>CM036560.1:47929613-48494613 GCA_020745775.1 Theristicus caerulescens | reverse complement strand
CTATTTGTAAAACAAGAATGTTGTAATGACTTGTGTGAAAGCAACACAAGAAATGCAAGTGTTTTCCTCTGAACTCTGGCCATACCAGGCTCTTCTCTTCCTGTACATCAGCATTAGTAATGACAGTCCTGTGTTCCTCCAGCCTCACCTGCATAATTCCCTCAATTTCTATTCCTAATCCGACATAGTAACGATCTAATGAAAACTGCCTGGGGAAAAACTAATATAATATAACCAGCAAACAGTTGTAAGTCCCCTTCCTCACACTTAGGGACTTCAGTCAGGCTGCTCAGATGAGGGAACTGTGTAATGCCACAGTCCAGTCAGTAAACATGACACATACAGTCATCCTGTGACTGAAAAGACACTTACTTATTCCCAAGTTTTCCAAAGAAAAACTTCAAAGTGTGCAACTGTTGTGCATCTCTATTACCCCTGAAGCTGCCAGTGGTTGCAAGCATTCCAGACTACTTGAATCTTCAATAGTGAGGCTAGTTCACACCATTCTCTGAGAGGTGTCAGTATTTAATTCATCTAGTGATCCTCTGATAAGTTTTTAAAAGAGTGTATTGTTTTGAAAATCAGTAGTTACGCTGGGAGAAAAAAAAAGAAAAAGGAAAAAAAAAAGAAACAAAATTAAACCCAAACTGTATGTGTAACACAGACTTTTCTAAAACGGGGAAGTCTTTCATTTCCACAACAGCCTGCTGGAATCCACAGACACCCAGCAACCACTGTTCTGTCACGGGGCGGGGCGGGGGGGGGCAAGAGTTTAGAGATTCATGGCCCTGATAGCTCCTTCCTGATGTTTATTTTCATTAGATATTAAGGAAAAGGAAATTGTTGCTCTAACTTAAAAAATAGCTACATTGGGCTTTTTCAGCTTCAGGATAATCAGTCTGCTGCAATTCAGATCACCCTCCCACAAACAGGGACAGAAATATATATTGTTATTAATTTTTTTTTCCTTAATGCAACACGTAAGTTGTTCTTATTCTCAACATAGTGATTTTAAAATCATTCTGTGTACAACTGGTGTCCATTTACTGCAGTTCATCTTGAAGCTATATGGACAAAACCTTGCAGTTAAACGTTTGCATTACTAATACTTGACGCATTTGCCTCCCTGTTCTCTACAGTCTAATGGACTTATATTTTATACTGTTAGATATATTTAATCAGTTTAGAAAAGCAAATGTAGATTGAATTTTGCACTTGGAAGATTTTTTGTTATTAGTCCAGAAAATTTCCTATATGACATGACAAATCTTTCATGGAACTCTTAATTGGGCCTATTTTATGTCAGTGTAGATGTTCAGCACTTTCAAAAATGAAGGTATTTAAATATAGAGTTTAACCACTCCACATGCAGTGCTCTTTACTACTTCACATAGGCTAGTTTTAAAATCTCCATTTTTACATGACTTCAATATATTAAATTTGATAGACAGACATTGTTATGGACAATAGCCAAAATACATTTGTACTTAAACAAGTGAGAACATAAATGATGAGTTTATAATCTACTTTTTATTTAAGAATCCCTCAGAGTTTGGGCAGTCCGATTTGGAGTCTGTTTCCTTAGTTTGTGGCCAGATCTTGTTCAAACACATGTAGTCCTATACAGGCTAATGCTTATGATTTGATAGCCAGGAACAGCATGCAACTTGCTATAAATAGTAATAAGACTAAACTGAATATGTAACATTGTGATATGACTAGACAGTCCTCTTTCTTGATCTTGAATTGAACTACTGAGTGGCTTTCTGATCCTCTATAACACCTTTCTTTTTGTCTGATTTCATCTAATTGGGGCAGTAAGGACTTTCCAATACTCTGCTTAGATGTGTCTGGTCTAAGGTAGACATCCACCTTTCTTCTTCTGGAGAAAATGACACCTCCAGTGAGAGTCTTTCCATCCTAATACAGAGATCTAAGGCTAAGGGATGCTGCACAGTCTTGCTACTGCCTTCTCACTGCAGGGAAGGTACCTCATTTGTGCTTGGCAGTTCTGGTATCCAGACTTCTCCTATTGGCAATGGTACTGAGTCATGCAATAGCTTCTTCCTTGCCTGTTGGCCTGAGCTGTCTTTGGAAGGAGACATGGGTACACAGGGAAAAAAGTGCACGACATCATCTTCTCTTGACTTCAGGTTGGGATCTGACTTATATACATGGAAAACTGAACTCCTAATACACTCCTGCCAGAGTGATATCATAATTCCAGCCTAAAATGGGTAGGATAAAGTACATTTTTTTCTTTACTGACCAAAAAAAAAAAGAAAGCTTAAATTATAGTTAAGATTGTCTGTTAAACTTGAAGATGACCATGATTAAAATAAATTAATTCCACCTTAAAGGGTATAGTCTATGCGTGTTTGAAGGGATTTGATACATCTGAAGGTAAGTTGTTTTGCTATCATGTTTATCAGATGAGCAGTTCTTGTAACATTGTGGTTTTCTTTCATAGGTGACACTACTGTATGCCTTTCTTCACATGAGACAAAACTTGAAATATTTTGATAAAATGAGATGCTTGCGGAAACGATCAGCAGTGTCGTTCTTAGGAGTCCTTGTCGTTTGCTTGCTGTTCATGAACTTGTACATTGAAGATGGTTATGTTTTGGTAAGTTTCTTAGATGGAAGAAATTATCCTGGAAAGACAGAACAGGACACATCCCTAGTTAATCAGTAAAGTCCATAATTCCTGCTATTTCCTCTGTTAGTGTACCATTAACAATGAAGTATCCTCAAAATGTGCCCTTTATCATGAAGCCATCTTATCAATATATACTGCATACAGAGTGTGTCAGTAAGATCCTAACACTCCTTTTCACAGAAGTAAAATATGTCATTGTTTATTGGCAGTACAGGAGATAATGAATGTAACAAAACATGGAGACATCTCCATCAGGTATCTTCCTTTGAGTCAAAACATCCCCTGTATTTTCCATACTTCTGGATTTCCTTCAATTTTAATGTTGAAAATCATCTAAATCTGAAATATTCGTGTGAGCTAGGAGCTTTTTCAGTCCACACTGAAAATCTCACCTGTGACTACTGTATTAAACAATATTCTAGAAGTACAATTATAGAAGAGAACTTTCACTGATTCCATATATTTCATGCTCCTTACATGAATAATTTCTTTTTAGTACTTTTATTCTGTGTTTTTCTCACTTCCTGTATCCCAGATTTGAGTCTTGCAGGTTCAGTGCTACAGCATTAACAATTACACATAAATGATACCAAGTGTAAGTTTATGATTGTAAAAAAGATTTATTGAAAGATCTGTGTTAGGAATTTCAACAAGTAAGCTACTGACAATGTAACATAACTCTACAATTTATATGTAACCTATTGGTGTCTCAGTGCTGAATGCCAAGTAAGCTCTGAAGACTTGATTAATGGATTGAATTTCCAGTTCCTCTGAGGTTGGACTGGGCCCTGTAAAAGAACATGGTAGTTTAATGAGTGGAACTTGCAAATAGTAAAATGACTAAACTGAATATGTAACATTGTGGTATGATTAGACAGTCCTCTTTCTTGAACTTGAATTGAACTACTGAACAGCTTTCTGATCCTCTATGCCACACTTTGTCTGATTCATCTAATTGGGACAGTATGGCCTTTCCAATACTCTGAAAGGTGAAGTCCAATCTCAGTTGGATCTGGAAAGCAACATCATAGTATGAAAAACATGCAATACATAAATAGTAAAATCCTTACATTAATTTATCAAAACCATAAACAACTTGCTAGTAATTTTAATGTAAAATATTATACTTATAACATTACTTATAAAAATATTGTAAATATTATTAAGACTATCCTACTGCTTTTTAAACTGTTGAAAAGATAACCCATGCTTCTAGCATGTTACTTCACTACAGACATATTGCTTTCTCTAACAGTACTTGCACTAAGGTTTTGCACTATGTTTTATTTATTCATGATTTCTTGGTTGTGATTAAATTTGACCTGGCTTATCACATTTTTTTTTCCCAGTGGTATTTTCCCTGATGCTTCTTCTCCTTTCACTAATTGCTTCAAAGTCCCACAGATGTTTCTGAAAGTACTTTTCTTATCACTGCTAATGTTGTTCCTCTTGGTTTGTTTTTGAAATCTTTTCCTGTCCTATTTGCCAGCTCCCCAGATGGCTCCATGTCTGATTCTTAATTTGCTCTTTTTTCCCCTTTTTTTAGAAATCCACTCTCTTTCATTGCTTCTCTCATCACAGTTCTGGCATGTTTGCATTCATGTAGCTCCCAGCCAAGTCTCTTGCCAAGTCTCCTGACCGTTCTCCCAGATCTCTTGATACCTTTATGGTCCATCAAGCATTTTTCAAATGTGTTAGGCTGTTGACTTTTTAGTTTATTTATTTATTTTTATTTTCAACTTCCCTGACCATGTCTGACAGCTCTGTTAACTTGTCTGGTGTGTTTTCTCTGCTGAGGTAAACGATAAGCAGTTTCAGTGTTGGTGGTGAGGAGAGAGACACTGGGGAATAGCTTTCAAGAACAGCAGGCTAAACAGTTCCCCTCAGGGAACAGGAATCTGAAAGTTCTCAGAATCCCAAAGGCCCCCAACTTTCTAATTGTAGTGATTCTCCTGCTGGAATATCTCCTGAAGGTAACTGAGAGAGTAAGGGTGCAACTGACCCCAAGTTTCTCTTCCCAGTCTCAGAGGACAGCCTGTGCAAGGGGATGCAGGGATGGCACCTTTTTCACCAGATGTAGGATGAGATGAATAGCCTTTTTCAGCAAGCTAGAATGACAAAGTGAGATTCATTGTGGCAAATCTTAAGAAGGGAGAGGAGAACTTTCCCTTTTTGCTCAGAGGATGTCGTATGGCCGAAGAATCCCTTCACTGTTTTCTGCACAGCATTTGCTGTGGAAATGGAAAGTAAGGGCCCACATGGGAAAATTGCTTAAGTACGTTTAATAGAGGGTATACAGTGCTGATGCATGTGTGTCAGCAGAGCAGTTTAAGATGCTTCTTCTGCAGCGTGTGTACCACATCTGATCAAACATTTTGAAGACATACTGAATTAATATAACCTAGATCACCATATCTGTATGATTTGCAGTGATTTTTTTATACATAATATGAGTTGTAAGTGAACTGTAAGTGAAGCATGCCTTCTGTACTCTTCTAATCATTATTTTGGGCACTATGAAAACAATATTATTGTAACTGACACAGCATCCTTAGCAGAGCAGAGTATCTCTGTAAAGAATGGAGAACTTCTGGCACTTCTTCCCATGTCACCCACAGGAACCTTCCAAGCTCCAGCTGTCATCGTTTAACCCCAGTTGGCAACTAAGCACCATGCAGCCGCTCACTCACTCCCCCCCACCGGTGGGATGGGGGAGAGAATCGGAGGAGTAAAAGTGAGAAAACTCATGGGTTGAGATAAAGACAGTTTAATAAGGAAAGCAAAAGCCGCGCGCACAAGCAAAGCAAAGCAAGGAATTCATTCACTACTTCCCATCGGCAGGCAGGTGTTCAGCCATCTCCAGGAAAGCAGGGCTCCATCACGCATAACAGTTACTTGGGAAGCCAAACGCCATCATGCCGAATGTCCCCCCCTTCCTTCTTCTTCCCCCAGCTTATATACTGAGCATGATGTCATATGGTATGGAATAGCCCTTTGGCCAGTCTGGGTCAGCTGTCCTGGCTGTGCTCCCTCCCAGCTTCTCATGCACCTGGCAGAGCACGGGAAGCTGAAAAGTCCTTGACCAGTGTAAACTCTACTCAGCAAGAAACAAAACATCACTGTGTTATCAACATTATTCTCATCCTAAATCCAAACCACAGCACTCTACCAGCTACCAAGAAGAAAATTAAC
This sequence comes from Theristicus caerulescens, assembly GCA_020745775.1. Classification (NCBI taxonomy): domain Eukaryota; kingdom Metazoa; phylum Chordata; class Aves; order Pelecaniformes; family Threskiornithidae; genus Theristicus; species Theristicus caerulescens. The sequence continues at coordinate 48,488,762 of CM036560.1, read as the reverse complement.
TCTATTCCAGCTGAAACCAGGACAGTATCCACCCCTTATTCCATACCATTTACTTCATACTCAGGTCCCACATTATCTAATACATCCTCATTAACCACCCCCACCCCTTCCCATCCTTTGATACAATACACAGGTATCATTCCCTTAGTCTATGGACCATCCCTGTGAAATGTCTGTGAAATGTCTGTAAAATGTCCATAAGTGTCCACAAATGTCCACATAATGTCCATTGAGTTCATTTAGTCCATGACTTTGGGCTCTTATCTGTGATGGTGGTCGCTCAGGACAGGAGACGTGGTGTGTTGCGTGGAGTTATTGGACACCAAGCCAGCTCAGGTCAGGCCACTGCTGCACTTGCACTGCTTCTTGTAAGGCTTGTCCTCCATCGGTTCAGGTGGTTCCTGCTATGGTAATTCCTATAACATGCAACTCAAATCATGGGTTACAACAATTTAAAGGTATTTCCATTACAGTCTCCACCCCTGGCCCCTTTGGGCCAGGTTATAGGGTTTAACATCGCGATGAACTCCTCCCCTTGCTCCTAGCCTGGCTAGCAACAAGGGGTTCCTGCTATAGTAATTCCCATAACATGCAACTCAAATCCCGGGTCACAAAAATTTAAAGGTATTTCCATTACAGTCTCCACCCCTGGCCCCTTTGAACCAGACCATTGGGTTTAACACTGCAATGGAGTCCTCCCCTTGCCCCTGCCCCGGCTTGGACTTATCCACAGACTGCAGGCCCCTAGGGGTTTACCTGCTCCAAGTGGAGCCTTATCTATGAGCCACAGTCTCTCCAGGGGTTTACCTGCTGCGGCATAGACTTATCCACAGCCACAGTCACTTAGAGGTGCACCTGTTCCAGCATGGCCTTCTCCATGGGCCTCAATGCCTTCAGAGGTATACCTGCTCCTGCGTGGCCTTGCCCACAGCCACAGCCTCTTCAGAAGTAAACTTGCTCCAGCATGGCCTTACCCATGGCCAAATGCTTCAAGGTGTCCCTGCTGCAGCATGGACTTATCCACAGCCACAGATGCTTCGAGGTGTACCTTCTCCAGCGTGGACTTATCCTTGGGCCACAATGCCTTCAAGAGGTACACCTGCTGCGGCACAGACATAACCACGGACACAGACACTTTGAGACATATGTGCTCTGGCAGGGGCTTATCCACATCCACAGACGCTTCGGGGTGTCCTGCTCCGGCATGAACTCATCCACAGGTCACAGTCCCTTCGACTCGAGTTCACACTGGAGTTCCAGCCTGTCCAGTACAGCAGTACAGAAACAGCAGCGATGCCCTGGCCATCTGCCAGCGCAGGCGCACGGCCATTGCTGTTATCAAAATGTTCCCAGGCCTGGCAGAGTAAGATGATAAGCAGTACAGCGAGCAGCAAAAGCAAAAAGCAGCCACTAACGAGCACTAAACTCTAATACACAGTAAGGCAAGCAAGCCCCATGGCAAGCACAGAAGCCTGCTGATTAATAGCTAAACAGCAATAACAGCTATAAATTCGATCTAGCACATTCCAATTAAATCTGTCGTTATCTCGAACCCTTCAAGCCCCACGTTGGGCGCCAAAAAGGACTGTCGTGGTTTAACCCCAGTCGGCAACTAAGCACCATGCAGCCGCTCACTCACTCCCCCCCACGGTGGGATGGGGGAGAGAATCGGAGGAGTAAAAGTGAGAAAACTCATGGGTTGAGATAAAGACAGTTTAATAAGGAAAGCAAAAGCCGCGCGCACAAGCAAAGCAAAGCAAGGAATTCATTCACTACTTCCCATCGGCAGGCAGGTGTTCAGCCATCTCCAGGAAAGCAGGGCTCCATCACGCGTAACAGTTACTTGGGAAGCCAAACGCCATCATGCCGAATGTCCCCCCCTTCCTTCTTCTTCCCCCAGCTTATATACTGAGCATGATGTCATATGGTATGGAATAGCCCTTTGGCCAGTCTGGGTCAGCTGTCCTGGCTGTGCTCCCTCCCAGCTTCTCATGCACCTGGCAGAGCACGGGAAGCTGAAAAGTCCTTGACCAGTGTAAACTCTACTCAGCAAGAAACAAAACATCACTGTGTTATCAACATTATTCTCATCCTAAATCCAAACCACAGCACTCTACCAGCTACCAAGAAGAAAATTAACTCTATCCCAGCTGAAACCAGGACACCAGCAAACACTGGAATGTAAGTTAGAGGTTAACAGACAAAAGCCAGAACCATCATAGAAAAAATTAGAGAAGACAGCTAAAGAGAGCTAATCAAGCTCTTCAGTTTCACTGACCTCTGCATAGTAGTCAGAGGTAGAAGAACCAGATTTAAAATTTTTGGAAAAATCCATATCTCAGTTTTGCTTTTCATTCAACAAAGGAATGAAACCAATAACAATTAACAAAAAGATTGTTAGCCACAAAAGGCATTTCTTAAAGAGAAAAAAAAAAAGGAAAATTTTTGTGGTCATTTTAAATATTTTTCTTGTTAAAATCAAAACATTTGGTCCTGACATTCTCTATTTCTAAACATTTTGAAACTTTTTATGTAGAAAAACCTCAGCAGAATGGGTTTCCATTCCAAAACCTTCTTATGAAACAAAGAATTTTGGTGCTCCATTCTGGAACTAATGACACATGATGTTCTGACATTAAAGAAAGACTGGTTTTAAAAACAGAAAGTTTTTGGACCAGCCCATTTTTTTTTCATTTCACAGGTTTCATGGAAAATCTCCTGCTGTTTTTGTGCATTCTCTTCCTAGCCCATTGAGTTACATTTTAATCTGGAATCTCATCAACATAAACCTTCGTCTCATAACTTATAAGCAAATGCAAAGTAGCATAGCAGCACTAGAAAGAAATTACTGCAGAGATATTGCAGATCAAGAGAGCGTAACAGTGCAGGTAGGCGCCCCTGGATGTCCGCCAAAGATCTTTACTAAGCTCAGGAATGGATTATTTACTACTTCTATGAAAGAAAAATAATGAACTTACTTAAAATGAACCTAGGATCGATTTACAGAAATATTTCTTTGTGCTATAAAATATATCTGTGACACATTTTTGAATATTTGTATCATTAATATGAGTGCAGTTTCTGTGGTTGTTGTTGTTGTTTGATGGCAAGTTGAACATGAGCCAACAGTGTGCCCTGGCAGCCAGGAGGGCCATCCGTGTCCTGGGGGGCATCAAGCACTGTATTGCTAGCTGGTCAAGGGAGGTGATTGTCCTGCTCTACTCTGCACTGGTGCGGCCTCATCTTGAGTACTGTGTGCAGTTTTGGGCACCACAGTACAAAAAGGATACAAAGCTACTAGAGAGTGTCCAGAGGAGAACCACAAAGATGGTGAAGGGTTTAGAGGGGAAGCCGTACGAACAGCGGCTGAAGTCACTTGGTCTGTTCAGCCTAGAGAAGAGGAGACTGAGGGGAGATCTCATCGCGGTCTACAGCTTCCTCGTGACGGAAGGAGGAGAGGCAGGCGCTGATCTCTTCTCCCTGACGACCAATGGTAGGACCCGGGGGAAAGGCAGGAAGATATGCCAGGGGAGGTTTAGGTTGGACATTAGGAAAAGGTTCTTCACCCGGAGGGTGGTGGAGCACTGGAACAGGCTCCCCCAGGAGGTAGTCACGGCGCCAAGCCTGACAACATTTAAGAAGCAATTGGACAACGCCCTCAGACATATGGTGTGAATTTTGGGGTTGTCCTATGCAGGGACAGGACTTGGACTCGATGATCCTTGTGGGTCCCTTCCAACTCAGGACATTCTATGATTCTGTGATTCTATGATTGTTAGCGGCAGTACTATCACTGCACAATGCTCCCATTTAATGACAGATCAGGAAGTTTTTAGTGCATTAACATACTGTATACATCAGAAGAAATGAACTCATTCATACACTGGCCTGTCATCAGACTAGAATCAAGCAGTGTAAATTAAATAAGTATTCCTACCTTTAAATTCAGTCTTGTGACACTACAACCTGTTAGATATTTTCCCTTTTCTTAACGACTGAGGAATAGATTTTCCCTGAGACCAAACATACCTTATGGATAGCACACTGCTGATGAAGTCGCTCCTTCCCTTGTGTGACTTTACTATGGCTCGAGAAGCATCTTGGAAGAAAAAGACAGGAGAAGGAGGCAGGAAGCAGAGGCATGATGATAAATTTGCCTTTTTTCTACACCATCAGTGTTCACCAAATCCAGAGAAGGCTTTGGCTGTCTGGATGATCATATGCATTTCTGCTTATCACAAATCTGAGCTGGAGCTACTCAGAAAAGTGGCAAAATGAGCCAGATGCCAGGATCTAGTTTTGTCTTTCCTTTGCAACAGTTTTTAATCACTGAAAATATTTTCAAAAAATCTCCCCTACTTCACCATCTATGAAAATCATCTCATCTGTTGCTGACTGATGCTTTCTTATCCTTATTTTGAATACCACAGCATTTTTTGGTAATTATTTAGTGTTTGCAGCATTTCCAGAGTTTTTGTCCAAAATATTTTTTCTTCTATTCCTGTTACCGTAATCTGAAGCGTTATGGTAGATTTTCTGTAGCCAAAAATGTATGATATTCAGTAATGGGTTTTTAAAAAAATGAGGTGACATCTACATGCTTTCACGAAAGCTGACACTGAAAAATGTTATTCTTGGAAACCTGCCTGTCTGTGTTTCCTCTCTGGCTGGCATTCACAAATGTGTTTCTGTCTGTCTCTCTCCCTCTCCTATTCTTTTTGTTTTCTCACTAATAGGAAGGGGACAAGCAATTAATCAGAGAAACAGCCACGCACCAGCTCAACCCAGAGCGCTATGTTCACACTTTTAAAGATTTGTCTAATTTCTCAGGATCTATAAACATTTCCTATCGCTACCTAGCTGGCACGCCTTTGCCAAGGAAAAGTAAGTAACTGAATCTGAATGTTATGAAATGAGGTAATTTAAAAATGGGTGAAATCCATATAGTCTCTGTGGTATTTCTAGGCAAGAGGGTCTGAGTTAAGCAGTTACGATCTCAGAGAGTTCAGGGGACAGCTATCTCTCCCTGCATAGGCAGTGCCTGGGCAGCTGCCAGTTCAGCCCTAGCAGTGATTGCCCCACAGCCTGGTTACCTTCTGACCAAGTGCCTGACTTATAGTTGTCCTGCAGGCAGCCTCTGGATGGTCTGTGTGAGCATATTTTTGTGGATCTCCTCCCAGGCCAGAGGGAGATGATTCAGGAAGCAGGAGCAAGGTGCTGGTGGTGCTCTATAACCACCCTCTGAGAGCATTCTGTCAGCCTCTGTCTGTATAACCAGTAACTCCAATCTAAGGTATGCTTGGGATCACATAGATACACACCCTTCAGGTCCCCTGTTCTGCCAGTAGAGCAGCTGTGAATGGATCTCCTTGTTCCTTTAGCCATGATAACGAGGGAGGTGAATTGTGCTATTATGGGGATAGTAAAGGAGGATTCTTTTCGCAGCCATCTGCAGATGGACTATCTGGTTATTCTGACTTCAGGCAGGGTTCAAGACTTTCATCTCAAAGTGAAATATGGCCACACCTAGCTTTTAGACAGGTGTCCTTTGGGTTCCAAATCAATAATTTCACAAACATAAACAAGGCTCAGAAGTCCAAGCACAGATGGTAAAATAAAATCATCTGTGAGTTGTTGATCTTCATAGAAAGCTATAGAGTAAAGTTTGTTCAAATTAGATTTGAGAAATCTGGGGCTGTGAACGGCTTCTGGGGGTTGTACTTCACTGTACAACTGTGTTTTGAACAGACAAGCCTCGAGGGAAACTCTGAATCACTTTATCTTTTATAAGCCATAATATTTTAATAAAGTTGGGGTAGGTTCAACTAAAGTATGCCCTGTCAATTATAAAGTCTTTACAATTTTTACATCAAAAGTTAGAAAAATAGAGATATATTAGCAAATATCTGGAAAAAAATATTTGGACTGCTGGTAAAATGCAATGGCAGTGACTCCAAAACAGCAGAGATGAAAATTCTTCCCTTATAATTAAGATGTGTCTCCCCCTAGAAAGATATAACAGCACTAAAAATTATTTATACAAACACAGGTATGCAGTAGTAAGTTCTCTTCTACTTTAGAATAATATCTAAAGGTGTTCCCTGTAAAATGCTCAATGAGTCCTGAAAGAGGGTTAGAAGAAGAACTATTAGGAAGGAAAAATTGGAGAAATTCAGTTAAAAATGAACACACAGAAAGAAATTATCCATGCAACATTCATAAAACTGTAAAGTTATGCATAAGTGTAACTAGTCTTCTAGAGTGGTTAAAATGATAAAAGTTGAGCAATTAATCTATAGCTCACATTTTTGTGCTGCATTTCGTAGTTACCTGCTTTAAAAATATTGTGTGAATCTTATCTCATAATCCCCTTTCTTTTAGCAGATTTTACAGCCATATCATTGTCTACGTGGTTTCCTCTACCAGGCATATATGTGCACATTGCTTTGGCTTTTGTCCACTACCTGCCATTCCTTGCAGTTAACAAGTGAATGTTTAATGCAATAGCCTCCATATGTCTATTTGCTTGCAATACAACTCTTCTTTCATGAAAAGGCAATAGACATCGTTTGTTGCATGCAGCTTAATAAGTTCACATACCAAATTTCTCAGACTTCACCATTCAAAAGGTTTATTTAATATGAGCACAACTCTGGAGGATAGCTTTGTGGTGAAATGGTTTCCAATGTCAGATACTCAGGTTTTGTTTGAATTGTCTTTTGTACAGGGTATCTTACAATTGGGCTATCCTCTGTGAAAAGGAAAAAGGGAAACTACTTGCTTGAGACCATCAAGTCCATATTTGAGCAGTCAAGTTATGAGGAACTCAAAGAAATCGCAGTGGTAGTGCAGCTGGCAGATTTTGACTCAGCCTGGTGTGACGGGATGGTCCAGGATATTTCACAGAAATTTGCACATCACATAATTGCAGGCAGATTAATAGTTATTCACGTCCCTGAGGAGTATTATCCTGTACTGGATGGCCTCAAGAGAAACTACAATGACCCAGAGGACCGTGTGAAGTTTCGATCCAAACAAAATGTAGATTATGCTTTCCTTCTTAACTTTTGTGCTAATCTTTCTGATTATTATGTGATGCTAGAAGATGATGTTCGCTGCTCAAAGAACTTTTTGACTGCTGTTAAGAAAGTAATTACCTCACGAGAAGGATCCTACTGGGTGACTTTGGAATTCTCCAAACTGGGTTACATTGGAAAGCTTTACCATTCCCATGACCTCCCACGCCTGGCCCATTTTTTGTTGATGTTTTACCAAGAAATGCCTTGTGATTGGCTGCTCATCCACTTCCGTGGGCTGTTAGCTCAAAAGGAAGTGATACGTTTTAAGCCATCTCTGTTCCAGCACATGGGATACTACTCATCTTACAAAGGAGCTGAAAACAAGCTAAAGGATGATGATTTTGAAGAGGAATCATTTGATATTCCTGACAACCCACCTGCAAACTTGCACACCAACATGAACGTATTTGAAAACTATGAGGCAAGCAAGGCTTACAGCAGCATTGATGAGTACTTCTGGGGCAAAGCTCCTTCTACTGGAGACTTCTATGGGATTGTATTTGAAAAGCCCATTAAAATCAGTAAAATTAAAGTTGTCACTGGAACTGAAGACCGGCAAAATGACATTTTGCATCACGGGGCCCTGGAAGTAGGAGAAAAGATTGTAGGGAGTAAAAAAGGGAGACAATGTACTACTTACTTGAGACTAGGGGAATTTAAAAATGGGAATTTTGAAATAACAGATGTAGAGCACAAAGTTCTGTTTGATATTAACTGCATGAGAATACTTGTTACCAAAAGTCAAAAAGAATGGCTGATCATTAGGAGCATTAGCGTCTGGACTTCACAAACACCAAATCAATAAAGCGAAGCCACCTGAGAAGGTACAGAGTGCATACAATCAGCTGGGTCCCAACTGGTGCCATTCCCCAGAAAAATGGACTTATTTCCAACTCTCTACTAGAGACACAGAAAATCTGGGGAAATCACAAAACAAGCAAAGCAATTTATTTTTTACTAGTTTGGCCAGGCAATATACAAACACTTATTTGTTGAAAATTTTGAATTTTATAGGAAATGCAAAGTTCTCAAACCACTCTTGAGATCTTGAATCCCTTTTCTATTATCATTTCTCTGTAAGAGAAATCTGCTGGACTAAACAGAACAAAACAAAACATCCTATAATTACTAAAATGTTTAAAGTTATGACCAGTAAGTTGTGAAAAGAAATTGGGTTGCACTTTCACACATATAAATTTAAAATGTTATGGTAGTATGCATTTGTACAATAGTTGGTGATGTGTTTCTTTTAAAGGCAGTTGTGACAAGGAAATGTGTCCTGAAACTGGCAGTTTCATTCTGAGCACTGTAAGAAAATAGTGTTGCAACTTCTTTTCAAAAGGGAATGTATGTAAAATTATAAATCTGACATGACAGCTATATAAAAGATAGATAATTGCATCTGTTATTCTGTCTCAACAAATATCCTTTGTTCCTTTTCCTGGGTCCTTTCACTGAAACGAGCACTACTTGGATTCTATATTACTTAGGGGACCAATTTACTCTCCTTATGCGAACAAAATGCCTCATAGTGAGAAAGCATTCTGCTTGAGTACAGATGTCGGTATCAAACCCAAGCACCTCAAGGGCAACACTGTTCTCTCAGACAGGCATCTTAACAGATCTCAGCTTCAACATTTTCTGTTCCTTCATGATATACAGAACTCCCCATGAGAAATTTGCACGTAGCGAATACTGCAGCATGCTTTCCAAGGACTGTTAAGCCTTCCATATCTATATGTCCAGTCCATGTATGATACAAACGTAAAGTGTACCAGGGTAATCAGTTGGAGGTGAATGTAATCACCAGTCTTTCCTGGATGATCTCTAGCCAACAGAGCAGATGCAAAATGAAGAATCTTGATTTAATGAAAAATTAATATGTTTTTATTTTTTCTTCAGTTTTCTAATCCTGATCATGTTAGTTTTTTAGACATCTTCCCACTGCCTCTGGTTATTCCCTGTAAGCTTATTTTGCCTGGCTTTAGCCAATCAGCAGAAAAGTTCCTGCAGTCTTCATGACTTCAGTGTCAGCTCTGGGCTTTTAGTGCATCACACAGGGAGGTTGTATAGCTATATGATTTATACAAGATGCCTACATTTGGATTAGCAGAATCTATGGGGTTTTTTCCTCTTAGAAATTCTCCATACTCTCTTAGTAGACACACTAAGAAATCCATGAGTATCAAGTGTGACACAGGTGAACACTGTATTGTCAATCTCATGAATTCTGTGGTTATCATCTAATTGCATGTATGGGGTTTAGTTAAACCTGGAAGGCAAGGATTAAATTTCAAGAATGCCTGCACTGACCAAGAGTGAACTAACTACTGTACTCAGTACATCCAAACCTAACATGGCTATTTCAGAAGGGTAAATGATTCAAAAATCTACACAAAACAGCGATGAAATTGCTTTTCCTGGTTCATAAATCCTGGTATATTCAGGTCCAGGTTTGGCAAATCCCCCTATACAGAGGTAAGGTACATTTTAAAATAAATCTTCTTATATATGCTTCTACATAATTCAGAAAACCATCCTCTTCTCAAATAAAGTCTTTGTTCCTTAATACACACCTAAATCTCTATTCTTCAGATACATATCTTCAGTAAAATAAATTAAAAGCAGTGTACATGTTCAATCTGAAAAGGAAAATAACACCATTTTTTAAAATGAAACATACGTGCTAATGTCAAATGGTTATAAATACTTATGAAGGACTTGCTTTTTAACAGTGATCTCCCATGATTATAAAGTAATTAGTTGATAATTAGTCATTAGTCAACATCAATTTTTTAATGAACTGTCATTCTTCTATTTTTCCTTTCCTTGATCATTAACTATGAGTGCCAAAGCAAACATAACTAGGTTAACCAGGAACATTACCTTTACTTTTATTCAGAAATGCAGTATGTCCAAACGAATCTTCTAAATTAGAATGGAAAATATACCAATTCCAAGGTTTAAAATGTTTTTGTAATCAAAACCATACACAATGTGAATGGCTAGTACAAATTAAATGCTCTCAACATAAGCCTGAAGTAATTTAAATGGTATTTTTTAATTAAGAGCTGAACAAAACTTCTTTCATTTTTAAAACAACTGTAGTAATGAGTCTCATCTTCGATATCATGGCTTAGCAGTGAGAACTCTCATCTGGCTGGCTCTTACCAGTCTGAGAGGCTGAAACCCACAAATGCCAATGTGAATGCCCTCAAAGGAAGCTTTCCTTGGGTGTGGATAGTGGTATGTGCTGGGAATGAGAGGCATGCACTACTCTTCCTGTTGAATTTGAGTTGATTTGGAAAAAAATAATTAAAGATACATTTGTTCCAGGAGAGGCAAGAATGCAGTTCTGTTAGCTAGTGTTTTGAGTGCTCACCTTAGTGCATGGGTCCCAGCTCCTCCTTCACAGAATACATATTTTATCGATCTCATTCACATGAAAATGATTGCCAAATTTTTAAGAAACAAATAAAGAAAAGCCATAAAAATTATGATAATTGGTTTTCAGAAAAATTTCAGAAAGATATATTTGAAGATATGTTTTTTTTCTTCATACGCTAAGAAAAGTGAATGACTTCTGAAAGGGAAATACTTAATCAGAGGTGTATATGTTCACTAATACTTCCCAAAGTTTGGATTTTCTTTTTTTCACTGATGAAGCAAAAGATTAGCAGTGGCACAAAGCTCCATTCGTTGGTGTATACAATTGGTTCTGTTGGTGCGTATTTCTTGTGTTCATTTGTGGACTGAACATCATTATTTTCATACTGAAATGCCAATACTGAAAATATTACACTTTGGTCTGCACACTGATGGATCTACTCTTCACTAACATACATGTATCATTCCTATTGGCACTGTTTGGGATTCCTCATTGTATAATGTCCCTGGGCCTTTTTTTCTTTTCTTAACTAAAAATCGGTTTGTCTTCTATCTTTCTTCACATAGTGTAATCCCCCTGACATAGCGAATTCTTGGGAAGTAAAATACTGCTCACTGTGAATTAAAAGAGGAACTGAACGCTTAGTTTTATGCAGAATAAACAAACCCAGAATACTGTAATTTTCAGGCAAAACAGTTTTAGCATATTTACTATATGTACTATGATAAAGAAAATTCACTGAGGTGCTATATGAATGTGTTATTTTTAGGTCAGCGTTCTAACATGATGCTCTGTTTCACTCTCTGCTCAGTATTCTCTTGTGTTAAACACTAATGTTTTTGCTTTTACAAAGGGAAATTGGGAACTTGTTCATTATTGAATTATTAAAAGTTAAATAAACAGCAAACTATAACACCTTAGAAAATATTTCATCTTAGAAAACTATTAAAGGAAAAAAAAAACATGGTTAACCATCTTAAAATCTGCAGATGCGATCAGCCTTCATTGTGAAACATTTCAGAGATTCTGATGGAAATGACAATTCTTACTACTCTCACATTAAATTTGCAGTTCTTTTAGGCTACATTTCAATAAGTATTAAATTGTGAGTAGTAATGCAGATCATGTATCATGAGCTCAAGCAGTGTCGTATCCTCAAGTGGTACAATATAATGTTTTGCAAAACACAGGTGGAAAATACAGATGTATTATAATGAAAACAAATGAAGTGATTTTGATGTCATATTCTATATACAAAGACAAATGAATTGAAGTGTCTCCACCACTCCATCAGCTTTTCAGATAAAGTAAACCAAGGGGCTTAATCCTTGTTCTTCTCTCCTTAGTCCTTGGAGATGAAAACTACAAAATTTCTACTCCCTTTAATGGAAGCAGGATTGACATATGTATCATAAGACTGAAAGTGTTGATTTTGTAAAATAATTAATTTTTTATATAAACAAATATTTGTCTTATCTCTTCAATTTTAGTTTTAGCCATCCTGGAAGGCTGAAATGAAAACAGCGTCCAAACAGATGTGTTTTGGTATCTTCAATGGCATTTTCCAAGTTCTTGCCTCTTTTACTAGTTTTGTCACAGCAAATACATTCTGTGTCACCTATGCATTCATGCCCTTTAGCAGCATGGTCAGGCATGTAGACTAAGGCTAGATTGCTGCTTCTGCTGTAAATGGAGAGAAAGAGGAGCATATCCAGAGTCATCTCAGCATACAATGGCTGTCTAAGCTCTATTTCTCTCTATTGACTATGGTGGGAGGCTATGCAAGTGGTTTGGCCTGAACACTGGTTTCCTAGATAATTAGAGATACAAGAGATCTGTTTCTTTTGCATGATTACATATAATACATAGAAATCTAGATAAAAACATATGATACATATAAACCTTTACAGATAATTTCCTATCATCAGCAGTACCACTCTTCACAGCAGGGATGTTCAGTATCTTCCTCATAAATACTATCTTGCAATTTCAGTGAAAATAATTTGTTCAGATTTAAAATAAGGAATATGAATTTCCACCTTGAATCTAAAGCATTATTTATTATGTTAGTTTAACAATGAAATTAAGTACAGAGAAAGATTAATTACCGTAACATTTCTATAACAGTAGTTTGTTGTTACATTGGCATGAAATTGAATGGGCATCTGAGCAGATACAAGGCTATTTTTCAGCCACATTTCTATATGTTTTTCAACTGTCATACTACCTACTACAAGTTCTCAAATAAAATTCCACTTTGTCCTGACAGTTGTAAAAAGGGTCTTAAAATTCCACATAGAACTTGAAAGTACTTTAAGTAGGATTATATTGCTAATTAAACCCTTTGCCAGCCATTTGCTGGGCTTATGTAAGAGTTTCACATTTAATGAGTAAAGCTGAAGATCAAAGGTGATGCTCACTTCCTCTGTTCAGCTGGTTAAATAGCTGCCTTCCCTCTTTCTTGCTATTTACTCATTAACACCGGTTTTGCTTTTGCCAGTTCAGGAAAACCTGACTGGCAGCCATGGAAATCTCAGGCTGTGAATTCTCAGTCTCAAAGATACTGTTTTTGTACTTTATGAAATGTTCCCATTTCTTAACAGACCTGTACCATTTTTTGAAAACCAGCACAAGCATAGTGTTCAGTTTCTAGGGCTCTCCATTGGTGTTATTAGAGTGGGTTTTTTTCCAAGACAATTGCATCGAGCAAAGGCATGAAAAAAGACATTACCAAGAAAAAAATAACTGCTATGCAAAAGACCTACTTTTTAATTTTTAAAACCAGGTTCAAAGGTTTCTTTGTGATTAGGTTTCATCTATCCTGAGCAATTTGAGTAGAAGAGATGAAAGTACTATGATGGCAAGAAAAGGTTAAATAAATATTATGTGTGTACATTTCTGCTGTATGATTGCACTTAAACTAACTTATTATTTAAAGGTGGTTGTTTGTCAGAGTATCATCACTGTATTAACCCTTTTACAGCAAAAGGGAGCCCGTGATGGCCCCTAGAACTCCTCTTTTTTGCTGTCTCAATGAAAATAACAGTTTCAGCTTTCAAAAGCATTGCCTTGGGCATGCATACTGATGTGGTACACAAAGAACAATATTGGTCGTCTGTCCAGCCTGCTGTACTGCAGCACTGGAATACTTATGTCTACCAGAGTGGGGGTGGAAATGTAACAAGGAGCAGTTACTATCCTTGCTACAGTACCTGTAATATTTTTTGAAATAAATGTAAGCTATGAAAAGACACTTTGGCTTAATGCCCTTCTCTTTAACCACAGTACTATTCAGTTTTCTTTTAACTGTAGATACTACTTTTTCATTCCTTTAACTTGGGCCAAAAGTGTATGTAACCCAAGAGGAAAAAGCATACTTTAAAGGAAATCTGACAGCAGGTTATTGTATACTTTGCTTTCTCAAATGTATGTTCGCCTTGTTCTGATAATTCTGAGTTCCTGCTCAGATTGAAGTCTAGAAATGCAATTAAAAATGTTCTGTCTTTTTTTCCTTAGTATACCTTGCACCACTAACAGCAGAGGTCTTAAGGGATAAGTTACACCCTTACACCATTTGCTGCTACTGAAAGTCCCTTGCTTTGCACTGATGCTACTTGGGACATTTCAGTTCATCTGCAGCTTTAGAGTCTATTTCAATTTCATGTTACGCTTTTACCAGCACACACAGGCATTCCCTCCCTCTCTCTTTAATTTCAGTACTGAATAAGTGAACATCATCTTGGGCCAAAACACTTTCACCTCCATTCAGGAAACCGGGACTGTTACTGTCATTTATTTCTCAGAATTGCTTCCTTCATTTGGTCATTGCATACTATATTTAAATGCCGAGAAGTCAATAAGCATGCTATGAAGAGATACGCTTTTAAGGGAGAAGTGCTAATTCTTTTTTTGCCATATAACTCTAAGGGTACACTATTTGATTGTGTCAAAATTATATGCATACCTTTTTACCTTCATGAAAATCTCATAAAGCAAACTGGTTTTGTTAATCACTCCTGCAAATCGTTCCTGGCAGCAGTCAGTTTTTGCTTTTGCAAACAGAGCCAGGTTTCTCTCCTCTGCAGAGTTGAATAGCGTCTTTCAAGGAAGAAAAAAAAAGCCCAAAACAGGTCTTCTCTCTAGTGGTTGTCTGCTACCTTTCAAAGATACAGTTTCTTCCGTATGTTTCCTCCCTTCTCTCCCTCAAAATTGTACATTAAAATCAACATATGGTCTCCCTTCTTCGTGATACCTCAACTCACTCCCATCTGCACACTCATATTTTTCTTTTGGAAAGGGGTAGTTTTAGTTTACGCAGAAACTCTTATATTTGGGGAATAAATGACACAACACAAACAGCAAATTTTTTCAAAGGTCCATTTTTTTTTTAAGCATTCAAAATGAGATATGCAATATATTCCCTCAAAGGAGATAAAATATTTGCTCAAGCATGTTTGTGTTAACTGCTCCGCACACAAAAACAAGCAAGCAAAAAGTCAGGTAAGGCTTTTTAGGTAAGCGTGTGTATGTGCGTGCATAAGTGCATTAATAAAAAAGTTGCAAAACCCCACATCTATAGCTGCCTTCTGCACCAAAGACTTTAAGCTCTCTGGCTAAGGAGAGAAACTGCTTTTTGATCAAAGCAGTGTGGCAGAAATAATTTGGACATTAACTTTTCTACAGTTAATCACTCTTTCTTCTGATACTAAGCCAATTCCATAGAATATAATCTCTTGGGTAATATGTCTTGCCAAGCTGCTGCATGTATTTTGTAAACAGATGTTACTTTTCCCGTATATTGATTATAATTAATACATTTACCTTGACCATAAACTATTGATAAAATATTTTTCTTGTCTTGTTCTGTTTGAAAGCTTATTTTTTTTCTCTTTTAAACTGAGGTAATATATTTGTTCTTTTCAATAGCTTTAGCATAAACATTCTAGAACAAGGGATTAGGAGCCACATGTGTATTCTGGTACGAAATATTGTACTTATAGCATATTTGAGAAAAGGTATTTAAGCCATAAAAGTATATTTAAGCATTTATCTGTTCTAAAAAACATCTTTGTTTCAGGACTTTGTGAGAAAAAAAATGCACAAATAAGACCATATTACTGGAAAAATTCCCTTTCCTAGACTCATTTCTTGTGCCAGCAGCAAGGCATCATGTTTCTTCAGTTCTGCTTCATGAAACCTAGTGTCTTTGTATCATGTATTTCTATCACCTCCACAAAATGAAGTCAGATTCCCATCAGGTTTGGATGCATTTAGTTCAATGAACTTCTATCTTTTTATGCGTATTAAAGATTGAACAGCTATCTTCCACTGTCCTAAAGAAGAAAATATTGTGAAGTTCTGGTCAATATGTCTCATTGTTTTGATAATTAGTGGCTAGTATTTGTTTTTATTCATTTATTTTCATAGAGATAGATTTCCTGAGGAGTGGAGGGGGGAAAAATTGGTTGTATTTCTGCATCACCTATTTCTGTCATCACCTTCTTCACATCCAGATTTTGCTACTCCCTCGTTCACTGCAGGCACACACTCACACAGTGAAAAAAACAAATAAACAGAAAGGCACTGTAAGCAATGGGTTTCTGGTAGAGAGGGGAGCATGAGAGAGAGAGAATTAGAAGCTGTCTTAGATATTGCAAGTTCAGTACAAAGAAAGCTAAAGAACAGTTTCTGCCGCTGCCCTGCCTTTTCACTGTGACACTACTTCCATTTCATACGCTTCTGTGGATACGTGATTTAAAGCTCACCACACTTAGTGGGAACTTTTCTATTAACTTCGCACTACTTTGCTATGCCACTTCAGCTATAAATCTTCTGTCATGTAAGCCAGCTTGCTTTCTGGTCGAACTACACCATGCTGTGTAGATGTACTCTCTAGCTGCCTACAAGGTTTTAAATCTGGGATAAATTACTAACCCCGCAAACATTTATGCAGATGTTAGAGAGGTGTCTGCTCCTGCTGAGATTGGGTACTGGAGCCAAACGTGGCGTGCTACATCACCTCAAAGACTCCTTGGGTGTGCATTATAGCACCATAGGCCTCCAACTCACATCCAGCCAGCCGACAGCTATGGTGGTTTAAAACCTTACCACTCACCAGCTTTTGTTGTATTCCCCACTCCTCACATTGCTTAAAGTTACAGCCCCAACAATGGAAGCAGTGGAAGAGAAGAGCTCAGTAAAGCCACTGCTCAATGCAGTGTCTTTGTGCTAACCTACTTTCATCAATATTTTAAATATGCTAACAGGGTGGGGACCTGGCACACCAGCAGTGTTGCCCCACCCTGCCTTCTGCTCCTACTGCACTAGGCAGCAGTGGCTAGCAGGGACCTGGTTGCACAAAGCCTTCAGCTGGCCTTTAATATGCCTTTTTTTTTTCACATTTTCTTCCCTACACAAAACAATCCTTCTTGCCATTATTTGTGGACCTATCACATTTTAGTGCAGCAAGTTTTTGAATAGCAAAGTAAGAAAGATATTAAGGAAAGAAAAGAAAGAAGAAAAGAAAAAAAAAGCTTTTAATTCTAAAGTTTCCCAAATCAGTAATTAGCAATAGATCAGATCCAGTAACAAATTAAGAGACATTTCTCCCTTTTTCCATTAAATTTAGCTTTCTTTTGTTTTTTTTCTCTCACATTTATTAGATGCAGAGGCAACTAAAACTGAAAACCAACAGCAAACCTTTCCCACCCTTACTTCCCAGTTTGCATAGATTTAGAACTTTTTAATATTTACCCACATGGAAACATCTACCATCTGGTGAGCATACTTTGGTCAGACAGTCTGCTCCCAGTAGTCAGGACATCTTGGAAAAATTCCTAGTTCTTAAAAAAACCCAAATCATTGTCTGTGCCAGGAGTTTGTGGGCCAGATGCTTATCTGAATTACCCTGGTGCAAATAACTACTTCCAATACTATTTGAAAAACAAAAGCTAAACCTATTTTTTTTTCCTTCTTTATTTTATTTTCTTCAATTTCATGCTGTAATTAAATAGACTGAGATGATTAAAATAGCCTCAAAAGCCTTTTAAGGGAAAAACGGGATCTTTAGTTTAACTCAGAGTAAGAAACCGGAGACTTAAATTCCCTTCTCTCTCACAAAAGCAAGTGCTAAAGCAGATTTCCCAAGAATTTGAACCTTTGAATCTCAGGAACCTGGAACAGAGCCTCCTTCCTCCTCCTCATCTCAGTATGAGCTATAGAAAAGCACCTTTCTTCTAAAACAGTCTTTATTCCAAAGTATAAAATTCATAATTTCATAAATGGGGTGTACATCTAGTAGGACTCTTAAGAGAGCTTCTCCTGCTTGTCCCACACTTCCAAAATGCTGTATTGAGAGCTTAACTGCCTTGACTGCACTTGTGTTAACAGACTCAGTTTTCTGGTTTTGGTCTTTAATCACATAAAATTTCACAATCAGGAATTATTTATGTTCTCCCTGTTTGCTTCAGTTCACTGAAGTTTTCAGACAAAAATGTGAGAGACACAAAGAAACAATTAGGAAAAATTTTTATAGCCTTCAGGAGAATTGTTCATTTTTTCACCCTTTTGTTGGAAAACAGATCTTTTCTCCCATATGGCACCTCAGAACAGAGCTTTTGGCACTCAGACTGCTATTTGCAACATATTCCTCAGTGCTAATGCACCTTTTTTTTCTTTTTCCCTCGGCTGCTTTTTTTAGTTTTCTGTTGTGTCTAAGCAATCACTGTCTGTTATGAACCCAAGATGTTTTTTTGTGTGGGTTTTTTTTTCCTTTTTTGGCTGTACTGGAATCCAGATGAGAACTTGCTAACAGCTTCTCTTTGGAGGTTGTTTGTTGTTTTGGTTTTTTTTTTATCAGAATGGGAACTATTTGTAAGAAACAATTCACCTGCGAAATTGAGCTTGTATTTTCTTTTTCACTACTACAAAAGAAAGGATACAGAAAGAAGTGGAGCTAAATTGCCAGAGCACTGTTACTGAAGGGCTTTTCTCCTTTGGAATTCCCTGCCATGCTTTGGTAGTGGGCACGTAGGGTAGCACACTGGATTACACCTAAACAGGCAAAGCAAAGAAATTACTTTAGCTTAAACTATTCCTCGAGCCTGAAGGTAGCAATTGCACAGCCGCTGAAGAGGAATCAGCTGTAAGAAGGGGACAGTCACTAACAAAGCAAAGGATGATTCAGATGTTCCTAGTGCTCCCAAAATATTCCATAATTTAAAATATTTCAAACTCAATGCAAAGACCACTGAAATTCAAAGGAGTGTATGTCTTCATTTCAACAGGTCTTTGATCACATTCTAATTTAGAAATTATCTCTTATCATTAAACTAATCTTAGTGATGGCACTTTGTGACAATAGCCATGAAAACAAAACACTGTTGGTACTGATGGTTTTTAAGAAATTCTGTTCAGAGTTATGCAAAATTTAATTAAAATCAGTTACCACCATTTCCCCTAAGCTGAAAGTAGGGTTTTATGGTCCTGCCCCACTTCTGTTCCTGTCTTTCCACCACCTCCCTGCACTGTGCTGGTACAAGTACCCAGTGAGTCAGATAGTGAATCAAAGAGAGGAATAAAATACGGATTATAACCAAGCAAGGAATAAAAACTTTGATGTTAGTTCAGTTACCATTTGCCCATATCTGCACTTTTGCTGGCATAGCTGAGGGACTGGAGCTAATGTGATTCAGTTAGATGGAAAGAAGACACTGTGTGGTTAATGACTAAGCAGTTGTCTGTAGCCCTTGAGATATTTATAATCCCTTTCCTTTAGTGTCTGTATTACCACATATAATCTTCTTATTGCCTCAGATCTAAAGACATAAAAACGATAAATCAAGAGAGAGAAAGAAAAAAGTGTTAATCCAAGCAGATGAAATAAAGCAGAGAAATACTAAGAGTTACCAAGACCATAACGTAAAACTATATCACAGCCACAAGCTGGGCTCAGGCCTCCATGTCTTCTCATTGTTTAGCTGCAAATATTTTATTTTGATTTTTCTTCTTTGGCCTTCTATAGTTTTACATGAAATGTAATCTCATGGCCATAAGAAAATCCCCCCCCCCCCCCAAAATAGTCATTGCCTATTAGATTATCTGTCTTAAAAAGCAATTCCTGTAAATAAATTCTCTCTAATTTCATTCATGTCTCCTGCTACATTTTTGCTAACTATTGTTATAGACAAGCATTTACCACACTGTAAAATCATACTGATTTGAGAACTTCAGCTTGACATGCATAAATTAGGACTTATTTGAATACCAGGTATGGATTTTAAGTCTCCACAGCCAAAGAGGTGAACGCTGTTGAGAGCAGACTGGTAAAGACAGCTGAGTATAAACTAGGAGCTTTATGAATGAGTTAGAAAATTAAAACCAGAAAACCTAAGAATCATCTTCTGGTTTTATTAAAAAAAATCTTCCAATTTGAGCTTATAAGTCTATCAATTCTTTTCCAAAATTCATAAACACATGCATATCTTTAATACATACTAAAAGCATAAACGTAAATAAATGTGCATGGCATATCATTGATAATTGTCGATAGAGTGCATGAGGTTGCAGAGAACAGGCACAGATGCTACTGCAGGACCTTGGAGTTGTCCTAGTTTCTGTGTTTAGGTGTCTACCTTCAGCATATCCCACACTTCCCACTCCCGTGAGAAGGTTCCTACTTCACCCAAGACACTCAAGAGTGTAAGCAGGAGACAATTGTGGAGGCAGACTTCATTGCCAGTAAACAAGTTTCATAGTGAGAGGATGCAAAGTCATGGCAGTGTGGAAGGAATGTTGTGGGAAAAAACAGAGAGGAGTGTTTTTTCGGCATAATTGTAAACCTAGGGATAGTAAACAGAAGACTAATTGAATTAAGTCTTGTACAATTTTCTAATGTAATTTCCACAATCACTTGATTTTTTAAGATTGAAAAGGACATTTGGAATTGCATAGTTTTGTAAAATAACTCCAATTTTCTGTTTGCAAGATGAACAGAGCTTTCAGCTTTAAAAATAATGGTATCAGAAAAACTCTGTTATAGGATGGGAGAGAGATTGTAAGGCTGGAAAGATAAAACTACATCAATCCTTTCCATTTCATAGAGGGTTGGACATAAAAGTTATGACCTTTAGTAAAGCAATTTAAAAAAAAATGACAAGGGTGGGAAAAAAAGCTTCTAGTGCAGCCAGGCCCATTGGGAGGCAAGTAGAGACTGAGAGATGTCAGAAAGCCATAGCATAGATCAATATCAGATGGATTCAAGAAGGCAGAAGAGAATAGAGAATATAGAGATGAAGAATGTGAACCGATACAATTTACACTCACATGAATAACTTTCTCTGAGCTGTCACTTAAAGAAGCCAACAATTCAGACAAAATTATTTCTTTTTTTTTTTTTTTTAGTGTTAGGATAGAAAACAGTGAAGTCTAATGGGACCTATAAAGTTAGGTTTGGAGACACCAAATCTCTACTAGTATTACATGCAGGTTTTCAGTGTGAAGGCTGGGTTCTGAGTTATGAGCATCTTGAAAGGCCTAAAGCTGAGTTCGATTCAGAAGATATTTTCAAACGAACACGGTCTGTATGGGTGTTGTCAACGTACTCAATTTATTTGATTACATAGTCTCATTTTTTTAATTAAGAATTTTTTTTAATTTCTGTTTCACATTACTGTAAAAATATCAGAAGTGTTGTACTCACAATATCTCATATTTGCAATTCTGTTTAAATTAAAAATGAAGAAAATCAAAGAGAAGGAAGTGTAAAAAGAAAAGAAAAATAACCTAACCTTTCAGCATTTTCAAATGAATTTAACTTGATTCTGGTCATTAAATGGGAAAAGTTTGTAATTGTTCTTGGACAGGATTCATCTTCATGAGTATTGATGTTCAGTGCTATTTTAGATATTATTTTGTATCAGAGACATCTGAAATCCAGGGTTGATCAATAGAGTATGGGATCTTAGGTAACAAGCAGCCTTCAGAAGTGTCAGCTGGTGGCCAAGTATTACTATCATCCTTCATGATAAAAAACAGCAATAAAACTCAATATTAAAGCAACCCAAGACTGAAGCATCTGGTTTAAGATAACCAGCGTAGGAGCATCTATAGTCAGTAGAGAGAGATGCTGTCTCCAGAGAGCTATTCATTGCATGCTACTTTAAGTGCCAAAGAGAGATGGCAACCTCTCGGGGTACTTCTCTCACAAGATGCTGCAATGGGACCTGGATGACTAGCTTAGACAAGACTTCCAGTGTTGAGTAGACTAATTGAGTGACATGTATCCTATGATTTTGTCTGTTAGTTCAATTTTCCCCCACACCTCCCCCCCAAGGAGTATTCAAACTGACGTTTTAAACTGAAGATGCTTGTCTCTATACTTTTTCCAAAAAAAGAACAATACTTACTGCCAGTTTGCTGTTTTTCTAATTTCAATTCACTGTACAAAAACTTGAGGATTGGTTTGAAAGGCTGTCCAATCTACTGTAACATCTTGTGCCTGGCTTTTATTTCACAGGCACTGATGTTTTGCCCTAATCATTTCAATGTGTATATCTGCAAGGATTAACTAATTAATGTTCTATGTTATTAAACTCAGTTTTCTTTGTAACTTCCTTCCATGTTCTAAGAATTGTCTAAAATGGTAAAGAAGCTTCTCTCAGTTAAAAAAAATATGTAATGTTCTCACAAATTAAGCATAAAGTTTTTGAACATCTTTTAGCTTTATTGAGTTAATCATATTCACCAGTAGTACAATCTGTGGGTCAGAAGTTTATGTACTTAGTGTGAATATCAAGTTGCTGAATGCATAAAAGCTTGATTCCAAGATGGTTAAATCTTCCTACTGTGGAAAACTGCAGTGTCTAATTCCACCAATAAGGGCCTGTCAATAACAGAATCTGACCCTTTGCCCTTTCACAGTTCACATACAGCTGCCTTGCCCAAACCCTCATTAGCCTTGCCCAGTGCTCTTTACAGAGTGTGTGCTGGAGTCTGCAGTGGCTAACAGGGAGGGAAAATATTAACCATTTTGAGCTAATGTTCAGCTTTCCAGGATTTTTTTTTCCCCTCGTTTGTTATTTGAAATAAGGGTACCACCTACTGGCCATAAGTTTTTTTGTGAAATTATCTGAAAAGTATCTTTTCTGCTCAGTGCCCCTTATTCCTTCCCTATTGATTAAAAAAAACTAATTTCATACCTTTCCCATCATTTCATAACATTCTGGGCATGTGGATTTGAACAATGTTCTTTTTGCTTTAAATATAGGTATCAATAAAGGCCAAAGAACTCAGACAAATATGCAGGAGGCCAACTGCTCTTGCTTTAGCATATAGCTTTATTGATGCAGGTCAGCATTCATATATCAATGAACAGCTTGATTTCTCCAGTATTAGGCAGGTATGGTCTCCAGAATCCTATGACTTCCTACATAGAAATGTGAAAGAGTGCTCTTACCTCTCCCTCCTTTAAGGGTATAGGGAACAACAAAGTCTTCCTAATCATGATCTTCAGCTCAGGTGTCTGACCCCATCCTGCACACTTTCTTCCTCTGCAGCAGCAGTAGGGCATGCTAAAACTCTTCCTCTTCAGCCTTCATTTCCTGCCAGTGTGTGAAGTAGAGAAGACAGAAGGAAGAGGTGGAGCTTCATTTAGGAGTAGCAAGGGTCCACAGAGAGACTATAAAGTCCTGTAAATGCCAGGAGGGGCGTGATCTAGGTTGGGTCAGGAGAAACTCAGTAGTCGCTCTTCTCTTTCCTCACCCAGCATATTCAAACTACTCACTCCTTAAACAGCCAGCTACATGAAATACCAATGATCTTTTCCAGCCTCACTTCTAAGGCCACATTTCTGAAAGTTCCCATTTATGTGCCTTTGTCCTGCCCACCCAGTAAAAACAAGCCCCATAGACTCTGCAGCCACTACCTTCATACCCAAAGGCCCAGCCTCCCTTCCTTGTCACCACCCTACTGATACCATTCTCCAGGACTCGCCCCAACTTCCTGCTTACACAGCTGATTATTCCTACTTCATGCCCTTCATTGCCCCCAGACTGCTGCCATTTCTCACAAAATTGAGTTTGCCTGTGCAAAAAATCTGGAGTCAACTCTGATTTGAGCCTGAAACATTTCATACAGTAAACATGGAAAGCATTTAATTTAAGAAAAAAAAAATCAAGAGGTATTTTAAATGACATTTATAAGGTATTTTACAGACAAAAATTACTGGATACTAAGAGTGATATTTAATCTGGTGGAGAAAAACATAATAAACAAAAAGCTACAAATTAACACTTGATAAATTCTAACTTTCACTGTTTATTTCTAATTTTCATTAGTTAGGGTGATTAGTCTTTGGAAAAGATGGTCAAAGGTGAGAGTGAGACTATTCGTCTTTTTGAATTCTTCAAATGGGGACTGGAAAATTAGCTTTAGCCTTGATTAAATTCTCTTGTCTCTCTTGTAGAGGAAAGCAAAATCAGTGATTCGATGTTTCATTCTTCACATAGTAATTATGATTCTCTGAACTCTATCCACTGATAAAAAAATGTCTGAGCACCAATTTAGACATCTGGACTGCAAACCTCAGACCTTTGCCTACTACAAGTCTAAAAAGGAAAGAATGTATCGAGAGGTGTAATGTAGACAGGAAAATAGCATCAACTTTTGTACACTGCCACTGAAATATATCATGTAGGACCTGTTTTTCTAAATATGGGGTTCAGTGCAGGCTGCCATACTTGCAGACAGATAGGACAAACCTCCAATGATCTATGGAATTGGCTTCAGAAGATCAGAAAGACTGTGGCTATCCAGACCAGACAGCAGATAGTTAAAAGATGTGACATTAACTAGTAAAATAAGTTTTTGTAATCTTTACTCAAGTCATACAACCAACTAGTAAATCCAGAATTTGGGGTAGAGTGGTGGTGTTTGTATGGGGTTTTTTTCAATAAAATTGATAGACTTCTAGGTGCGTTTACTAATTTTGTCACCTTAAGCAGGGGAAAACTGAACCTTTGGTAAAAAATAGGACAAATAACATCACTTTCTCTGCAGTGAAAAAGGAGACTGCAGACTAATCCTGCACTTCCTTCAGGAAAAGAATAGAATGGAAGATTTTATATTTTTCCTTATAAATTTTTATTTCATTAAAGGCTGTGTATGAAACTGCTTTCAGTGCTATATGTGGTCCAGATGTTTTGGAGAGCTTCAGTCATATCCAACCATAACATGTTGTACTGGGCCTGGCTGGTATAGAGTTAACTTTCCTCATAGCAGCTCATACAGTGCTGTCATTTAGATTTGTGATGAAAACAATACTGATAACGCACTGATGTTGTAGCTATTGCTGAACAGTGTCTGCACAGCACCAAGGCCACCTCTGTTTCTCACTCTGCTTCTGCACTGAATAGATTGGAGGTGCACAATAGGTAGAGAGGGGACACAACCAGGCAGATTACGCGAACTAACCAAAGAGCTATTCCATGCCCTATAGCATCATGGTCAGCAATAAAAAGGGAGAAGAGGAGGTTTAACTGTCTTGCTCAGGAATTGGCTGGGCATTGGTCTACCCGTGGGAGGTGGCGAGTGATTGCTTTTACATCACTTATTTTCTTTTCCTTCTCTCTTCTTCCATTTATCCTTCACTTATTAAACTTTTTTATTAATATTTTTACTTTTATTAATATTTTTACTGGTTTTATTAATATTTTGGTTTTCTTGCTTTTACTCTTCCTTTCCCCTTCCCTCATTCCACTGCGGGGGGGAATGAGTGAGTGACTGTGTGGTGTTTAGCTGCCTACCAGCATTAAACCACTGTCCTGGTTTCAGCTGGGATAGAGTTAATTTTCTTCTTGGTAGCCGGTATGGGGCTATGTTTTGGGTTTAGGATGAGAACAATGTATGTTTTGGTTCTTGCTAAGTAGTGCTAACTGTTGCTAAACAATTGCTAAGTAGTGCTTACACTGGTCAAGGACTTTACAGCTTCCCATGCTCTGCCCGGTGCACGGGGGGGCTGGGAGGGAGCACAGCCAGGGGCGCTGACCCAGACTGGCCAAAGAGTTATTCCATACCATATGACGTCATGCTCAGTATATAAGCGGGGTGGAAGAAGAAGGAAGCGGGGGGGGGGGGACGGACACATTCGGCGCAATGGCGTTTGTCTTCCCAAGTAACTGTTACGCGTGATGGAGGCCTGCTTTCCTGGGGATGGCTGAACACCCGCCTGCCCATGGGAAGTAGCGAATTAATTCCTTGTTTTGCTTTGTTTGTGTGCGCAACTTTTGCTTTACCTATTTAACTGTTCTATTTTATTTTACTTCAATTATTAAACTGTTCTTATCTCAACCCACGAGTTCTCTCCCTTTTACCCTTCCGATCCTCTCCCCCATCCCACCGAGGGGGGAGTGAGCGAGCGGCTGTGTGGTGCTTAGTTGCTAGCTGGGGTTAAACCACGACAACCACAATGCATGGAGAGAACTGAAAAAGTCATACAATAACTTTAAAAGTATGGTGGGCCATAAAAGAATCTCTTTTAGGAAGAAAGCAGTTTTCTGAACAACCAACCAGCTGCCCAGTGGTGCAACAGAACTTTTTAGGTAATGGAGCAATGTAATATAGCCATGTCACGTTAGTTTTAAAAAGGAAACAGAAGGACTCATTAAAAAGCAGACTATTTGTCCAAAAAAAGCCCTTAAAAGTGGATAACAATGATGCTGGTTTTCATTCTCTAAAGGTTAACATAATTATAGGTTGAAAACAAAAATTAAAGCCACCCTGCTTAAAAATATCCAAAAAGGATTCATGTTACAAGACACAATTAACTTGTGAAACTCATTGCCATGTGATTGAAAAGGAATGAACAGTGCTTACAAAACTGGCAATATTAGGTATAACAAAGCTGTTCAACATTATTATAAGTATTATAGATGGATTCCTTGCTTTTGTAAATATCTGTGCCATTAAAGTGGTACAGTGTTTTGAGTCATTTTAGCTGCACTTTCCACTGGATATACGTTTCCCATTTTCTCTTCAGCAGTATAGCTTAAACCCGATCCTTGGTTCCCAGTGGAACTGGAGCCCCTGTCCCACATGCCTAGGTGCAGTATGAAAATGATACCTGCTTTATATAGTACAATTAAATTATCTAGGCTTTTGCTTCAAAATTTAATTGAAATTACAATAAATAAATAAAAAAGAACACTTTTAATCTACACGAGATAATGATTTTACAGAAACAAAGGCCTTATTTTTTAAATGTTAAATCTGAGCCCTTCCAGATTTTAGTAGGTAGGAGGGCAGTCAAACTCCGGATAGTGAACCAAATTTAACAGCTAGCCCTTATTCTTGCAAAGGGCAGCACCCAGGCCCATAAGCAGGCATCCGCACATGCTGGGTACAGCTACAAATTGCATCATCCTGAACACAGCCTCACTGGAAGAGCAAGCAAGAGAAACAGATCCTATCCCGCCTTGCACATGTGGCAGCCTTTGTGAACATATGCCACATTAAACATTTTCTTTATGCCACCATTGAGATCTCTTCCTCCCTGGCATACTGGAAGGGATCAGCAGCTCTACACCATTACAGGCCCTCTCCTGCCAGCTGCATTCCCTCTGGCTTTCTAGAGACCAGAAGGGATCCTTCTATCGAGTACAAAAGGGGCAGTTGTCACAAAGCCAATGCCACAGTTATATCCACAGTGTGCTATGAGGCCTGGTCAAAATGTTGTAACAAAACATTCTCCCATCAAAAAATGCCAGTTGTCTGGCCTTGGCACACTCCTTGTGGACTGGCTGACCTTGCCAAAACTGCAGCAGAAACTGGCAGACAGGCTGACCACTTGGCTGTGACCATGTCACCTAGCTCAGCAGGATTCCTAATTCCGCTGGAAAGCTTTTGCTGACTTGCTGGTGTCCAAGACTGCATAAGGTGCCTGGCTATAAGCCTGCTTAGGTCTCTCTGCAGCCAGTTCCCCAACATCTGGTGGTACCACACCTCAATTCCCCAAATAATTGGTTGGTGGACATTTCGGGTACTTGAGCATTTAGCTTGGGAGCCTAGCAGCTGGCAAAAAATAAGTGAAGACACTGAGGATTCTGGAAAACAGCTCCAGAGCACAATATTTAATTATACAATAAAACAAACATCAACATAATTGTTTGGCTTTTTTTTCCAATATTTTTCCAGTAAGATTTTTTTAATGAGTATATATTTTATTTCTAACCTCGTTGTACTTACAATATTTAACAACATTCATTGGTGACAACACAGAAAGTGCATGCTGAGTACAGATACTATCAGTATATATCACAAACTCTAGTAACACGTGAATTTGCAATGCAGTGGAAAATGAAGTTTAGCTCCTAAAGTGCAGGGACAATATGATCAGAATTTTTTCTCTAAGATTTTAACCAAAATATGAGGGGAAAAAAATCCTAATAACAAAAAGGATGTCATCTTGCTACCAATTTTTTTGAAAGAAAGAAATCAAATTCTACCAATAACTACAATATACAGCAATAGCCTATAGTCTATAAGATAAATCTTGCTTGATATTTAGCAAAATATTTTGAAGTATCTTATATCACCATGTGCAAAATTCTATCTTGTCTTACAGAGCAGTTATATTAAGAAATAATGAAGTGTGTATTTAGCTTTAAGAACATCCTTAAGCCCCTTAAAAGTAAATCACTTAAAATTAACTAACTGTTTGAAGTAAATAAGCTGAATAGAGCAGTGTGGAAATTTCACATGTTTTTAAGTGGTACACTGAAGCCTTAAGGGACCATTGAAGTCAATTAGTAGCAGGAAACTAAAGCTTCCCAATTATCAAGACGGGGTAACTGCTCAAAAGCTTTGTCTTTCTCTTTACTTCCACCAGATGGTGGTATACTGCAAAAAAACCATACACTTGAAGACCGTTTTCCACTCATTAGCTAAAAAGGGAAATTCTTCATTAGTAAAGTGACTTTCCTTCTAGTCTGTTCATTGTCGTTTCAGATGTCAGATAGCTTTATTTTCAACAGATTGAGTAGGAGAGACATTCACAGTTATTATTTTTTTAATCAAATATTTTAATCTTTCTATCCCACTTCAGCAGTGATTCCTGAGTACACTGTTTTCGTCTTATTTCTTCTTAGCAGAGTTTACTAGTTGTATTTCGCTCTCTGTCTCACCAGTAATACTGGTGCACCTTTCTGGTGGATTGTGTAAGGTCCTGGGCACTCCAAAGTAAGTACTTCAACCATATTTAGATATCATGATGTAACTCCTGAATGTTCTGAATGCTTTGACATCAGCTCAAGGAAAATTTAACTTTGGCTTAAAGATGGGCTTTGGCTTCTATGCAGGAAGATTCCCACTGATTCTGAGAGAATTACCTCAGCTAAGAGGTGAGCATATACATAAAGGCACATCAGCATCCCTAGCACTTTCTAGAACTCAGTACCTCAGTAGAAACAGTGAGTTTTGAAGCTCTTGATTTTTTCTTGCAAGAGCCATGGGTATTGGTGGCAGGGGGTGATGTGACTCATGATGTTTCAAGCTTTATTCTAGGTAGTTAATACTCTTACGCTTCATCTCCAAGTATTGTGCTATTGAATTAGAATCTGTATATGTAGACATTTAAGTGTTTAGAAGTAAAAAAAAGTGCTGAAGGGGTCCCAGTTAAAAAATTTGTATTCTCATCTGAGAATACAGTGGGTTTTTTCTTCTGTTGGAAAACTGTTATTTCATCATCTGAACTGAATGGAAGCTGTATGTTACTGGTTTTAACAAAGGAAAAACTTAAAAGGCAAAATATAATGCTGTCGTCTATGCTTTATTCACTGTCTCTCTCCAGGCAATGCCTTGATATGCATTCAGAAGTAAAAGGGTCCAACTTGCTAATCCTTAAGTTCCAGAGGCTGAGCTTGGGGCCCCTGGGAATATGACGCTTAACACAAGTCCTGACACTCCACTCTAAGCTGTGTGTATGTGAAAAGTAGGCTTCAAGCCTGGAGCAGGACTGTTTTCTAATTATCCTCTGTTCATGTGAAAGTCAAAGTCTCAGAAGCTAAACGTAATTAAAACAGATATTCTACCCTTTGGTCCCAAACACGAAGCAGCCCAAACTCCCAGCTCTGTCATCCGTACTCTGCTGAATTATTCTCTGCCATGTTGACTGCTGCCTCCTCAGCTACCTGCTCACCAATAACGCGGATCATCGTAAGACCACTGATCATGAACAGCAGCTCATCATTTGGTCTCCTTACCCTAGGTTACAAATTGGCTGGCGTGACATGGGTACATACTGAACTGACAGCGTTCTCTACAAAAGCTTCTTGTATTGCCAGTAATCTCCTCAAGTCCACAGCAGGAACTAATCTACCTCACCCAAAAAAGAAGGTGAAGGGAAAATGCATGTTTTTGTCTGTTAAAATGAAGTGTTCCCCATAGGCTGGGAAACGGACGGAGCACAAGAGTCATGGAAACTTTTGTAATTTACTCATAGCTTTATTTACACCTGAAAATGGGCCTGAAACATGGTTAGAACAGGGAATTTGATCAAAACCCTACCAATAATTTTCAAGTAGCAGTTTATAGTTTACACGCTGCCTTAGTTTGTAGGTGCTTAGCTTGAAATAGTTTGAAAAAAAAAGCAGCACAGAGAAAGTACCATTTTCTAAAAGGCAATCTTGATTAACACGGTACAAATCAGGCATGCAGAGCTATTAGCAACTTTAGAAAAATTGATTCCTCACTTACAACAGGTCAAATAGTGTCTGGTTGCAATGATAAGGTCTAAGACACTATGTTGCTTACTCAGTTGCTGTAAAACAAGGAAAAGAACATTATCCTTAGAGTGTCTCTCTCTCTTACTTTCTTTCCTCTTTGTCTTCTCCTTCTGTCCAGAATATTCACCAACTCATCACTATCTCCCTTTTTGTTAAAGATTTAAAGAAAGAGTACACATCTGATAACAATATATTCCAAAATTTTAGAATACAGATGCAAATTTTATAGCTTCAGTCTCCAGTTCCAAGATTAAATCAAATCCTGAACTTTCTATTGATAGTGTATAAAATCCGATAAAAACATAAACAGTAATCACAAACACTTTTGAAAGGAAAATTGTGATTGCCAGCCCAAAACTTCAATAACACATTTTTTGCTAGTAACAGAATTACAAATGTAAAGTTGATCTCTTTTAGATTCATGATTCGTCCAGGAACAATGGATAATCTGTAAAATGAAAAAGAAAGCAATACTCATGCCACTGATAACAAAGATAAGTTAAAGAAGGGTGAGAAGTTTGTTTGTACAGATAGATTACTCAAAGTGTATAAACTTCAGCACATTCACAAATACTTATTGAATCAAGACCTAAATATTGCAATATATGCAATATTCTGACACATACTGTAAGTCAGCTTCCCTTTTAGAGAAAGTTTTCAAGCTTGCTTGTCATTTTTTCAGTGACAAAAATTTCCAAACCAACATGTATAAATAAGCTTGTTCTTAATCTCTCTGTTGCCATAGCAGTTTCACAGAACATATCCTTTGAAACAAAAATTTAATCTTTAATCATTTTTCCACACTCTGCAATTTTTTTTAACACTTCCTTATGTAAATTGTCTTTGAGGCTTTCTTTAGCTGCAGATACATAACACACTCATAGCCACATGCTTATATTTTCTATCAGATCTGAGAATCTAATTTTTAATTCAATAAATATAAACTTACTGCTAAAATTTTACCTTACGTCCATTTTATCTGAAATTTTATTTCTTTTCCCTTTTAATTTCCAAACTAAATCTTTGATACGTCTCTCAAACATTCACTCAATGAATATCTCACATGGCACTGAAAAAATATATTCTATGACACCAGATACCAGGACCAGTAAGGTGATTATTACTTTAAAACTTGCTTTATCCTTTCCACCTTTGTTTCAGGAAACTAGTCCTTTTGCTGGCTCATATTTTTCATATGATGATGATCACTGTGTAGGGAGAAACTTCTATGACTCATTATAGGCTCAAATCAAGATTCACTTGGCACCTTTGCAACACTCGAAGCCGAAGTGTCTAGTCCAAGGTAGATTGTTTGTTTACAGATAGATAATTCCTGATGCAGGATTTCTCCCCTGAAGTGCTTCTCTCTTCAGTAGGCACGGAGGAAGTCTGCATAACTAGCTTAGACCTAGATACCTGACTTTCACATGGCTTACAGCTACAGGAGATGAATTCCACATGAAGAGTCTCTAATACTTGCCAGCCTAAAATTATGAAGGATTGAATTCAGTGACCTGGATGGTGTCTTCTACTCATATTGTCTTCTATATTACTTCACATCAAATTTCATGCACTTTCAACTCTGTAGTAACTCTACTTTTACAATCCATGCAACAATCAGGACGCTTTTAAGGAATTACAGAGGAAACTCCATTTTGCTGAGTAGTACTGATCTCCTGTAATTTAGAATGGGCCAAGTTTCTAGAGACCAGTTAAAAAAAATAAGTGCAATAGGATACCCATGTATCAGTTGCTCTTCCCAAAAAACAAGATTAGACTCTGGCTTGTGCACTTCCACCTTCTGCTGCTGGCTGCGTGCTACTTCAATAGCAAAATTGAAATACTAGTTCTCACAAGTTTGACTTCTGCAATCCCATGAGGACAGGTAAGAGCCTGCTGTTTCTTGTTCTTGGAAGAGGACAGACATAAGCTTGTTGTACTCAGTGTCAGAAAGGAAGCAACTTTAAAGGATGGCAACATCTTTTTAAAGAAGTTTATCTTATGTTATGTGGGGAGCAACATAATATCTCTCTCTGTCCCTGTTTTCTTCATCTAGCTTTGACAGCAATCATTTGCTCCATTTTTTGTTTGAGTCACCTATGCTATTGTATCCAATCATCATATTTCCAGCTTCCAGAAGGTGCTTTCCTATCACCTTTGCAATATTTGAGGTTTTTTATATGTCTACTGCTGTCTTAGAAGACTGAGGCTTCTCTGTCAACTGCATCTTTTCCTCTTCTTCCACCCCAAATTGTGTGTTCAGTTCAGGTCCAGTGTGACTTTACAGGACATGGAATTGATTTTGTGAATGTTGGAAGGTGACCATCAGGCGTACTACCCAGTTCTGCAGCTCACACCCACACTAGATGAGATCAACTATGGATCATTGTTTTGGCCAGCTCTGCTAATACGCAGGAAGAATTATGAAACTATCGGTATTTTTTTATACAGGAAACAAGCATAGACATTCATTTTTTGGCCAGAAAAATCAAGTAACATCCCTGCAAAGATCTTCTTGTGATGAGATACAGCTTAACAGAAATATGGCAGAGGACATTATGTGCAGTGTCTTCATATACAAGTGTGTGCTTGTGTGTATATGTACCTATATATTAGCAAAAGAAATATTGTCCATTTATTTGACGTTTTCCCTGTTTCCCCAAACCCTTTCAACCGGTTGTACAAAATTGTACTGTTTTAGTAAACTTTAGCTTTTTATTTTATCAGTCTCAATGAATATCTACAATGGTCAATCTGAGCAATCCTTTCTCATTCACACCTGTTGCCAAATACATTATCTTGGTAAAAGTTTAGCTAAGGAAGATGAGTCAGAGAGACTTTCAATATCCTCAAAGGGGCAGATGCACTTCTAGCAGAAAAGCACTGAAGTGCTTAAGTGAACAGAAATCAGGTTTACAAGCACCATGCTTCAGATATTTTAACACTCACTCTATCTAAATAAAGACTTTACTTTTCACAGTAAATGTCATCTCCTTCTTTCACATTAAGACATGCCTTGGAAAGTGGTGCAAATAGTACATTATGTTTCTTCACACACTACTGAAAGCTGCTAATAAGGCATCAAAAATGTTTTAGCACAGCATATCTTCTTTTGCCTTCTGCCTTGTTGAATGCTCAGAAGACATTTTGTTTATAATCTATATCCATTCAGGTCACAGAAACATGGATTTTGGGATCAGGTCAGAGAACTATGCATTGAAGTAGGCTGTCTGATTTGCCACAATTACAACAGATACATGAAGAAAATCTAATTTTTTTCGAAGACCAGTTCCAGATTACTTTCTTTAAGAGAATATAAATTTCTGGAGTTTTTCTCTAAACTTTTATCTGTGAAGCCTCTCTGATAAAACTACAGTTCCCAATGTCACTCCTTGATCTTACACTGAAAGAGAAGTTTCACAGAGATTCAGATGTTTCTCATAGGTATTTTTTTTCCCCCAAAGGACATGAGGACATGGGGTTCAGAAATGTAGGCTTACAGATTTTTTTGCATGAAGTCTACTATCAGCAATCCCAGATCATTTCAGTTTCTGGACACAGTGAGTGGGCTCTCAACAGATATTTTACTGTTCTTTTCCTGCATCATTAACATTTAAAGGAAACCTGATTGAGAGTGCTGGCCATGCAGAAATCATTGAGGTTTGAACCCTGAAGACTTGCACATTTTGCTAAAGGGCCTGGGGTTTTCTGCAACCACACACCCTCATTTGACAATCTCTATTCCCTCCAATTATAAGAGCATCCTATCTGAAGCAGAGCAACAAACCAGAGCCCTGTAGACTAAACAGAATAGAACAGAATAAGAATGGAAATACAGACAAAAAAAAGATCAAAACTACCAAAGAAAAAACATTATGAAAAACTAAATTTATTCTTTTCAAGTTAACTTAGTCCATGTGCAGCAACACTTCAGTCAAGCTTTTATTACCTAGGCATAGTTCGTATTAGAACAAACAGTCCCTGGACTTCTTCATTGTCCTAAATAATATACAAGTATTTAACAAAGATATTCCTTAGACTGTTCAAAGAGTAATTTCCTTACTTTACTTTGTAACAAGTCTTTACTTAAATAGAAAGAAGAAAGTGGGAAACAGATCATATTTAAACCCTTTAAACAAAGGTGAATTTTCCCTACAGCATAATCTTCTCTATGCTAAGGTTAGATAGTGTCAGATGTTAGTGTTAGATGTTAGTGTTACATACTAGTTTTAGATATTTCTAGCATTCAAAATATCTTATTACCATGGAAAAACCATAAAACCTGAGGTGGTACCACATGCAATCATGAGCAATAATGAAGCCTACACAAAATTACTTTCTAATTCTGTTTTCTTAGTTCAAAACTCTTTGTGGAATAGGGAATTACTTTCAAGTCTTTCTGTCTGTCTTTGTTTCTTTTGGGGTGTAAAGGATGCAAAGAGATGGCTAGCTAAGTGTCATTTTTCTGAAAACGAATGTTTTGCTACACTTCCTAAAGATTATCAGTGCATGAATGATACAGAGGATTGAGTCAGGGTTCCAGGTAAGCTCCATGCCAACATTCAAAGCAATAGATCTGAATTCTGAAACTGCAGATACTGGTTTTAACAATATATACATCTTGGACTAGTGGGATACAAAGAGAAAATAACAAATCTATATTTAAGAGCTAGTGGGAAGAAAACTAATCTGTATAACTACAGACTAATGTAATTTTAGTAGAATTGAGGCTTTCAATGGAAAATTTAACTGGATACATGTAAAATGAGATAAAATTCAGTTCATATTATGACTCAGTATTTTTCTCTGATAAGTTTTTTTTTTTTAATACATGCTAAATGCACTATATGTTATTTATTTTTATTTCACTAATATTTGATTCAGCCCTATTAGGGAGCTTGCTAAGTGAACCAGAGTAAATAATAGCACAGGAATTTGAAGTAGGACAAGGAATTAGTGCTATGGTGGATGAGAATGAGTAGATCAGAGATGGAAAATATCAAGGGACATTAATAATTAAATTCCTAAAGATTCACTCTTTTTTGAGTACTTTCATAAATTTTAATAAATGGTCTCACCACAGTGAAAAAAAAAAACCACCAGAGAAAACAATATAAAGTCGAGAAGATAAGCAGTGTATGATCTATCAATGTATACACACCTACAAATGTAAGTTTCTCGTTACCTTTCAAGAATGAAATGAGTTTCTGCTTTATGATAAGGCCTTCTCCTTGGAGCTAAGTTTTCTTCTGTTCTTTTTCATAGCTGTTAAAAGGTCTTCCTTGCCTCCTGCATGGATACCACGATGTCTTCTGATTCTGAGACCAGTGTGAGAAAATGGTGCTAATTTGCTTGAGACACACATTCAAACCACAAGCCTTCTCAAACCTGGACAGATTGGTGTTGATAACCCCAAACTATTAACAGCAATCTGTATTTCTGCCCTACTCAGGACTGATATTCCTGGCTATGCACAGCTTACTGAATGATTGAACTGACTCTGATTTCTGTCATTCCTGATCCTTGCCACCCACCCTCTCCTTTTCCTGATCAGCTTTCTTTAGTTGTTCCAGTTTCAGCTTAAAAACTCTCAATTTGAAACCTCTCAGTTTCAAGCTGCTTTTCTTGATTCAAGGGAAGTGTTGGGAATGGGGGCCAAATGGTTGCCCTTACTATCCTCTGCTGGGAACTCCCCTTTTTTTCAAAATATCCTGTATCTTCTAGTTCATACAGCCTATATACACTTTAGTCCTCAACTAACAGTAACCTAGCAAGACTTAACTCAGTATTAGATTCCCTTTCCTCCTTTTTCCCTGACTTTCCCCTCCCTTTCTCCCTCCAAATACATACAACCCATGCCTCAGCCAGCTCTGACACTCTTTGCTTGGAACCAGACAGAAGGAATACCCAGTAAACGTCTTCTCATATTTTCTCATTTAGTCCCTTATCTGTCTGTATTTCGTTTCCTGTTTGCTTGTTTCCTTACAGCCCCTTTCAGTTCAACTCTCTAACACAAAAATCTGTAAAACCACAAAGGTAAAGTGGAGGTACATGTAATATTTATAAAAAAAACCAAATTATAATGTTCATAACTCCCTCATTCTCCACAGGCAGGGTCTAGGAACGGTAATGCTTAACTCCACTACAATGAAAAAAATGCCTTCAGTAAATGGAAACTTTTGAGGAGAATGGAAGTATTCATTAAGGATTTCAGCTTCAAAATCAGCTGCCATCTTAGTACTTCAGTTCCTTCTGCATATTAAAGACAATAATTTAGAAATTATTGTCATTATTGTCTAATTCTGCAGCAAACGACAAAAGTACCATGGTACCATAGTATTCTGCAGTTACATATCCCCGTAAGTTATACTTTATGTGCTGTAAAATTCAGAATAATTTGAATAAACTCTTCATTTGTAGGTACATACACATATACCTTTACTCCATGTGGTGGTTTTTTTTATTCCTTCTTTTTTAACAGAATAGAAGGCATGTTGTCTGTTCCAAACAGCTCTTTATTTAAAAGATCGGTAAATAAGATACCAAAACACAACAACAACTGCAGTATATGGGTTATACAACTATCCTAAGGATTTAGTAGTACACAAAAATAACCAAGAGATTTCATTCATGCAAGAACTACTAAGTAAACTATTTCTAAGACCTTCTCTATACCTGCTATATAATAGGAAATCTTTAATTTTGGGTTTTTTTGAGGAGAAGGATTGTTTTTTAACCATAGGGATTATTCATTGAATAACTAAAATGTTTTTTGCATCCTAATAAAAGGTTTTGCAATATTAAATTCTAGGAACAGTTGTCTTTAAATACATACAAACAATATGGTTTTGAAAAATAATTTTGGAGGAGCCACACCATTTATTCCAGATGAAATGATTCCCAAGTCATGTTGCTCTGTGACAACTTTCTTTAAGAAAATAATGCACAATATAGCACATACTAGTTCTCTTTTTTTTGTGTGTGTGTGTACACGTTTATTTTAGACCTTCAGTTAAATATTTATAGGGGAAAATAATCTAAAATATTGGATTACAAAAATCTGTTATGCAGCTTGGATTTTTAAATAATGAATTGGAAAAAGCTGCAATAATGATGTCAAGATTGTCTTTTAGGATGTTTCCAGTCTATGCTCAAGATCAGATTCACTGACGTACAAACCCAGCAGTTTTTCATTCACATACTGTTAACACTGTTAAGCAGCTTAGATACTACATCTGGACAGAGGTCCTTTCATTTATGAAAGCAATGTGTAGACTATCTGAGAAGCCCCTTATGTACACATTAAGAGAAACACATCCTGCAAAAGATTCCTACAAGTGAACTTCAAGAGTAAAATAGAAAATAGTTCTAGACTAATACTGTATTGTAACTTTTGAGGCAAAACAGACTAGTACTTGATCCACTGCGTGATCAAACAGATAAATGCTATTCCTTGGTAATTCAAGTCCAGTAATGGATAGTCCCATCTTTTCCTTCTGTATGAGGGGATGTGAGGAGTCTCCTGAGACAACAGCTGTACGCTCTCATCTACTTGGAAAAATCAAGTCTTAGTTGGGCAACTAACAGCTCCTGAAGGCTTTATGTTTCTTAATAGCTGACACCTTTCCAAAAGTTCCTGGGTGGCCCCCTGCCATTTCCCCATATTGCCACCTCAGAGAAGTCATTGAGCCAGCCAAAGCTTGCCTTCTAATGAGGTACCACAAAGCTCTTCCTAGTCCACTGTCTGATTGTTGGGTCTGTCAGACCCATCCAAGTATCCTGGATCTGACAGGTTTTGAAATCTGATCATCAACATTGTGCTTTCATGTGTGTCTTAATGTGACACCTGCTGGATTCAAGAGATTGGATGAGAATGTCAATTTTCAGTAGCAATAAATAAAAACAAACAAATATGGTTTAGTTCCTCTTGTTGACAAAGCTCGAAAATGTGATTCAGATGCTCCCTGGCAGTCTAGTAAATGGAGGAAATAAAAATCATTTGACATCTATTTATTACTTTATTTAGATATCAGGGCTGTTTATCTATCTATCTATCTATCTATCTATTTATTTGCAGGTTTTTGCAGTCTCACTCGTAACTTCTGAATGCTTGAATTTGGTAGCAATGAAAATCTCATTCCCCAGGTTCCTTATGAACATCAACTCCTCCCTCCACTTTTTTTTGCTTCCTGGACAGCAAGGTTCAAGTTCTGACTCTATCATTATGTCACAGAAGTCAGTATACTTTATTTTGTAGGTTCTCTGCAATTCTTGTTTTATTACTGCCTTCAGTCTGTCCAATATTTTGAATGTGGAGAACATCAATGATCAGTCTGGAGCCTTGGGGAATTTCAGAAGAACCTGCTCCTCCTTCTGCCCTCCTACACTCAAATATTATAGTGGTGGCTTGCATCTTCAATTTGGTACCTCATAGTACAAACTGATAACTAATTATCAAGACCAAATTATCATGTCTCCTTTGTGTGTTAGTTAAGAGTAGGGTATGAGGCATAGCCACAATCATACACTGCAAAATTAAATCTCTTTTAATCTGCAAACTCCACATTTCATGCACTCTGTTCAGATCAGAGCCATTAAACTCTTACTTGAAACACAGAACAAAGTTTAGACTTATAATAGAAAAGACAGAAAACAGTAAATTTTATAATATGCCACAAGCAAGACTCAAGGAATCTGAAGACTTATTTTATAACCACATTTAACCTTGAGAATGGTAACTATTATTTTTTAATGTTTCTTTTAAAGAAAAACTAACAAATATATGCTTCAGAGATGATAAAATTATTCATTTCTCTCTGTTTTACTTTTCTTCTATAGGGCATTTGTAAGATTATGGATGATAACTATTAAAAATATATAAAATCAAATTAAGTCTCAGTTACTTTTAATTCTACATTAGAAATAACAGAGAGGTTTCTGCAATTGCTCTGTATGACCATATCCAATATTTTAGGAGTATGATAAATAATTCAGTATAAAGTTTCTGAATAATTGGTATAATTATTCATCTATGAACTTCGTAAAAACATCAGCAATGGAATATGTAGGAAAAATGTACTCCTCTGAGGAGACAGACAGCAAATCTCTCAGCAATTGCCTTTATAAACCAAAATTGTCCATATCAAGAGACAGTTCTTTAAGCCAAGGTAGCAATCTGAGTTAATGGTATTCAAAACCACATTTTTAAACTTAAGGCAATTATGAGCTGCAGAAAAAGGAAAAAAAAAAAAGCTGTCTGACTTTACAAATCTTTACATATTGTGAGGGCCTCCTTTGGCTTGAACGTCATTCAACACCCATTGCTGCTGCAAATACAGCATTCATTTTGCAAGGCAATGCACAGCTAGGGCCAAGGCAGATACCCTGAGGATCCCACTGAAAGAACGTGCAAAAAGAGATAAATATGCATAAGCCTGCCTAATATTTTGCTGCCATCATCCAAAAAGGAGGGCTAAAGAAAGGCTGCAATTCCACAGCAGTGAGGTCATCAGGAGGTAGCAACAGCTAGAAGCAAGAGATTTCAAGAAAATAAGGGTCCCATAGACATCAAAACATCCCTCAACAGCTCTGTATATCTGGCTTAATCGTATGGTTTAAGTGTGTTTTCTAACATTTTAATGCTGCTACGCTTGTTTTTCACCAATGACCAATAAGCTGAAATGCCAGCATTGACTTTTGTACCTTTACTGACCATGTTACAATTATGGATATTGTTTCCTCATCTAGTTAGGACTGTGTCTCACTCTGGATGACATTCCTCAGACAGCTCCCTGAACACCTCAATCAGGGGCTGGGGAACAACTGAATAAGCTACCTCCTGTCATACTTTAAGCTCTGCCTCCTCCAGTGACCCACAGTAGCTGACCGTGTGTGGATTGACAGAGTGCTGAAAGGAAATGGGTTATTTTAAGCCATTTTCAGCCAGTCAGTCTGGCTCATCTGTTAATTCTGCACTGAAAGGAACAAGTACACAGTCACAGGGTAAGTCCCACTTGAGTGTGGAGCACAAGATGAGGGTGGAACAGTTAATCATCATTATTTGAGGTCCTCTGCCATCACCCTGAATATCTAAATCACCTTCAAAATGAAACATGGAAGGGTACTTTTGTTTTCAAAAATTTTAACATTCTCTATCAGATGGTAACCACATTACCTTACCCTGCTTTTTTTTTTTTAACTTCTATACTCTTAAACAGAACACGAGAGAAAAATATCACAGCAATCTATTCCTTTTTGTCTTATTCTTCTGTATTCACCATGAAATAGTGATCTGAAGTTTCTTTCCTTTTTTCCTCCTATATTGCTAGCAGTGAATTGTGGAATGAACTCTGTTCTGCTTTGTTATTTCAGACCAACAGACGATTTAGAATTTAAAGTGTCCATAATAGGACTAGGGAGCTTGTAG
Organism: Theristicus caerulescens; assembly: GCA_020745775.1. Classification (NCBI taxonomy): domain Eukaryota; kingdom Metazoa; phylum Chordata; class Aves; order Pelecaniformes; family Threskiornithidae; genus Theristicus; species Theristicus caerulescens. The sequence goes on along the minus strand of CM036560.1, from coordinate 48,448,094 downwards.
GTTTGTTGGAGAGAGGAATGTTTCTTAGTCACTTGAGAGCATACTGTGTCTCCAGTCTAATTCTATGACAGTTTCATGAAAAAATAAAGGGTATGAAACTACTAGAACCTTATTTAAGCAAAGTCCTTAAGCGCATTAAGCATTTAAAACATTGAGACCAAATGTGCTTAAGTGCTTTGCTGTATTCAAGTCATAATGATTATTACAGTAATTAGTGTATGCTCAGTTGTATCTTGTGAATACATGCATTTAGTGGTTATTGAATAAATAAACTCATTAATAACATTTGCAGTGAAAAAGGGGAATATAATTGACTTTAACGTAGTGAAAATACATTTTATGGTAAAAAACCCATCCCTCCCCATATAACAAAGTTAGTATAACCATTGGTATGTTTTTTCTATGCATATCCCTGTATATGTTTAATAGTAATTGACAGAAAATCTGACCTGTGAGAGGATTTGGAAATTCTCTGAGTGTTTTTTTTTTTTTTTTCCCCTGGCAATTTGTTGGAATAGCATTGCTTTGAGGAAATACCTCAAACAGAAAACAGGTAGGTTTTCAAAAGCAATGTCTGTCCCATTTTTTGCCTCCTGGTCTGAGCATCCAGGCTTCATGGATCTTGGACTATCCCTCTATTTTGACCGTTGTTGTGACCCCCATTTCTTTCAGCCTGTTTTCCTCCAGACTGGAACCCATGATCATTGAGACCAAGTCTCATGTATGTATCACAGACACAGTGCTGGAAAATGTGTACGTTTCAGGTGGCACTTGATTCCTCATGGCTTGAAAACAATTTTTTCCATGCTGAGAGCTTCCCTCTCCATCAGCTTCCAAGACTGTCTCTAACCCTTGAAACTGCCTGCTGTTATTACAAATTTGTAGAGGGAGGGAAAGAAAATGCCTTTTAATTGTAAGTTTAAGATGTTCTAATTTTAATTCCTCTTTCAAATATTTCTCCCAAGTTTCTCATATAACTCGATTAGTATTTTGACGTTAACAGTGACAGCACAGGAGAATGAATCAGCTTCTATTTTTTCTCTTTATTTTTTTTTCCTGAGGATTCATAGATTAGGCAAACACTGTAAATTCTTTTATTGATTTAATAAACTGTTTTCCTTATTTAGTTGGTGATACACAAGACTCTGAAGCACATCTAGGTTTGTTCTCACTAGCATACTTTGTTAAAGTCTCATTTATGTATTGTTTTCTTAAATTATGACTCTTCAGTGGCAAGTTAGGAGTCAAGAACTTAAAATTCATTTACAAGCAGGCTACTTAAAATATGAATTTTGAAACTGCCATTTAATAGTTAGCTGATAGTATTTCCTTCCTTCCTTAGACCTAATCCCTAAGAAATTAAACTTGCCAATATATAAAATATTGGGGCAGTTCTGACTAGTGTATTATACAAAAATTTGCAAGCATATATATGTTTGAGGTGTTGCATTAAGAAATTGTAAGATTCTCAGTAGGTTTTATGGACAATATCAATTTACTTGGTGTATTTCAGTGTGCTTTATAAAATAGGAAAAGACTACAATATTGTTGGAAATATGTTGAAATCTCAGTTTTGTACAATACATCATGCTTAGAAACTAGATTTATTTGCAAATGTATTGGTCCAATTAATCTCAAGTAGGAAAAAATCACAATCAAGAAACAGCAATTGCAAAAAAGACACAATTATGTTATCATCTTAATGATTTCCATAGTATATTTTCACACAAGTATGATTTTAGATTTAAATAAGATAACCATAACGCACAGTTACCTATAAACTAAATATACATTGTTTTCTTCTGCTGCATCAGTAATATGAACTTCTCTTGAGTATGTATGGTCTTCTAGCTTTGTTCACATGTAGCTGCCGTTTCAGAATATAGGGATTTTTTCTTTTCATTATCTCCTTGTCTTGGCTTGAGTTCTCTAGACCAAAAGCATCTTGCTGAAGTAACTGTAGGATGCAAAAAGAGACATACTGTTACCAGCTTTTTTTGGTAATGAAGATTATCAATTCCTAGAAAGTTTTATAAAACTTTAACATCTGCCACTAAGAAAAATCTTTACCATAATAGTTGCAGGTTTCAAAAAAAAAAAAAAAGCCCAAAACTCAAGACACAAAACTGAGATCAGGCTGAAGATGAGCTGAATCCTACGGAGGTGATATTTAAATTCCACTGAAACAAATGAGATCATTGGTTTTGACTGGAGAGAAAAGCTGGTATGTCCTCCTTGGACTAAAACTCAAATTGACTGAAAACTTCCTAATGATTGTCACTCTGTAATCACTCATTTAGGCTAAACACCTCCTAAAACACCCACTGCTTGCTGGTTTCAGCTTTTAAGCAATATTTTTATCTGCAACTTCCTAGAGCTAAAAAAATCAAAATGTGTAATAAACAAATAAGAAATGAAATAAAGCACAAGAAAGCCAAAATTTTGTCAATCAAAATTTCTTATATAACTGTGTTTTGAGTTTTACTTGGAGTTTTTAAAGTGTTTTGTTCAGATTTGTTCTTGCTTTGTCTGTTGATATTTCATCCATTCTCTCACCACATTCTTCCATGGTCGAGTACAGTCCTACCATCTGGCTGAAAGGCATTAAACTGAAAACATTTTTACACTCACCTCAGTATTTTCCTAAGCAATCAAACTCTGTTACTCACTTAATTACTTAATAAATGAGTGCTCATCTAAATTCTATTGAAATGAATGGCAAGAGTCTCATGGTTTCAACAGACTTTGGAGTCAATCCTGGTTGAATAAGATCACAAGAACTTCTTTCATTACATAAATTGTCTATTTCAAGCCTTCTTCAATCCTTCTCCCTCTGGCTCTATCCCTTCTTCTTTTATCGCGTCTTATAAACCTCTGCACTGCATAAGCATGTTCCTAAGCTGAGAGAGGAATATTTTTTTCCAATTTCACATGCAGTACTCTTAGGAGTGATGATCCCCAACCACCACAAGAGGTGATGCAACTGCAAAGTCAGGAACTGTGATTAAGTCATATGGGCTATTGCATATAGCCAGTTCTATGGTAGCTCCTTTTCAACAATAAATGTACTGATGAAGAGAGTCCTCAGAAAACTCCGGTTCTCAGAGATGTTGCAGTCTTTTGTATGGACCACCCTAGCGAAGACGAAGGACTGAGAATAAGCCCGCAAACACAGAGCTGAGATTCAACAAACAAAAGAGGATCAAGATTCAGCCAGACTGTCCATGAACCTGCAATAACTGAAGAAACTGGGTTTACTGGAAAGTGGGTAGTGACACTGACATAATGTTTTTCACTACGCAAAGCAGCGTTTAGTGTAGTATATAACAACGCAAGTGGATTGTGCCCAGTGTGCCTCTGTGTGATCACTGCACTAAGATAAATACCACAAATGGACTATAAACAATCACTATTTAAGAGCAGCAATCCTCATACAACTACAATGTCAACTTCCAGGGCCCTCTTTAGGTGTGGGGAAGTGAAAAGCAAGAGTTCCCTTGCTACCTGTTTCCTAGCAATGATAAGAAGCTCAGAGTACCTGGTAAAATTACATGTACACATGGGCACTTGTCCATGCATTTTGAATCCAATTTGCCTTAGGGCCTTAAAAGGGTTTTCAGAAACTCTGCCTACATTTATTTATGCCTCAATAAATCTGCAGTAACTTCATGTCTGTTAAGCAGATATTAGTTTTGTGTTCTGGCATAGACCTCACTTTCATGTGTTTGCTTCCTTGGAGTGGCAACAAAGAGTGGAGAAAGTATGTAGTTAAGAATAGTTCTCATTTATCCGTGGGTCGTTATAAAAAAATAGATACTCAGCTTGTCAGAAACTACATTAATTCACAACTTTTTCAAGAAGGGGCATATTAGAGGTATTAGAGAATAAAAAGGGGAAGGAAAGCTCAGACAATGTGATGGGGGTCACATGGATATGGATTTTAAAACATTGCTACAAACAGAGCCTGAGACTTTAATAGCAGTTGAAACATGCATTTGTGACAGTTTGTTTTACCTCCCAATGCTGAAAGGCTCTGCTGTGGCAAACTTTCTGGAGTTGATATACTGTCAGCATTGCTTCCAAGCTGAAGCCATCCAGAGCAGCAGGAAACTGTCTTCCCGAAATGAGATCCTCTTCATCTACCTCTACTGTTTCCCCCACTTGGTTGTTTATGTTGTTGACAAGATTGCAGACATTTAGCAGGGTCATTTTCCAGTAAGGAAGTTTTGCTCTGTTAATCTGAAAATACAAAGACCCACTATTTAACATGTTGCAATTTTTGTTTTGTTATTTAGTAATAATGTGTGACATTCAAACATTTTGGTAGGATAAAGTTTGTGTGTTCGAAGTACTTTTCATCTGCTCAACTTTTAGACAATAATTAGAGAGTGCTGAAATTAGGACAACTCATTTATTAAACACACAAGTCTGCTTCCCCACAGCCTTACCCCCCAGGTAGATATACACGATGAAAAAGTAAACTGCTACCAAACCAGAATGGTAGCATTTCATAGTCTTTCTGCACAGGTGCAAACAAAAACACAGATGGAAATTAATATAATATAAATTCACAGGTGTAAATCAGGACAATGAGTCAAAACCACTGGACAAATTCCCAGTACTAGAATCCAAGGTGGATGCCTGTGGTTAACTAGACGCTCCTCCCCAGTTCAGAACAAATACTAGTCATTTCAAAATTCCCTGAGAAAAGGAATGGAGTCCCTGCTTCAGGGCAAGCTGTCTGATGAGGCTGGGTCTGAAGTTATGGAATCTGTAAGCCCCAGGAGTTTTAGATGCTGAAGAGTCATGAGTCTGGGAGATGCGAATCGAAGGTCTATGGGCTTAGATGAAGATGGAGCAAAGAGGAAACAGAGCTGTGCAAAAAATATATTCCTGATTTGGTAACTTGACTGAAAAACTCAGACCAACTGTATTTAGGTGGTCCATAATGGAACTGTTTAGAGATGTTACAGAAAGACAGAAATAGACAAATTTCACCATGGTTTGTCTCAAATTTTGCTTGCTCCAGTACCCAGCACTATTTAGGAGCTATTTAACTTTTAAACCCTTTTAAAAAATGTTGAGAAAAATAATTTTTATTTTTCTACTGGTACTGTTCTTTCCAAGCAGTTGTGGCAGTAGTATTCTTTAGTTTTGATTATCAATAGAAAAAAGTAAGTGAAAACCTAATTCCTACCTCATTCACTGCTTTTGATGCCTTTGCAACTTTCTTGGTTCTCCCACTATTAATTATTTCTTTCAAATTGTATTCCTTTTAGTGGTGAGTATAGAAATTAGTTTCCTTAAACTAGAACTGGTGACATAGCAATCTCCAATCAAAAGCCAAGTAGCAAATTCCTATTTATTACTGCCAAGGGCTTCCTTCTGTGCACATTAGGATTACTCTTTACCTATAAACTGAAACGTAGTTGCTTCTTTTCCTGGATGTACAAAGTTAAATATAGGTATTACATCAACACAGACATTGCCTTTTATGTACCTACAGCATTAATTAAGAGTGGGGATGCAGTGCTTACTTTGCTGAACATTAGGTAATCACATAATCTGTTGTTTCTTTAAAGCACCTTCCTAACAAAGGGGCATTGTGTGCAAGATTTATGGATATTCAGCACACTTTACTATTGTTTGAGGGAAAAGAAAGAAAATGGAGGAGTGAGGAAGAAACAAGAAAAGCTGGCATCACTATTAGCATTAGATACAAAAAACTCCCTTTTGCCCATAATCATTACTCCAATATACATCTGATATATGCATGCCTTTCAAAATGAGAATAATTTAGCCACCACTATGTGTTTTCAGATTCCTGACAGTGCTCAGAAAAAAAAAAACCAACCAGTATATTGCTTTGCAGCTAAGAAGAAAACAAATCTCAAATCTTATTCAGAAGCTTGAAAATGATTCTGCATTGTTTACTTTGAGCTCATCTGTTGTCCCATCTAGGTGCCCTAATTAGTCTGTCGAACTATTTGAAAAGATGTGACAGGTTCAAAAGAAAAATTAACCTCTTTGCAGAATGTCTAATTTAATTAACAGAAGTTAAACTAGCAAAAAGAGCAAGTGTCCGCTGCAATTTTAAAATCTTCTTTGGTCTATTTTAAAATATTTGTGAAATACAAAAATATGGAGCTTTCCATGACAAATTAGGAGGCTTTTCCAGTGCACTTCTCTCTCCTGGGTATACAAAAAGAAATGTGAGCTAGCACTACAATAGCTAAATTGCAATGAAGAATAAAATCTAGGGGGAGTGCTATGTGAGCAAGTGAGAGTTCTGAGTTAAAAAAAAACCAAAAATATTCCAGTGGATGGGAACAGAAGAGAAAAGGAAAGGACAGGGAAATTTGTTACGCCTTCTTGCATAATTTATAGAACCTTTTGATCTAAAGTTACTACTTTATGTTAGCCTGATGCATGTCTATGTTTAAAGGAACCTTCCTCTGTATATTAGTAAAATACTTAAATAGCAGACTTCTTTAGGTGAAATTGGTCTTAGCTGCTACTTATAGGGTTAGGGGAAAAAAATTTTGCAGCGCTGGCTGCAAGCATACTTCATTTGTTAAGGAAGTCTAATTCCCATTAATACCACACATATATCACTTCAAAGTATTTTTATGTGGGTACACCTGCTTCTGACTTACACTTCTGGCAGCTCACAGAATGAGACTATAAAGCTTTAAGAATTTCAGTCAAGAGTGAATTTTTTTTTTAACTGAACATGGAGCTCTTTAAATTTAGAATTTTAAATCATCTAAGAAACTGAAACAAGCTTGAGAATCTTTCCTTCTTTGACAACAGGCTTGTCCTATGAAAGATTAGAGAGAATCCCAAGTTATAACTTGTATGATATCTTTTTCTTTCGATTTCTGGTTAAGCGATACCCCTGATAGTTTAAGATACTTCTTATATTATGATGCATACCTCCCAAATGCTATTTTGTTTTGTTTTTTTTTTTTTTTCACAAAAAGGAAGTTCATTTCTCTGCTTTTTATATTCTTGTCTTTATCTAGTGAAAGCAGATGAAAAACAAATTCATAACCAAGTAAAACCCAAGGTAACGGAGGATCTCTATGGTTCCTTTTCAGAATAGTAGTTGAATTTTGTTCACAATGTAACCACAGAAATAACAAAAATACTCTGTCTTTAAGCAGATATGGTACTGAGTTCTGTTACAGCAGAAGTTCTTCCATGCTGTATACTAATGCCTGTAAATGTAATGTTTTTTTATGTGATGACTGGGTCAGGAAGCCAGTAACTCCTAGGCAGCTGCAACCTCATCTGCCTCAGGCAAGGAAGCTAAACTGTCTGGGCACATACAGTCAGCAATAGGCATCCTAGAACAGTAAGAAGCTCAAGACTTCAGAAAATTAATGTAAGTGGGGATCCCAAAGGTGGAGTATAATGTAGTGATGATATATTCTTCAAGGAAACACCTTTTCTTTTTTCTTTTTCTCTTTTTTTTCTTTTTTTTCTTTTTTTTCTTTTTTTTTTTCTTTTTTTTCCTTTAACATCATCTCAATCTTGTTTGAGTTCATGACATTCTTCATGCAAGTGGTGGTTTCAGGCAAGAATTTAGGAAGCTGGGAATAGAGCTATCTATCTGATACGAAAGAGAGACAGCAGATAACTGTCTGCGTATTTGTGACACTTCAGGTTGTGTTGTCTTACCAGATCTTCCAAAAGACTCTTTGGATTTTATCTTAGAGGAGAGACAGATAAAGCATTTTAGGGACTTGTTTGATCCCTGTATCTTCTTTGAGATGTAACAACAGGGAAGGGTGATAAATTGTATTAAATGTTGAAGACAGGTTGTAATAAGCATGGACATACTTCTTTAAAGACTGAGAGTCATTCAGCATATAGAAGACTTTAAAGAGCAGTTTGAAAAGGGCCAGTAGACACTGGACAGCAGTCTGTGAAGTCAAAAAGCATATGGTAACTCTTTCCATAATATTCGATAGACTACTGAATGTTGCAAAAGGTATGTGCTTAAACCCTAGCTGTAGTCTTGATACTACACTTCACAAGTGCCTACTTATGAAGATTTTTTCTGTCAAATACTAGAACCACAAGTGATAATCCACTTTGCTGCATTTTCAGATCCAAGCTTTCATAAATTTTTCTTTTTTTTTTTCTTTTTTCCCCCTATCTTAATGCTATTTAAATTGTCTGGATTTCCCTTACTGCTTATTACCAAGTCAGTGTCAAAGACAGTTAATGAAATTTAACAGTAATTGCCCTCAACTGGAACCAGATCTCAGGCACAGTTATTACACACACCATCCTCAAGTTTGTCTCTCACACCAGAACCATACTTTTGTTCTGATGAGGATTAAAAGCTAGCAGAGGACAACAGAAAAAAATAAAAAGAATTTGTCATTTCAGTAATAAATGGAACAGTGGCATGCCTCTTGTAGAAGCATTTATGCACCCTTTTTACTGGTTCCATCCACTTGAACTTCATTAGAACAAAAAACTAAAACATTCAAGTCCATGGCACTTGTTTCAGGGTTTGTTCTTTAATATGTTGCTGAAGAAATATTAGACATATATATTTCTTAGATCATTCATGGAAAATAACAGTGGTGTTGAGAAAGTGTTTGTCTAGCAGCTTGTTCAATACATATGTGCAACATTTGCTGCTTCACCTTGTCAATATGAGATTGGAACTGATTTTTTGTCTATTTGTATTAAATAACATGATCATCGCTCAGTCTTGCAACTTGACAAGGAAATGTCATTTATCAATCAGATTAATATTTTCACAGTCATGTCCCCATGTTCCTATACTAACACTGCGATTAAGTTCCTAAACCAAAATCAGCATATGTACTAATAGTTTTTGCTTTATGACTGTCTTAATTTTATATGCTTATAGGAAAAGTTCTGCATAAAAAAGGCACGTACAGATTTGACTCAAGGTTAATTTAGCTTTCATCAGGCATAATCCTATTGGAAACACATTTCCTCATATAAATTTACATCTCTGCACATTAACACAGTTTTGACAGTTTAATGAAAGTACCAGCATTACCAGTGAGGAGCACTTTTAGTGTGTCACATCAACACCTTCAAATTTGCTTTGAACTGGAGAAAATCTTGCACCAAAGTAATGTCTAGCATTGAACTTTTTGGTCTAGACCATAGGTTATTACTTCGTGCAAAGACTTCTGGGTTTGTAATGAGAATTCATTTGCTCCCTACCAGTCAGCTAAAAGAGGAAAAATAATTACCTTTGATGTGTACATATTGGTCAATAAATCTGCTTCTAGCGCTTTCATTTCCTCTTCTGAATCTGGGAATAAACCAGAAACATATGTTTATTATTTCATCATAAATCATGGACATTTCAATTCAGCATACAGAATTAGATATATCAATGAATTTTGAAAAACAAAAAAAAACCCAAACAAACAACTTTTAGACAAAAACACAGCAAAGTGATCTAGAGGGACTGTGAGGAGTCTTCAGGTAACAGCAACATTATGTTAAAATGGATACTACCTTTTTAAAGCATGATCAAGCTTACAGAAGTGAATGAAACGATTCATTAATCTCAGTTCACCGATAGACAAGCCCACTAACCTACAGCCCTTTCAGTAAAGAAAACTGCTGCAATATTCTTCATTCAAAATCAGTATGATTTTCATAATCACTATTTGTCACCTCTGCTTACTTTGGAAGAAGATTTTGGACATTTATTTTCAAAGAACATTTATTTACGTAGCAGCTAAGTGTATAAGTGAATGGCAGTTATGATTACTTGACAAGATTTAGTCTTGATTATTCTTGGTTAAATTAAGAATATTTGTACTGATATGAGGGAATTGAGCTTGACCAGTTTGTGATACAAGCTCTTGACAACACATACACCAAACAAAGTATTCTGACTGAAAGCCTTAGGATTTTCTTTACTAATTTAATCGACCTTTGATAGCTCAGCAGACTTGCAAGACCTATGATTTGGTGAATAGGCTAAAAATTGCTGTAGAAAGAGAAAACAGACACAAACTTTTCTGCTTTGTGCTGTACAGAATCACAAGGAAAACCTGGTGCCTTGAAAATGTAGCAGCAATCACAGCTCAAAGATGAGATGTGTACAGAAATCAGTTAAGTCTTCAGGCGAAACAGAGTTCCACATGGCTTTTAGCTTTCCTGGAATACCAGCAGTTCAAAGCGAAACGATATGCTTACTTATATGTAAAACCAAACTAAACCAAAATCTATTCCATATTCCTCTAAGTCATATCTCACTTTCATTAAAATGATCAATGCTGTTGGCATGTAACACCCTACCACAGAATCCGTGGATAGATTCTGCCTATGCCTTCATTTCAGGGATCATCACCATGTTGTGTCACTACCTTTCACAGAACATGAGACTGCAAGGGACCTCTTATACAAACATGTGCTAACCTGTCATAGATTTCTGCTAGCACACGAAAGCCAAGCATTATAATATTCTTAAAAATCAATCACATTCAATCTTAATAACAAGATCTCACCACCACGACCACTGTATTTCTTCTTTGGAGAATTCTTCCAAACTATCAATGGCTATTCACGTTCTAATTTCAAGCCTAATTTATTTCTAATTACAAATTTATTAATGGTTTGTATATAACTTCCTTCACTATAAATGATACCTTTCTATTTGTAATATTTACCCTACTCATGTATTTTTTGAAAGCAATCACAGCCCTTCCCAGCTTAGATTTCTAGGGTGTGCTTACACAGTGATAAGCAAACAAATGCAAGATCACTGTGCCTTTTGAACATAAACCATTCCCCTGGAAATCCCATAAATACTTCGCTGAAAGGCAATGCCCAGAGCTATTAGACTCTCATCTATTCTCCTCTCTTGTAATAGCCTTGTATTCCCCAACTGAGCAGAGTGGCCCTCCTCTGTGCCTGATGTGATCTCACGACAGCACAGCATAGTACAGTTTGGATCAGAAGCCTCAGTACTTAATCACCTTAATGCTCACCATTAACTACAGGAAGTAGCTCTCTTACACATTTTTTTATTTTGTTTGTCTTTCATGGCTGAAAAACTTTGGTATCTCATAAAAAAAATTAAGTCAGATAATATGGCCAAATTTTTTATCTCCTCAGATATTTCCAACAGCTGTGCTTCTGTTAAAATGAGCTTTTAATAGGAACTTCTGTTATTTCCTAAGCTATTGCATTTTGTACTGTTGCACTGCTTCATGTTTCTGTTATTCAGGTCATCAAAAACTTCTGTGCGTTATGCCCATCTTCCTCTGTAGTGATGCTCCTGTTCACCTTTGCATTACCAGCACACTACATTCATTCATTCTTATTTTTTTCATTGAAGTTGTTATTGAAAATATTAAATAAGACTGGTTTGTAGATCAGTATTACAGCAAATCACTAGAAACTAATCTCAAACCTAATGCCTTTCAGCCCTTTCAGCACTACTGGTTGCCAGTGTTACCTAATCTCTTAACTGCTTTACCATTAGCCAAAGTTCTCTGGCAGCACAAGATCACCTCAGCTGAATTTCTACTAATGATACCAGCAGCTCCTGTGAATGGGTGTCCTGGGTCATACCAGCTGAGGACAATGAAAGGACTTGTGTCTGGTTAGCCCTTGCTTTTTATATTCTACAGAGATATAGAAGATAGCTTCCATGCCATTGAGGTTTGAAGTTAGCTGCAGACATGGAAGGTAGGTAGGTATTAAGAAATATTTTGATTGAGAAAAGAAGTCTGAAGGACATTCTTTAGGAGGCTGGTCAAGATTCCTTGACTGAAGAATAAAGCCAGGCTAGGAGGAGGAGAAGGGAGCACGTCCAGGTAATTCAGGAGTGAAAGAGACAGATGAGAAGTGTAAAAAGAGCAGACCCTCCGAGAGCAATGTATAAAAAGTCTGGTTACACATTATTGTTCAAATCAGAGGGAAATTCACACAGTTTGGTGTCCTCTTGATTCACTTCTCATTGACAAGAAATACAGCTTCTATTCAAATATTCACATTCTACAGGAGTAGTTACATTCTACAGGTACACATTTTCCCCTGAGAGCAAAAATTTTCAAAAGAAAGTTAAAATGAATGATCATTTTATGACATAACTGTCTATATTAGTTAAAACTGATTCGGCCCCTCCACACAACCTTCTTCATGGCATTTCTCATTTAAATCTAATTTCAAATTTTCAAGCAAATAAACCATCATGTCGGTTACACATACAATTTTGTTTCTGGGTTTTTTTATGAGCCTATTCTAATTTCCACTGAAATTTTTTTTTTAGTGGGCTTTCATTCAGGCTCTACAAACAATTGAATTTGAAACTGCCTCACTGAAAATACTAGTCAAGCATTTGTTGAAAAAGCTTCAAATATATGGGAAGAAAATAATAAATATTAAGCCTTGTCACTAAGATCACCAGTTCTCTATACTATACAGAACAATTATGTTTAACCTGTGATAAAATGCAGATACTACATGTTTTACTTTTTTCTTCTACAGGGAAATACAAACTGGAAACTTTCACCTAAAGTGAGAATTAGGACTTCTGACTCCTCCTGAATACTGAAGCTAAAAAATGAAGCTACTTGCAAACTTACTCTTTAAATTTTGTGGAGTTCAAAGTAATTTGCAAGTTAGTTAGGATTGGATTTTGAAGCCTATTCTGCTCCATGTCTGTGTGTGTACACCTGTTTAATCGTCACCATACCTATTTCTGGTCACAAACTTTGGGCATAAATGACACACACTTAGCTGTGTCATTTTCCAAAGGCGCAGGCAATGCATTTTAATATATGGTCCTCTTTTTTTAGGTTTCTAAAGCAATTGCTCTTGGAGTAGAAATGCATTTACATTAACCTTCCTATTGTATGATCTGCATGTGATTCAGCATTTTTTGTCATAATTTCAGATCAGTTGCTAGCAATTTTTTCCCCAGAATACTAAAATTGTATTGCTGTCACTAAAAAGTGACTGAAGTGCATATATATTCATGTTGATTTGGATTATGGCAGCTATTCATATGAGCTGCAGAAATTATAATTTCTATGATAGTTTGGAAATGCATGGTATTCAATAAATCACAAACAAGGCAGTATAATCAAGCAGATGGTCTATACTGATGTATATTTCCATGTATATTAGTCTACACCAACTGCCATGGTATGGAGGGCATGAGGGGGAATGGTTTACACGAAGGGAGAAAGTTATGGGAGTGACCGAAAAAATGATGCTGGCCAGAGCCCGTTACCAGGGCCAGCTCCTTGGCGCCCATTGGGTACAGCCGCGGTAGCCCGAAGCGACTTCACCTCCTGTCTTTCGGTCCCTCTCAAGGCTCCGGGAGCGGCTCAGTGCCCACCGCTCAGAGAGGCTTCGGGGGCCGGCGGCGAGCACCAAGCCCGCCTTGTGGGGCCGCGCCCGGGCGGAGGGCGCTGCGGGGCGCCGGCGGGGGCTTACCTGAGCAGAGGCTGCAGGAGGCCAAGGCCAGCAGCACCACGCACACCAGCTGGGCTCTCATCCTTGCCGCGCCGCCCTCTAGAAAGTAAAGTCCATAAATCCTGGGGAGAGACGGAGAGAGAGACAGACAGACAGAGAGAGAGACCGCCGCCGCTCTGCGTCCTCAGCACGCGCGCTGTCAGGCGGCTGCAGGCACCAGACGGGGGACCCGGACCCTTCCCCAACTATATAAGCCGCGGGGTGATGTCACGGCGGTGCCGCCATCGCCTCCTGATGAAGGGCCCTCCCTCCTCCCCCTCCAGCCCCCGCCCGCTCCCGCTGCCCCCTCCCGGCCGCCCCGCGCCCGCCAGCGCTGACGCCACTCGCCGCCTGACGCACGCGGAGCCCCGCGGGGCGCGCAGCGGGGCGCGCAGCAAACCCCCGCACCCACCGCCGCGGGGCGCGGCCGGAGCGGGTTTTTCCCGAACGGGAACTATCCTCTGATCTGGAAAAGCCCCGAAATAATGCTTTTTTTAGTATTGAGGGGGAAAAAAAAAAAGCGCAGTTGCTCGGACCCCTGGCGCGTGCTGTGCGCTGGTCAGGGGCGGAAAACGGCTGCACCTTAGCGTAAGCACCGCGCGTAGCGCCGCGGTCCTCGTCTGATGCGCTTTGATGTCATCTCTTTTACCTTTCCCTACAGCGAGGGAAAAAAACAAGGAGAGAACCGAACACCGGTGACGGGCAGGGGTGTGACACCGGGCAGGGAGAGGGGTGTTAAATCGGGGATGTGCAGGGGGTGCGTGACATCGGGCATGGGCAGGGGTATAACCCTGGGCATGGACAGGGGTGTTACATCGGGCACGGGTAGCAGGGGCGGAAAAAAAAAAAAGTCTGTGAGAGAGAGAGCGCGATGGAGAAAGATAACGGGAAAGTCACTTGATAGATTTTTCATAGATGCGCAAAAAATTCTAATACCCGACACGGCGAGACTTCCTATTACTCCTGAAGAGTGCGTGCCATAAGCTACGGTTTCAAGAGAGTAAGCGCTCCTAAGAGACTTTTCTCGTAAGATGTACTTTTCCCGGTTGATTTTTACAATAGATATCTTTACTCAACGACCAGCAAAGAACAGGCTCCGTGAACAGCATCCAGAGCTCAAGACCCAGTGAAACACGCCGGGGACCCGAGGCGGGAGGCAGCGCGGCGGTGGGGGCGCGGAGCGGGCGCGCCGGGCCCCGGGAGGGGCGCGGTGGCAGCGGGGGGCGCGGGGTCCCCCGTCTCCTCATCCCACGCCCTGCCCTCCCGGCGGGCAGGGGAGCCGGTATCTGTGCCGGGCTCTTCTGCCTTCTAGATCTCAGCTCCTGAGCCGTAAAACCCACGGAAATTACCCGAAGTGGAGGTAGGGCAGGGTAATCTTTAACGTATGAGTATATAAATGTAAAGCTGAAGACTCGCATCAGCCTCCATCGCGCTGCTGCTTTTACTGTGATTTTTTTCTCGGATACAAACAAATGCTTCATCTGTTGACTGCAGATACTACAATGGGGAACATTTTGATCTCTGTGAACACATTTAAGGACAGATACACATGCCACACATAGCAGGAACGCACTCCGTGAATGGTAGGTTCTGCCAGCGTGGATGTTCTCTTCACTGCAGAAAGTTTCCTTTAAAATGCAAAGAGCAGTGACGGGTGCTGCTTTCCTCCCGTACCTTCTGTGCCTATCTTTGCGACTGAATAGATGCTGCAGAAACAGAAAACATGAATTTTCAAAATCCTGCCACAGGGAACACCTGGTGAGAAAAGTTTAACTGAACTCCTGAACTTCCCTGAATCAACTTTTGCAGCACAACAAAATTTAAATTTGAATGTTGTTTTGGTTTATGGTCAAATAAATAGATGCAGAAAGAAAGTGGAGTGCATTCCAGTGGTGTTAGCTGTTTCAAGAACACGGATTTTTGCATACAGTTGGAAACACATCTTTCTGTCCTACTAAGAGAGAATTTAAAAACAAACACACAAACAAACAAAACCCTCAAAACACGTTTATCACAATGTATGGGCTGTGCTAGTCTGCCAGAAATTTTCAGCTATGGCTCATCTGCCCTAGCACAGAGGTTAGATTAGATAGCCACTCACACTCCCCTCTAGTCCTATTTTCTATTATTTCCATGATGTAGAAAGACCAATTTGCTGCCAATTTTGCTCTGTGGGTGTTCTGCAGTTCAGAAAGCTCTATGAATGAGAATCATATTTCATAGATATTTTCTAGTGCCTACTCTCTGTCACAGATTTCTTCAATAGTGTAATTGCCCATATTCTTGTGTAACTGGAATTTATAGGAATGAAGTTTTATTTTTTCCTCAGGAAGAGAGTAATTGCCATTTTTCCTGCCATTAAAATCTGTGATCACCTGATTGTTGCCTTTTTTTTTTTTTAATGCTTACATACTAATTATGAGTGATTTCAAGAGGATGAATGTATGGTATGTTATGGGCCGTAATCCTTTTTGTCATTGCTCTGTTTTCACCTTTTTATTTTTTTCTGGAAAAAGACAAGGCAGAAACTTCAGTGTTAAATATTTTCTTTGCTTTCTTATCACGTTGAATGTTCTTGACATACTATCTTCAAGTCCCCTGGATCAGGCACAACTGAGCTTGGACAATTATATTTTTTCTCAGTAGAACTCAACTGTCTTCTGTTTCTCAGATGCTCCTTTACTTACTTTTTCTACCTCTTTCCTACATTTGTAGCTTCTACTGCTCCATTAAGAATTGCATACTAGGAATTTTAACCCTTTCAACAATTAATTCCCTAAATCACCTTGACTTCCTCAAGTCATCTTCCTATGACATTTCTCTGAATGAGAAATGTGCTCCAGAGAAGCTTTTATAAGAAAAAAAAACCGAAACACCTCTTTGCAGATCTGTTTCTCTCTTTCTCTCCCTATTTCTTTTTAAATGTTCCTCAGCTAAAGAAAACATTTATAACTGTTCATTAGTGTCAGTCAACTTGGGAAACGCAGTTTATCTTTACTTGCCCTCAACATGTGATTTAAACAGCCTGTCCAGGCCTATAAATCAGCTCCATTCACAACTGTGAGCCATCTGAAGATAATGAAACAATCAGGCAAATGGCAGATTCATGAAAGAACAGATACATGAACCTCTATTTACTTTGTCACTGGAACATAAAACTACCATCATAAGGTATGGATGACACTAAACACAAAAGATGTAATCACCAAACAGAAGGAGAAAACCATTCTGCTAATGATCCTGCAGTAGAAGGTACTGGAGACTATAACAAGGAACACTCCATGTTCCAGTTAGCAGTCTTATGCCTTGGGAGCAGAAATAAACACAGTGAGAATCAATGGAAGGCAATTCAAGCTGTTCAATTTTGTCATTAAATATATTAATGTCTGAGAATTGTTTTGTGGATTTTTTTATTTTTTATGTTTTTTAGCCAAACCTTGTGGTAGTTATACAAGTAATGGAAACTAGAAGAGGAATCATTCTGGAAGTGGTTGGCAAGAACAGCAAACTGGCTCAAGATATTCACTCACAATCTCAAATTTGAATTTAGTTGTGGTGATTAAGCTGCTTTGCCCCTACAACATTTTGGCTATCAGCAGTTTAGGTTAACATGCTGGGTAGAAAACTGGTGACTCAAATTAATTTCTATCAAGTCAGCTCAAGGGACAATAAGCTCAAGCAAAGCAGCAGGACAGACAAGGAAGGGTATTCAAAGCACATTTAAAGCACAGTCAGACACTGCAGCTGAATTTCCCAGGCATTGTGAGTTCTCAGCATCTCTTTCTCTGAGCTTAAAATACGTCTAGGTTTTTTATTCTGTTTGGTCAGGACAGTGATGCTCAAAAAATGATGGTGTATTCAACTGCTGAAAATCCTAGAGATCACCTGTGCTGCAGAGAATATCAGAAAAAATTTCAAAAGTAAAAAGGAGATGATGCTTAGCACACTGGATCATTCCTAAGTAAGTAAAACATTAAGCATCCTCTCTGCTTCAAATCCAATCTCCTTTAGCCATTCTGTGACTCAATTTTTTAGATTTGTGAAGTTGTGCACTTTACAGAAACCTTGAGGAGCCAACTGAATAATATTCAAGAACTTACTGCTGTAGAAAAAAACACATAAGCAACCACATTATTATCCGAATCAGAAATATTTCTTAATATGCAGCAAATCTATGCCACATTTTGTAAGGAGCTGCAAATCAGCCAAAACTTCTTGGATGTCTAATGAGCTATTTCTTTATGCTCTAAAGTTCCAGAGTCAGAAACTGTGAAAGTGGCATTCTGTGTAGCCTCTACATACGAGGTCTACATGCACGGCAGAGCTTTTTTCCTTGATGCTTTGACGTTTCAAACAGCAACATCATCTCAGTACCCCAGGGGATCACGATTCTCAAATCACAGAAAATTTTAAAGTATCATCTCAACAGAATGATCTGAAGTATCATTTCTTCTTTTGAATTTTTTTTTTTTCCATTAAAGCATAGCCATTACATTTTCAGGACTTTGAGATTCTTTAACCCATCTCAGGAAAAAACAGATTCTATATTTGCATTACTATAAAGCAAATACAGCATGTATGCATCTACACACCTACAGTTAAAACTCTAAAAATGTGAACATTTTGGTCATATATATATGTAACTCTTTGGAAATTGTTTAAGAAAAGTCATTTTGGATAAAAAAGGCCATAAGAAAACAATCTTTCCTACTACTCCTAATTTCCATTTCCTTTTTTTTTGCTTTTACTGGAATCCTCCTATCTGAGAAAGCAAACAGTGCAGTTAGAAGTGCCACCACAGTGTGTCATGGGAGTTATGCTTTGGGCACCTCCTCCTTACTTTCACCTCTCAGCAATGCATTCCCAGGCCAGACTGCATCTTTCTCATTTCTCTGATTACACATTTTCTCCAAATACCTAAGTTAATCAATTTTTCATTTCTCTCCAGTGAGCTATGAATATTTTAATTTAAGTTTCAGGATATAATATATACAATGGACATGGGTGAAAAGCCTGATATAACTTTGTTGAAGACTGCATATTCATGTAATCCCCTGTTCATCAGAGTGATCATTCTTTGAAAGTCTGTGTTAAACAGATGAAATAGTTACAAGATGCAAATTTATTGTTTTAATAGTGTTACAGTTGGACTGATCAGATAACAATGATTATCCACAATTCTTGAAAGAGCAAAATGAAATCGATCTGAATTCAGAAGGGTGACTCTCTTTTTCCCATGATACTCAGTTTTTGTCTGCAATAATTCTTCAGTTTTCCCTGGAACATGGTAACTGAAGACATGCAGTATGCACTGTTATGTTACACTGGTATAATTATGTCACATAAGTAGGAATTGGACTCCACACTGTGAAACTTAAAATCATTCTATTTTGTCTTTCCTGCCACCTTCACTAATTTCTTAAGAAATCGTGCTGTTTCCTTGTACCCAAGAGACAATTTCACTTTAACTAGTTATTTAGAATCACACAGCCATGAAAAGATTTTGAGTTAAAAATACTGAGGAATATTTCCTCTGTGCACAGTAGAGAGGCAACATGTTATTATTACTGTAAATCAGTGAGACCTTCATCTTGGCCAGATACTGGTTCTTTGCCAGGAGTCCTTAAGAGGTTTCCTAACAACCAGTAACTTTTTTTTTTTTTTTCATGAAAGGGAGCCTCAAGAGTCATGGACAGTCTTCCACAGTTCTTCTACTGCAACATAAGAGAAGACTAAGAATCACTGACTCATTTCATAGGGTGTTTCCCCCATTGAAGTTGTTATTTTTCCTTCTTCAGAAAATTTCATTAATCAGGGCAGAAGCACTAGTTTTAAATTTATTCTTCATATACAAGGTGCTTGGTTCGACCATTTATGAGTAGACCATTTAAAAATCATTGCTAAATCTGATTGGTTTTGATTTAGGAGTAATCCTCAGAAGCAAAATATGAATTCAAAGAGCTGTGGTTTCAGTGCTGTGCCAGCATGCACATTCCAAGTATACACCCCTTCTGCAACTTCCAGCCTTTTTAACTATGAGGGATGGAAAGCATCTATGTAATTTGCACATCTGTGAACTAAAATTTGCATGCATAGCATTTAAGAAATTCCTCGGAGACTGAAAAGCAGACATCCCAATAAAGACAGACAAAGTGGTAATAAGAATACATGTTACAACAGCAAACACAGACAACCAATCATTTACAACATAAGCAAAAACATAACTGACAAAGAAAGAAAACACCCTTTCTGAAAAATAAAATAAGGCTTTGCATCTGAAGAATATTTTGCATTTGCATAGCACCTTTCAATTTCAGTGCTTTACAAACATTAATTAACTATAGCCATGTCTAAACTAGAATACAGCTTATAAATATACACTGCTCTGGAAAAAAAAAATGTTTGTCATCTGCGGCAGCCTATACCAGCCTTGTTTTTACTGGTAAGGCTTATCACAGGGAATGCTGAAGAGCTGCAATCTTCATCTCTTATCAAAACCATCCAGAGCAGTCCTTCCTCCTGGACAGGTGTCATGACAGTAATTCCACATCTGTGATCGCCATCCATATCATAACGGCATCAAGCCTTGGTTTACTCACTCCTCTCTCTCTCCCCCCTCTTCCTCCCAACAGAAATATGTTAGACTGGCAAGAGAACAGTTGTGCTGTTATAACTGCAGGTAAACTAGGGGATTCAGCAAGCACAGAGCGCTCACACCCCAGATTAACACGGTGATGTCAGCTGTGCCTTGTGCTGTAGACATGATCTCAGCTTCAAACCTCCCCCCTGGTACATTGATTTGTGCTACTGGAGCCATGTTTAATTGAGACCCAGAGGGGACTGTTTTCTAATCACTTGATGATGTAGCCCCAATCCTGCAAACACCTCCATACATGCCTAATTTTAAGAAGATGAGTAGCATGACTCAAATGCTAAAACTTAAGCTTGTCTGTATCTGTAAATTTCACGTACCCACACTGAGGAACATGAATTGTTGATTTAAACAGTGAGGCCTCGATTGCAACTCTTGATTTTAGTGAGATACCTATGGAATACTTTGGGCATCAACTGAAAAGATGTTAGCAGTCAAAGATTACAAGTAGGTTTGAAGAACAGCACATATACCTGGTGGTTCCCTGTAACATTTCACATTGTTGATTTAGGTAAAACTGAAACTTTTGAAAATCAGGAATAAATATTTAGGGCAAAGAGACAAACTTCAGTTTCTTCCTCCTTTGCTCCTCATTGTCCCCAGTCTCTCCTGGATGAACAAGTGCTCCAGCTGTATTCATCGGTAACTGGTGAGACGGCTTGATATTCAGTTAGGGCTAACAAGTAAAGGGTAGCTTTGCATAGATGTAGCCGCAATGGTCTCACTCCATATCTTTACGAGCAAGGTAAAGCATTAGAAATGAACCTCTCTGACCCTATTTCAATTAATATCACCAAAAGGAAAAGGTTTGTTTACACAGATGAGGTCCCTCTGCTGTGCAAACAGCCAGCTGAGGTCTTAATGTAGAAAGAATAATGTTAGATAGCATCCCTATAGAGCTAAGGGGTGTTAGAAGGTGTGAAGGAGTTAAAAAACTTAGTAGGTTTGGCATGTTATATATGGCAGGCTTACACAGGTACAGCAAGTATAGGTAGCTCCTACACCCTCCTAAAGCCACAGAGGAAGGATGTGCATCACGGACCAATGCCTCAGTTAAAGTGGAAGATGCATTTGATTAAACCTCTTTATGGGTTTTCAGATATTCGTCTTACTGACCTTAGTAGAGAACACAGGACAACACTGACCAACTTTACCACTCTCCAAAGTTTCTCAGAAACATAAACAGTAGAGACAAGGAGTTGGCTATTATTTACCCACTTGTTTATGTAGTTCAGATATAATGCTGACCTCATCAGATAGCCTGCGCTGGGTGATCCTGTACATTTTCTTTTTGCGGAACAGGGCTTGCAGTTGTGTTTTGAAATGCTTACAGTGTGCAGACACCAGCACCATCATAACATAGCCTACAGCCCTTGTACCAGGGTCAGATTCAATATGTGTTTCTAATAGTAATTTTTACTTTGGAGGAGAGAAGAGGACACTTCTCTGCCATGTGTAACAACCACTCCAGCTGCCCCCCGCCACCACACACTGCTGCTAGATGTCATTCATATTTGCAGTGCTGAACCTGTGCTTTTGCATATATAATTCAATGGCAGCAGTTTCTTGCCAGATCATACCCCTTGTGGTTATGTAGCTAATTGTATACCAGTCCTGGTCATAGATTTATGCACCCTACCAACTAGATCTTTTTTGAGTAAGGCCTTCAAGCCATCACACAGGCCTGCACAGTCAGTCATAGTCACAGTCGGGACTGACCATCTTCCCCCTAATGCTACATCTTCTGGCACAAGGTAGCTAGGCTTAAATAGTAAAAGTATCCATACATATTAAAATCAGTGGGAGTTAATTATCTAAACAGCTTTGTGGATTTGGACTGAGGCAATGCTAAGTCAAAAGCCTCTATACCTTTTTATTATATAACTATATTTCCTTTATACTGCTTCAGGAATTAGGATACTAGCAGCCAGTGGGATGGGGAAGAAACCAGTGGAGTACATTCCTTTTATCCTCTAGAGTTTAGGTGCCTGGGTCTCGGGCAATTTTCTTGCTGACATAATAATTAACAAATTAGCTGGGAAAAAATATATACTTGACCAAGAGGCACAAAAGAGTTTCACAGGGGCAACCGTTTACAAGAAGGCAAGTCTCCTCCATTGTGAGGAATTATACCCCAGTTCAATATATGATAATATCTTCAGGAGAAGATGTGCATCTTGGCATACATATCTCTGCTATGTAAACTGTCTCATCCTGCTGCTTCTTTTTGGTCTGTCATATGCAAGCATGTATCCCACACGGCTTTCCACCCTTTGAAAATCTTCCTGATATTAGCTGGTCTGGAATGCCATCTTTGGCATCTCTGTCAGAAACATTCAGGCATGTAAAATCCTAAACCTTTTGTTAGAAACCTGTATTCCTTATTGGAACGAATGCTATATCTCTGAAAGAGCAAATGTGGTTTAGATTTCTGAAGGACTCAGATAGTTTTGATTGTATTATTGTATTTGAAATAGACAAAGAAACTAGAAAATACAATATAAAATATTCTGCCCCATCTGGAGAGTAAGCTCAATACAGCTTTATCTTTTTTTTATTTTATTTTTGTGTCTTAAATTGGTCCTATTTGAATTGCTTTATTCTGAAGTTAACACCAGGTTTATTCTTAAATTAATGTTCTGTGCAATAAATCTGCTTTCCAGCTAGGATGAAAGTAAGAAATTCTTTTGGATATGAATTACCGAACAATCTCAAGAGGTTTTCTTTTTTTCTTCTAAAGGAGACAAAACACTTGTGATTCACTGTCCCAGAAATCAGTCTTTCCTAACACATTTGCAGTTGTTCATTTGTGTAAGAAGGCCTTGATCAGACAAAACTCCCACTGGCTTCAATGCAAAAGCTTCAAAAAAGCACACAGAAATGTGAATTTAATTGTCTCCAGGTATTACATCATATGCAGATTCCTACCCTGCTGTTTTTTTTTTTTTTTAATAAGAAATGGAGTGAGATAAAGATTTAGAAACTGCTTCAGCCTAGAATTTTCATATGTTGTGTATTAGAAGATTTCTTATTCTTCATGATGCCCTAATTTCCTTTAAAAGTAATTCATGAACTGGCAGTGTGCCAGTATAAGATTATGCAACAGCAACTTTCTGCCACTGTGGAATTATGTGTGATACTCTCCATGTTCCCCGAGATGAGATGAGATGGGGGTAGGGGAGGTGTAAACATTTGATACTGTCCTTCACGAAAATAGACTGCAGGGATGGAGTTATTATGCTGTTTTGGTAGGGTTTGAGTATTTTCCATGCATGGCTGGAATCTAGCAAGGGGAGGGAACTTTTATCTTAATGTGTGTCTGGCCCACATGTGAGCTGACATCTGGAGAAGATCTCTCTCTCTCTGTGAAGGAAGACGAGAACAGGCATGCTGGAAGCATACATCAGGAAAACAGTATCAAGGATTTTGGTGTAAAGTTGAAAAGTGATAGGCTTAATGGGTGCAGGTACTGACAGGATCTCAGGGACTGGCATTAAAGAGGAACATGAGAACTCCCTCTGTAATGACTGGAGTAGTGCACACCTCCAGGGGGCATTTGTTTCAGATGTTTGTCTCTAAAAGATGTTCTCATTCAGCAGACAAGAGCACACTCAGAGGCTTGTTTCTTTCTGAAAATAATTTTCACTTGCAAAGGTCAGTTTTTCTAAATAATGCAAAATCTACTTAAATTGCCTAAAAATTAGTTCCTCTTTTGAAATATGAAATAATGACCCAAAGTTAAATAATGAACCAATTGATCCAGCTCAGTTGAGCAAGAGGCTTCTGAAATATAGCCACAAGAAAAATAAAATATTACCGCTGTATATGTGTGTATTTGAGGAATCAAACCTGGCCACGAGCATGTCAACAGTTTATCTTTAATTCCAATGAGAATGCATCACTCTGTTAAGAAGCAATTTTAAATACAACATTCAAAAAAAGAGGTGAACTCTGTACATAGGGCATGAAGACTTCTTACCTTGAAGGCTGTCTGGTGGATACATGGTCCTTGTCCTTCTGAAAGCTTACATGATTATAATTTGGGTAGGAAGAGGAGGAACAATAATATTATTCTCCAGTTTGTGGTTTGAAACCATTTATTCTCCTACTGTTTCAACCAAGATCTTGGGAGAATCCTAACTAAATGTAAACCTCAGAAAACCATGAAATACGAAATGAATGGGACATTATCATTGCAGACCAAGGCATACAATTAATATTCCCTTTTTTAATGGCACAGTGGAGGGCAAAGCATATCATCATTAATAGAGGTTTAAAGTCAGGGGGACTGTTCTGAGAATATTTCCATAGATTTTTCCTGTATTCCTTTGCTTTCTGTGTGTTTAAAAGCTTCAAATCATTGAAACTAATACTGTCAATTGCTTATCTACAAATCCTATGCTCATCTTTTCTCATTTAGTGCTGCAAGGACTGTTACTGCTTATCCTTGGATGTAGGCAGCATAGGCAGCTTTTTTTCAGAACATGGGAGTAGGTTTTAGTACATTATGCAAATTTAGCATATGTCTTTTGAAAGAAAAATTTGCTATATAGAAAAAGTTTCATTAAAGATATTTAGAACCCTGTATTATATTTGTATCAAGAAAGTATTTTTGTCATATTTTTAAATAAGGAAAATTATTTTCTTTGTGTCTCTTCAACTTCTAAACTCCTCCAGTAATAGGAAGTTTCTTTGGTGTACCTGATGTGTTTCCAGTGTGCCTTTCGCAATGGATGCAGTTTGAGCTAGGGCTCCTGGAGGTGCGCTCAGATCAGTTTTAGGTTTTGTAATAAATCCTCTACACAAATTATTGGTGACCCAGGCATGGCAGCTTGGGACACAGTGGTTCATCTAAACTGCTCTCTTTGACTTAGATGCCACAATAAGTGACGGCTGCTACTAAGTCAGGCACTTACACCAAAGAATATAACCACAAAATACTATTGCAGCATGCTGCAAAAACTGTTATGAAAAGTAATTATATGAAATGCTTCATAAGAGGATTAAAAAAAAAGTAAAGGAGGGTATTAGATAGATCATTTAACCCTGTCTGCGGTTTCCATGATTACTGTGCAAATCTGTAGGAGCTGAGAATTTAGTTCATGTCTCTTAACACATTTTAATCAAAATTGCAGAGGGAAGAAAAAGGATCTGCTAAGGAGCTGGAGAAAAGACACAAGGAGAGGAGCAATTGTCATGTTACATGCAATCATCAACAGAAGAACGGCTCTACTAGATCGCACCAAATGCTTTGCTGGCATCATATCCTCTCTCTCATAGTGGGCACTAGCAGATGTTTAGGGAAGAGTATAAAAAAAAGCAACACAAATATGAGGTAGTCTTTTACTCCCAGCATCAGGTAATCAGCAATTCAAGGATTTTCAGAGCTGAAAGCTTATTTGGACCATTATACTTAATAGTCCCCGCAACAGACAGAAGGATGTTCTTTCATATACCTCTATGCTCACTTAATTTGCTTCAGCCTCTTTATTGCAGAGTCTTCAAGTACCTAACTGACAAACATTTACACCATTACAGAAAGAGTGGGAACACATAAGGGAGGAGAGTGTTATAAATGGAGAAAATGGTAAATTCAGTCACAGGACATCATCTCAGTACCTAAAGAAAGCAAGGAGAGAAAGACATTTGGGGCTGGATGAAGAATGTGCTGACTGTGACAGTCATGCACAGACAAAGAATTTGACTCCACATCTGAGGAGTTGCTCCCTGCCTTGAGATATATGCCTAGGAGTACTCGGGGCTTGTAAAATATAAAAAATAGTTCTGTCTCTTCAATACTGAATAAAAATCTGCTTACAGGGGGACAAGCTGCCTGTTTTGTTTACTGCTGTATTAAAACACAGGAAAATCCTTAACTGGAAGTCCTCTACAGAGATCACAGGAGCTGAGGTGATGCTACATCTGGACCCAATCTGCAAGTCAAAAGTAACCTGTGAGGTTTACTGTACTTAGGGCTATGCCAGTAGCTAGTGAGCTGTAGGGGAAGGAAGGGAAAAGAAAAAAAGGACTGGGAAACAGCTGGACTGAGGTGATAAAGACCCAAGAACCCAGTGATTTTTGTGACCTCTATTGGCCATATGGTCCATGGTTTTGCCTAATCTCTTTTTTGACTCATACTTTTGTTCTCTCTGACATTCGTAGTCAGAAGGCAGTTCTGTCACTTTCTTATAATATATTTTTTGTGTTTAACTTTGCTGTCTGATTATTTCTTTCAGTGGGCCTTTGTACTTTTACTGTGAGAAATAACTGTTTCCTATTTATTTTCTCCATGATATAGATTATTATAGACCTCTCTTATAATAATCAGATATTCACCTTTCTTCAGTTTCAAGAGTCTTATCTCTCTACTTAATTTCTCCTCATATATTAAGCTAGTCTGTATATTAAAACTCTCTTGCTGCCATTTGCTGCTCTCCCCCTCCATCCTTTTTCAGATGGAGGTATTCAAATGTAGGTTCAGAATTAATGTTTACAGTGGCATAATGAGCTTTTCCACTTCGTTTTGTATTCCTTTCTCATTAATTGTTAACTCTTTTTTTTTGTTTCTTTGGTTTTGATTTTGCCAGTATAGAACATTGATCTAAGGCTTTGAGTGAACTGCCCCAAATAAATTATGTTTCTGAGATATGACAGTTAATTCAAAGGTTTGTTTAGATTTCCTTCTCAATATATTACTCTGCACTCATCAACATGACCTTCACCTGCCAGTTTATCATCAGCCACCAGTCATCTGAATCCCTTTTGCATATCTTCTCAAGTGAGTAAGTTGAGCAGCACAAATCCAAGCCTCTCTGAAGATGGATCACCCAGTTTCCTGCCTTTTAACCAGTTAGTTATAATCCCAGCACTGACCTTTCCCTCTTACTCTATTGGATCATTTAGTCTAGTGTCTTGTATTCATATACCTAGCTGCACTTAAAGCAGACATAAATAGTTATGATGGTTTAAAATAAGGGAGCCAAGGTATCAGAAGCAGCCTATGCACAGTAATCTAGAGCAAAGAATGGGCAATTTATCCTGTTTCTAAGGCAGCTTTTGCTGCCTCCATTGAGCTGCTCACTGCTGCAGCCAGAATGAAGTTACACAATGTGGCTGAGCCAATCCAGCTGCTCAGGGCTGCTCAGACAGGACGTCGTCCTCCCACATCTCTCTGCCCACACTCTTGGCCACATGGTCCTGTTTCTGTCCTCACATGCCAGTCCTGCCAATTGTCTGACACCTCAATAAGCCAATTCAACCAGTCAGCCCAACAAAAAGCTGCTTATTCACTTTCCTGTGTCAAGTCAGGTTCCCATCCATTCAAAAAGTTGAATGGTATGAGCACAAGCCTGTTGACAACCAGACTTGCCACAAGGAAAGGATCGGGAGTCTGTGGCCGGTGGGAGAGGAATGAGACCTCCCCACTTTTAAGGACAGCAAGCCATTAGATTAGATGAAGTCATTTCATGTAAACCCACTCTTAGAATGGGTTTCATTGAGCTGCCAAGCTGCCCTACCACACAGCCAAAGGAGGAGTTCTTGCTCCCTCCTCCTGTTTCCAAGTCCTCCTTTCACTTTGCTGCCTCTCTTTCGTTTTCTTAGTCCTGCTTATAGTTCAACTCCTCCCTTGCATCAGCTCTCGAAATCACACTGTCTGACTGATCTTGTCTGATCCCGAGGTTAGCCAACTCACCTCACCAATCAGTCCAAAACAGAAGGAACAAACTTTTGTTGCTGGTTTGGAATTTGAATGAATTACGTCAGCTTACCAGGAGATCAGATGAGATCCCAGAGACTGTGTAAGATAGGCACTGGAACCAAGTGGTGGGTAAGAGAGGTAAGAAAGGGAAGGAAAGAGCAGTAGCACACCCGCTCCTTTTTGCATGTAAGAAAGAAGTTCATTTGAAACTATACCCATAGACTGCTACAGTTAAATCTGGGTTTTAAAGCTGGGTTAAAGCTGGGGTTTAAAGCATTGCTATGCTGCAGTATTTTTGCCAAAGAAATGTATACAACACTCAGCGTGAGCTGCTTTGGAAGATGGCAAATTAAACATTTCAATTTATTAACCTTAAGCTTTCTGATCAAGCACCCAAGATTTGCATCCAGATTTATTGTTCAGTAAGCTTACCCAGGTGGCAGGTCATACTCTAGTGTTTGTAATTCTCTTTCCTTCTCCTTTAAATATCAGAGTGAATTGTTGACATGTCTTTCTGATGATCTCAAGTTCAGTACATACATATTTTATGGAGTGTTTTCAAAAAACAAATCCTGCAAACTGAACTATCTGCTATTCATTCATTACTTCTCCTAGGGGGAAGATACTGTGTCGGAGAACAATTTGGCTGAGCTTAACAGCTCATGGGTGAAAAATGGGATGTTACCAGCTATTCGCCTTTTAGATTTTTGCATGAAGAAAGCATGATTAGAAAGTGATCATGCTCAAGACTTGAGCGGTGGTTGCTTTTCATGTCCACGTGGCATGCTGGTAAGCGCCAGGGCCCTGGTCTGGAATGTTGGCCCAATATTCCTGGAAGATCAGAGCTGGAGTTTAAAGAAAACTAAAGACGTGTACATACAGATACAAATAGTTTGAGGCACTTGGAAGTTTAAGGGCAAGCTAACTGAACTGTTGTGTCAACACTGCCTATGAAATTAACCTGTCCCTCTGAAATGTTCTGCTACTTTTTCTACTCTATTCAGAGACTAGTTTATGTGCTGAGGAATGGAAATTCATGTCCCTTCTGTTACTATGAGAAATATGCATGTATTTTTATGTTTTTGTGTATGTATTTGTATAAACTCAGTAAGTCTTTTTGCCCCCTATGATACTTTTGTTTGGGCTCTACAGATTAAATGAATACTGAGTGAAACAGCATGTATTCACTTCTTTACGATATACTAAATGCCCTTTTGTCTGGTTTTTAGTAAAGAGCAATGTTCCTCGTTCTTAGGATTCTCTCCTTTATTACTTCGTAAGACTTTATCATACACCCACTTACTTTCTTCCTGGTTTTGGTTAGCCTAATTGTGAAAGTGCACAGACTGAAAGCCTTCTATTCTCCCTCAGCTGTGGGGAAAATGTCTGCTTATTATGCTGGAGTCTTTCCGACAATTCTTTGCATAGCTACATGAACGTAACAAACATTTTGATCTAAATGGATAGAGGGACCTAGTTCCCACATTACATATCTTTGGTTGAAGATTATTTTGCATTTGCTAATAGAAGAGGAACAATATACATGGTATTTTAATATTTGAATAAATTCAAATTGTGAATGACTATTCAGAAGTAATAAAAACAGCTACAAATATTGTCAAGTTCCCATTTATTTTCATAATGAAGAGAAAAGTGAATATTATTCTGTAGATAAAGCTATTTCATTTTACCTCTGCCAATAAAAATAGTTATTTGAATATTAATTATTCTCTAGGAAATTCTCCACTGATTTGATTCTTATGCCAAATATGCCTTGAACATCTCTTAGGGACTGAAAAATTTTCCCAGTCCTTTAGATGTAAGAAAATACCCTCTTTGTGGCATATATAATCTGATTCAAAGCAAAAGGAAAGTCTTCTATGGACTTAATGTGTTTGGGCTTACGTTCGTAATGCCAAAATTAGACTATGTAAAATCTACTGTAGCAGCAGGATAAGAAATCTGAAAATTGTTTTGCTTCAGCTTCCCTATTTTTGTGTTATTTGGATGATTACCCAAATAAGGCTTTTAAGAGGCTCTGGTCCCTCTCTTTGTAGTTACAGCTCAGAGAATTTAGAAGCGTGGGACTGAACTGAAAATATGTGGGGTATTCCCAGAGCTGCCAGTAATAGGTAACCCATGGAATGGGCCTTTGCTTTTTTTTTTTCAGGCTGCTGTGACTATCTTGACTAAGGGAGGAAAGGGGAATTTTAGAAAAAGAGAAAGCCTTTTTTTCAGATAAGCCCTTACTCTGGTAGGCTCCTATTTAATCATCCCAGCTGGTTAATAAAACAATTCCCTATTGTGCTGCACCTCTGGGCAGCCACATAAAGAATTTCCCCTGTAATATGTGAGAAACAAGGGGGAAAAAAAAGAAAAAAAGGAGTGATTTACATCTAATATGTACATGTTAAATTAACTGCAGAAAGCAGAGGGCTAGGGTGGGCTAGGGCTGTGCTGGGGACTTCCCACCTATCCGGCCCCGGGACCTTCACCCACCAGCATCAGGCTTTGGGGTGCAATGGGTCCACTTTCCCTTGCTCTGGAGGAGGGGTGAAGCAACAAAAAAAAAAAAAAAGCTTTCTCCTTCTGAAGCTTTAAAAAAATTTCCCTTCTGAAGCTTTACTCCAAATCTCCCGTTCCCAGGGGACTGCAGCAAACAGGAACTGTAGTGTGCGTTCATTTCCCTTCTGGTGAAGCCAGCTTAAAATAATAACAAAAAGGTCCTGCAACATCGCAGTACGAGCTGAGCCTTTTGTGTTGCTGCCTTACTTGTTCTTTGCTAGGCCACGCTTAAGAGGTTTTCGGAGGTGCTTTTAGTCTGCGAAGGCTTTCATGCAAATAGCTCGTTTATTTAAAAATCCAGGGAGAGCAGAGGGGCCACAGCTGTCTGACTTTTTCCCTTCATCTTCCCATTACTTGTCCAACACCTTGTAAAGAGGTACAGAAAAGGCAGGTTGTTATGTACTGAGAACTGGTGTGGCAACTGTTGCTTGCCCTTCATTAACGCTGTCGTTTAGCTGAACGACTTGACCTGAAGTGGCTGGAGCCTCCCAGGGAAAGTTTTCCATCCTTTTGTTGTGTGTTTTTACAGAGTTCCCCACCGGAGCAAAACCCCTTCTTTCCTATTTGCTGGCTGGTGCCCTGAGGCTGACGAGGCTGAAAGTTTAGCAAGTTCTGTGCATAACTTCACATCACAAGAGCAAGTGCGTGTTTCCCTCCCTCCTTTCTTTTTCCTGCTCCTAAACGCCTCCTTCAAGTTTGCAGCTGGGCAGGACTCCAAAGGTGCAGCAGCAGCAGCAACAAGCCGGAGTTCAAAGTTAGCAGTAAATTGCACAACTTCCAGCTCATCGCTACGCTCAGTGACTATTAACAAGCTGGAAGGCGCTCAGGGAAAAAAATAGGGGAGAAGGGAACACCCTCGAATTGTTTGGGGATCGCTGATGTTATGCTTCTGCCGCTGGGATCATGGCTCCCTTTGGAAGGAATTTATTAAAAACCCGGCATAAAAACAGGTAAAGTGCGTGGGTACGTGGAGGAAAAGGGAGGGCGATATGGGATGGATTTCTTTTATACTTTTTTTTTTGTTCTGGGGGAAGGATGTGTTGCTCCGGACCCATGCCGCTCCCGGGAGCCGTAGCTTCGGGGCTCACCTGCGAGTGGGAGTGGGGCCGGAGGCGTGTGCGGAGGGAAGGGGCGCCCCCCCCCCCCCCCCATCTCTGGACCTGTCTCTCCCCTCTTCGCTCTGGCTTTTTTGACTCCGGGGCAATATTTTCAGTGAGGGGAAGATAGCTCTTCCTGACTTTGAACCTCCCCCGTCTAAACCAAGGTGAACATTGGAAGTCCCCTGTGTTAACGAGGTGAGACCCGGCCGGGGTTGGGAGGAGAGGCTGGCGGCCCCGCCGTGCGGCTCCTGCCTGCTGGGAAACCGCCCCCCCCCGAGTTTCTCAGGGGAGGGCTGCTGCGGCGGGACGAGCCGGCGGGCTCCGGGCCCCTCGCCGTCAGCTTTCCCCCCGTTTCCCTGGGAGAGCCGCAGCCTGCCGCCCCTTAGGAACAACTCCGTCCCTTAAGTCGTCCGCTGGATCTAAGCCTGGGAGGTAGGAGAACATGGATCGTCCAGCGTGGGCAGGGGGGATGCTTTTTTTGGTTAGCCTTTAGGCTGAGCTGGACTTGACTGCCTATGTTTTTTTGCCTAGAAAAATGTTCAGGGTGGCAGCTCTGGTCCCTGGGTTGGCTCCTGCGAAGTTTCTTTATGGGGACTTTGCCCCTCACGTTGTGTGTGCTTCCACATGCCATGCACACCAACTCTAAAAAGAAGAAAAAGAGTTATGTAATAATTTTAAGTGCTAGGATGGCACTAGATTTTTTTAAGAGTAAATGTGCTTGGAGTGGAGTAAATTTGCTTGGACCCTATGGAATTTACAGTGGCTGAACCCATCATCTAGCTAAGACTGACCAGAAACAGATCACTGAAATTTTGGCTCAGCAAGAAACTCAAAAATCACTTAGAATCTCTTCCCCACTTTGACTGGTGCTCACCACTGAAATTTAGTTCATATTTAAGAGTATGCAAGGGAAAATCTTCTCCAGAGGGAACATAATTGGGCCCTAAACAGTCGTGAAAAATTGTCCTGATTTTTTTCCAGGTTTGGCTTTCGGTTTTCCCATTTGATGCACTGAAAGTTATTCTGGGGGGATTGTATTTGTTGGGAACTTAGCATATTATATGGAATATAAATCAGAAAGACTGTAGCAGTCAAGATTTAAAAAATGGGGTTCTATTTTAGAATTATTAATACTGTAGGTTACTGATTAAACAGTATATTTTGCTAATGTGTCTGGAAACAGAAACACTTTGATGTACTTCTCATGTGGCCATTTTGTGTTCAGAAGATCTGGAAAGGTGGACATGAACTTTTACATTAAATTGCTTTCACATAGAGCTGTAAATTTATTACTATTAAAATAGAAGTTTTGCTACTGGCATCAATTACCTGAATAACTGTGTTAAATCACAAAGCACAGTTCCACTCCATTCAACGGTGAAACTTTCTCTTTTGGACATTTAGAATACCTTCATACTAATTGCATCAATCTCACTGTGTTTGCTGATGGGACATTTTATTCCTTAGGAAAAGAAAGTCATAATCCAAAGCTTTAAATAGCCAGTAAAAAATTAAAATACCAAAGGAACCATTAGTGTGAACATCTAGCACTTTCTTCTCATTTCACCCGTCCCATTCCCCACCCCTCCCCCCCCCCCCCCGAAAAAAGAAATTAATGCCTTTAATGGTAGAGAAGTGTTGTGGCAATAAGAAGGGTCTGAAAGTCTTGTGCCTACGGAAATGGAGGGGGGGGGTGTCAAGAACAAAGCAAACTACGTAATTCCTAAGACATGTTATTATCTATTCAAATATTTCAATTTCTGTGTATTTAACGTTAGCTTTTGATACTGAATTTTGAGAATTAAACTTTGCTTATGCAGTTAGTAAAAGGGACTTGTAGTACGATTGAAGAGGTATGTAATAATTCCTTTTTTCATTATAATTGTATCTTTGTGAACTGATTTGAAACCTTGAAAAGGAAGTCAAGTGAGCTTAAAGACTTTGACTGTGTTTAGAGCAGTAGTTGGGGAGACAGAACTTGTGGTTCATTACCTTGTCTTAGTTTGCCTACCTGTAAAGAAGGACCAAAAAAGGACATACTTATATGTCCATATTTAATCTGCTGCTTTGTTTATTGGGTCTAGTGCTTCTCTTTGAGAAACTCAGTTTTTGTAAAAGAAAAATTGTTGAGTAAAGATGGAGTACAGGAGGAACAAGAACTCTCCTTCCCTCTCTTCCCATTTTGCTTTTCCACTGAAAGTATTTAAAGACGATTATCTACATGCAAATATAACTCCTGAGAGTTATAAGATAAGCAAATGAGGAATAAAATCTATGTTTACAGGAGGAGGACATAAAGCTAAGTCAAGGCAACATAGGTAGTTGGAAGAAGAGCCAGAAGGAAAATGAAGGCGTTATAGTCATTTGCTCAGATAAGAAGATGACACCTCTGTAATTAGTGCCTGTCTGGCAGCATTGCCCAGAGATCCCAGATCAGGGCCCTGTTTCATAGTAGACTCTTCACATCCAGATCATAAAATGCCAGTCTGTACCCCTAAGACGTCAGAGTTTAAACAAAGAGGTTACTCTAACTGTATCTGTGTGTATGAGGTATTTGAGCAAGAGGCGGCGGATGTTGGCTGTGATGCCACGAGCCTTCAGAGAAAGAAACTGAGATTCGACCTCAGGAAGACAAAACCTGTGCTGAACTGCTTCTAGTATTTGAAAGATTTTCAGTCAGTATTACTCTCTTGGACTGTTGAAGTCTCACTCATGCAGAGAAAGGGCACAAGGCCTAGGTAACCATTAGATCACTGTAAGCCCTGATTTGATATCAGAGGAGCAGCTGCTAGAAATGTGGCCCCAACATATTTTTCTTGGCCAGGAAGAGAATGAGTGATATCTTGATAGCTTTTCTAAGAGTTATGAGGAGTTTTTCTACTATTCTTTGATGTCCTGTGACATCCAGAAATAATCATAGTCCCCAGAGCGTGTATGTGCTTGTTAGTGTGTCCCCTGGAGAACAATACATCCAAAAGGTAGCAAGGCCGTGCCCCACCCACCTACAAATCCAAATGTGCTCAGCAGGGACAGGCTGTACCCTCTAAGGCAATAAAGCAATAGGGACAGTTTCCTGCAGGACTAAGCCTCTGGAAGATGGATAAACTCAAGGGGGGGGTATTTTTGTGCAAATCTCTGAAAGATGGTATTCTCTAGGAGTGTGAGGAATGCTCAGCTGACATCACACTTTGGAAGTATGGTGATGTGAGGAAATGCTCAGCCCAAGATGGAGTAAGAGAAAGAGCATTGAGTTCTTTGCGGATAAGATCTAGTATTGATCTAACACGTTGAACTGCACAGAGACAAAAGAGCTCCCTATCCGAATATGAGCAACAAATACAAAGCATATATATCTGCAGTGTTTATGTACCAGGGTTTCACATTGTATACAATTTCCTGGTTGCTAAGTAGAACAGGAATCTATGCCCCATTGATTTTCTATAAGATTAGGGCTTCTCTGCTCTGGGGTGCTAGATTTGGTCACTTCTGAGAATGGGTCTTGAGGTTCATTTAAATACTTCAGGCATTACCCACCATCTCAAGGATATCTGGATCTATCATTGTCTTAGCTGCCTAGTGATCTCACACCAAGAAAGCTGTCTCCATTGCTATTTCTCTTTCATTGAGGCCACTTCCTTGAGTGTTTCACATAAACCTTACCCAAACTTGAAGCTCTACTGTTCCATGCAAGTTGTAGCCAGGGAAGTAGCAGCCTGAAAGGGAGAGGGTACAGAGAATCCGTCTTCTTCACAGAATGTGAAGACGTCCTTGATACTGCTTGATGTTTGTCCTTGATGCTGTAGGGCTGTCCTGTTAGGCACAAATAGCTTGAGAAATATTTTTTGCCAGTGTAATTCAGGCAGGTCCTAAGTTTACCACAACCATTTGTATGCTCTGTTGACATACAACACATCTGAACCCATGTTACTCTTTGATGATGAAACAGTTGTGTTAAAAATGTGTTGTTATATAAATGTATTTATTTCTTTTGCTTTTCCTTCCTTTTACTGTCCATGTCTCAGTGCCACAGCAGTTAGCATAGTGTTTCTGTATAGGAGGCAAAGATCTACTTTGCGTACTCTTTATGTCTGCCTCTCTTTAGTCAGCTCATCTCTGGTTCACAGGTAGAAAGAAAGACCATATATATCTCAATTAATTTTTGTGGATATAGAGGGAAGAACAGGGAGTTCTTCCTGTCCTGGCAGTCAGAGGCCTCTCCCCAGTGAGAGAAACATTCAATTATTCTCTCAGGCTTTATATTACAAGCACAGGTTAATGAATTAGATTAGAGACTTCATCTATCTGATACTGACCTAGCATTACCATGTTCCCTCCCTTCCTCCCTCCCTCCAGTAGTTTCTCATCATACCTAGTTAGCACAGTGATTTGAGTATTACTCTGAACATCTCTACGGCTCTACGATTGAGTACACTGCTGTGCATTTTAAGCCTTGGTGAAGCAAAACTGAAAATACTCAGCATTTAGGTTTGGGCTGGAAAAGCTCTTGGAGATCAGCTGCTTATCTGAATGAACTGTGTATGACCCACACTGTAAGTCTCATGGGATCATGTGAGAGGTCTAATACTTCTCCTCTTGGATGAGCATACCCGGAGAACAGCCTATATGAAGCTATAAAGGTGCTTTTTGATTCAAGACTACCAGGCACTTGGTATGTATGTTGGAAGGGGTGGATAAAAGCTTATTTAGAATCAGTGATGCTAAATCTGTGTTAAATTTTTAGATTGAAAAGATGGTGCTTGTTTGGTAATGAAGGAACACATTCTTCTTATTTTTACTTTTCCTTGAACATGAGATATATTAGTGAACTATCAAAGAAGTTCCTTTTTGAGCCAGAGTTCATACATTATAATTTATTTTCTGGTCTGGCTTGTCAGCTTTGTCTCAGGGGTCAAAATGGTTGCATACATTTTCTAATAATCTTTGTACATATTTGTTCACTTCACTTTCAGGAAGAGCTTTTCGTCTAGCAAAACACTAACCTTATTTCTAAAGAGTTAATTATCTACTATTCCAGGAGGGCAGACAGCAATTTCATTCCAAAGGAGTAAATAAAATGAGTAATAGAAGTGTGTAATACTACACCATCTAAGGAAAGAGCATTACTTAGGTTAAGTTGAAGCTAATCTAAAACACTAGTATAATGTAGAGTCAGGCTGAGAAGATACACTTCAGGCAAAGAAACACGTTTTTAGTAATATAGAAAAAAAATTTTGCTGGTCAGTGTTGATTCCTATTTTACTGATGAAAAATTGGCATTTTACATGCAGAGAAAAGACTCAGACATGATGCTAAATGTGTGATGATTTCAGTAGAGAGAAGTAAGTTTTCAGAGATTTTTTTTTTAATTCTATAACTTTAATGGACGTCAGTGATAATCACAGAGTAGTACCTCTTGATTGACCTGCAAAGGTATACACTTACACTTAGAAAATCTTATTTTTTTGTTTTGTTTGTTTTATATGATGAATAATAACAACTTAAAATTATGATCTTAAACATTATTATTTGCAAGCATTAACATCACACATGCTGTACAAGCCTTAATTAGTTCGTCTGACTTCTGTATTTAGTATGTAGGTAAATCCTTATTAATGGTGACAGAAAGGATGATGCAAGATAAAGTTTTTGTTTAAGACCACGCACTAAGTGAAGCCTAGAACTGAATATTGGGCATGTTGGTACCCAGTTGTGTCCATAGGTAACTGAGCTATTATTGTCACTTCTATTGTTTCTCTTACGTGTTATGATACTCTCTCTTCTGCAGTGTTACTGTGCTAGCAATTCCCCAAGTATCACACAAGATACAACAGATAAGAGTCAAATGGTTTCAGGATGAACAGAAAGAAAGAGTGACCAACCAAATGGAATTAGAGGGGAAAATAGATGACCAAATTTGTTAGTGTAACAAAGGCCAAAACCTTCCTCTACAGAATGTGGGTACTAAACAAATAACAGTTCAGTGTAATTTTCAGGTAGGTAAGATACTATATTACAGACAAATGTCATGCAGAGTTCTCTGAAAATTTCTATTAGATCAGTTTGTGTCTGGTCTTCTTTAATCAACTATTTCATGCCTATGTCTCCCATTAGAAAAAATTACTAAGAACTGCAGTGTAGTTTTAATGCAAATTCTGGTGATGGCATTTTATCTTTCAGAGCTGTAAATTTTCCATGGACCTGCAAAATTCTTGCAGTAAAAAATGAGAATTTTTCATAAATCATTTCTCATGCATATGTGTTATGCATAAATATAAAAGCCAAGAGCTAATTAGTGATTTCGGAAGTTGCATTTTCTGGGGAGCCTTTGTCCAGAAGAAAAATTTTGAGCACCTTTCTGGAACTCCCTTCAAATGGGCACCCACTAGTCGCTTTTTCCTGTCTCGACCTATCCAGAAATGCATTTAAGGTGCACGTGTTGTAATAGTGATAACGATACCCACTTGTTTGTGACCTCAGACAACTGATAAGCATACTTAGTTTTCCTTAGTTGTAATTTGGGTGATAATATTTACATGCCTCAGGAAAATAAGTAGGACATGACTAGACAGTGTAAAATCTGTAGAAGTGCAGAGTGTGAAAGCCAGTTAGTGGGAGAGGCATGAATAAAATCTGGGAGTTCCTTGTTTCTAATTCTTGTACAGTTCACTAGAGCTGGCTGCCACAAGGAGAAATGAGAATACACTGCAGATTGTTCAGGTGTGATGTCACGTGATTCACTGAGGAATTTTCAATGATCTAAAATTTTTCATAATGTTAAAAATGGCTTGTGAGGAGGGTTGTAGTATCACAGAAAGGAAATAAATAAAAAGATGCCACGTGTGTCTTAACAGATTTTGAGGTGGTTTTGTGAGGTGAACATAAGGAAAGAAAGTTAACTTTTGAAACCAAAAATCAGAAAGGAAGGTTTTCACTGGTAATGGTAATAAAGTTGTCATGTAATTATATTTTTAATGCTATGAAACCTAAGTCCTGATATCATGTGGAGAGGAATAAAACACCCTAAACTTGAAAGAAATTTTTCCAGTGCAAGTTTGGTACACCTCTCAAATGCACTTTATTTAAAGATGTGTTTCCCTTTCACCAGCTTTTTCCTATTTCACTGTCACTCCTGTCTGCCTGACTACACGTTTGCCTCTGTCAATTTGAACCATTTAATTTGTAGTTTAGATGGTTGCTAGACATACATTTTTTGAGCATTAGCATTAGAAGAAGCCAGGCTACCAACTTATTTCTTATGTTGTAATCTTGGAGGTTATGTAAACCTCTGTTTTCCTGGCTTGGGGTTGGTTTTTTGGTGGTTTTTTTTTTTTCCCCCCCACATTCTTTAGTCATCTGCAGAGTAATGATAGGAGGAAAATATATTTATACAGAGGGTAGGTATTTGCTGTGAATGAAATACATAAATATAATTTGTCTATTTTGAGGGTCAAAACCGTCAATCTGATTAATTTGCTTTCTTTATTGTCCACCCCATCTGTTCTCATTCATTAATGTAAAGAATTCTGAGTTATGAATTTCCCATGATAATGGAAAATATAATCAGCTCTCTTGATAAGCACAAGATATTTATTTTGTCCTCCTTTTAATAATACAAAACTAACAAAGCATAAAATAAATATACAAAAGCATACAATTCTCATGTTTGGGAACAAAATCAGGTTTATAAAAATGTAATAATCTGTTAGACCAAGTTTTGTTTTGGTCAGGTGTAAATATTTTTACCTTACTTTAACTTCTAAGGATGCATGACCTCAGTGGAATAATGTAGTTGAGTGAAGACTACTAATTTTTAAGAGTCTGCCCTTGTGTCTTGAACCTGCAGTTTGCTCTGTGTTAATAGATTCCTTCATCCATGTGGAACACCTTACTTTGCTTTCCCCACCTTCCTCCAAATTCAAAAGGATTATTTCTACAGAGGGTAGTTTCCACTGTGAAAGCACTTTTAAACTACAAAAATTTTCAGAGCAACAGCTGGGGCACTGTTTTGATGACATAAAGGATGCCTCATTTGTCATAGGAAGTTATCAGATTCTGCTCACTAATCAAAGAGTGGCTTAATGATATTTATAAATGTGGGATCATACGCCGATTTTCAGCTGCTCTTGTTTCTGTTGGCTTCATAATTGGTAAATTGATGTTCTGAACTGTTGTTTCACTTGGACATTACCTGTTGACAGACTTCCTCTGTACTGATTGCTAAGGCACTAAGTGTACTTGTTTAACTTGATTATTGCCTGTATCTCTCGGGGCCACTTTGTTGTTAGTATCCTGTTTTACCGAAAAGCTCTATACAAATCCAGTTTTCTAACAAAAATTTAGGATTGGTATTGACTTTACTGCACTTTCCCAGACTTCTGGTACTTTAAGGTCTAGGTAGATAACTAATCATGTTTGTTTACCCATGAAGGCCACTACAGGTGTCAGACAAAGATCTGAGTTATTTTTGGAAGTGCAGTTGTGGATGGTCACAGTAGTTACTTTTACTGACACTCATACTGTTAATAAGATTCAGGTACACGGTAAAACACAAAAGTCGAGCTTCATCTTACTCAACTTGAGCCATTGAAAATTTAGATATCTAGTCATCTAGGTACTCTTTGTAGTTAATGGATACATCTAAACACTTCCAGAGGGCAATTCGTTCAGCCTTAGACAGGCTTTCAGTATGGGATTAGTCACCCTTCTGGAGGTGCCTATCTTATGCCACTGATTACAGAGTAAGGTCAGAAAACTATCTTTGACTACACATCTACATTTTAAATACCTTAAGGTACATGACATGAGCTCCACCCCAGTCACTTTCAAAGGGAAGGTCTTCATGGAGCATGCTCAGACTTTGTAGAGCACCTAATTAGCCATCTTTTGTACCATTCATTTTAGAAATTAAAAAGGGAATAGTGAATGGAGAGGTGAATTACAGGTGGGTAATGTATGATTTAAGGGAGAACCATGCTAATAGCATGGATGCCTTCCCTGTCCCTGCCACAAAATTTCTACGTGGTGTTGGGCGAGTCACATAAACCACAGTTTACAAAAGTGGTTACTCACTGCATGTTCCTCATTTGCTAATTCAATGTACTGTAATCGGTTTTGCACAAGGGCTAAGCAAAGGAAGTTTATGGAAGTCCTGCTTTGGACATCTCTAGAGATAACAATTCAGTTAGCCAGAGCGGGAACTTAAACAAGTGGATAGCTTTGGCCTAAATCTTTTTGAGCTTTGTTTTGTAAAAGGGAGTTCTCTCCCTACAAGAGTATGTGGAGGTAAATTCAGTAATGTGTCAGCTTGTGAAGCAATTGAATATCTGGTGCTAAAAGGCACATAGCAAAAAACTAAATTAAAAAATGTGTCTTCTATAAAGGGTAGTACCATACATAGGAGAGAAGATATAAAATGAATGCATACTGAACAATGTAAGTAATAAGGGCTAGATTTATGAAGGAGACTTTGGTACCTAAATGTCATTGTAGTCACCTAAGACAGGCTTTAAGAACTTGTGATGTTCACAAAATTATGATTAAATCCTTGACTTGTGGATTTTGACATTTTGACTGGCAGTAACATTTTGACTGGCAGCACTCCCCAGCCACCTATACTCCCATCATGTCTTACACCAGTTGTGAAAACCCTGCGGTTGTGCGCCTCCCTCACACCTTACCAAAATTAAGAAAAAGACAGTCTTTCAGCTTTTTCAGTCATGAGGTCTTGTCTAATAGCCCTGTCCAGAGCATGTGCAAGAACACACAAAGTGCAGCCAGGCGCCCCGGTGGCCAGAACACCCCTGTGAGATGCCCGCCCTGGCATCCTCAACATGTATTTGTCAGGAAAGTCCTGTCAAGCTATTCTAAACTGAAATTCTCTCAGTATTTCCTGTTGAAGCTGTTCCATTTTGTGCTGGCTCGTATGAGTTACAGTAATGGAGAGAAAGACAAGGATTCGTGTTGAAGGCTTCTGTGGGAAAAGGGAATCAGACTTTTGGTTGCTGTTCTAATTAATACTGTATTTTTTATGCAGTGAACATCTGAATGTAGTCTAACATTACCTAAGTCCTGCCCTTTTGTTCATGTTTCTGACTACTTTAGGTCAGTTCCTGCTGATCTTGCTGGTGTCAGCAGATCCCATTGTTAGGAGCTCAGCTCTTCTGTGGCACTTTTTGTGGAAGTTGAGGTGTCCAAGAGGGGATTATGAATTTCAGCAGTGGGGAAGACACCTGAAAGTTGTAACATGGAGTGTCTGCAGTGCCTCAGTACCATCTGTTGTTCTGGCAAAGCTGAGTATTGTCTTTTGTATGCATTCAAGTGAGGCAGGGGTCTGATGTAAGGGAGAGAATGCAACTTGCTGTGGATATGCTGAATCAAATTCATTTTCTTTGAACTAAGTAACATGGAAAACTTTAACACCAGTGCTTAAAATTTTTGAGTGCTTGACTGGAACTTACGCATATTTCTTTCTGCTAAAGGGTTTGTGCATGGTAGGCGTATGTTCAGTATATAAATGCATATATGACAGTTTGTGTTGTATGTGATCATGTAATGCATGTGTAGCACATAAGATATACTGTTACATATCTTATTATAGATCTAACCTGTCATCTACATCTAACATACAATAAAATATATGACAAACCCCAAATCATTATATATATAAACAATATGTGCAGAAATAGCCACTTTGTAAATTGCATACATATGCATCTACATATTACAAAACTGGGTGCATACAAGTGTTCTTTAAAAGTCAGAAGTAACAAACAGAATGTGAACGTGTCAAAGAAGAATGTTAAATATGTATATTTCTCCAAACATCACAGAGTTGTTCGCATGGCAGAAGGAAGAATGCCTTCATTCAGCTGTCACTGCTGTATCCATTCAGCTTATGACGTGCCTTGTTAGAAGTAAACTGCCTTTTTATCCTCCCTGAGCTATGAAGTCATCTGAATTGCTCATATGTTGAAAGGATCCCCACCTGCAAAGACATTTGGATATGTGAAATAAAGAAACATTGGATTA
The DNA here is from genome assembly GCA_020745775.1 of Theristicus caerulescens. Classification (NCBI taxonomy): domain Eukaryota; kingdom Metazoa; phylum Chordata; class Aves; order Pelecaniformes; family Threskiornithidae; genus Theristicus; species Theristicus caerulescens. Next base: position 48,405,571 of record CM036560.1, on the reverse strand, counting down.
ATTTCAGTGTTGACTCAGTCTGACTTTCTGTGAACTAAAGACAACAAGTAGCTTGCAGTGTCTTTCTGGTGTCACAGCCTTCTTGGAATAATCACTATCCTGCCATAGAAGCGTCTCACAAAACTAGCCCCATTATTTCTTGGGCCTGCCTTGATCTTTGGCCACAGACACCTGGCCTCATTTGGCTTCAGCTGTGCTCACTGCAGGTTTTTGGCCCACACCTGCTCTCACTGTTCAACACAAATCCTTTGCCAGGGGTTACCATCTTTTCAGCTGCAACAAATTTTTGAATGATTTCTTCCTAAACTGTGCAGTTGCATTCATGTGGGTTATCTCAGACAGTTTAACAAGGCCTTTATCTTTATGGTCTAATTCATCATGACTCATGTGGTTTGGAGAACAGTCAGACAAGCAGCTCAGCTCCACTGGCAGGGTTGTGATGGACAACTGACATGGCTATGAGCCTCTTCAGGTGGCCCCAGCTGGAAACTCATTATCTGTACTCATTATCTCTTTTCTAGATCAGTTTTTGGCCTTAAGTCATGATCATTCAAATATTTTAGGATTCACATGGGTTTTTATCTGAATCATGGAATGTCTTTCCTCTGCAGTCAGTTTCCTTCATCTTCTCACAGCTAGAAATTGTGCGTGTGTGCTACTGGACACTATTCTCTGTATCTCTCTCTTGCCTACACTTTCTTCTTTACATGAATCCAGTGAATTTCCCATTACTCATGATCATTATGATCCAGCATTAACCTTGCTTCCAGACAGCAGTTCCTCCCTTCTTGCCTCCCCTATCTCTATTGCTCAGCTGGCTAGAACTAGTTTTGCAAGCTCTTGTGCCCTCTTTAGCACATCCATTGCTAGGGCAGAGTGCAGTTGGTAAGGTTAACAATTTATTTCATTTGTTCAGTAGCTTCTTCAGAGAGGATGTGGTGATATTTCAGAGACCCTATCAGCCTGTGCCTGACTAACTACATATTGAAGCATTCATTGATAAGCAATTTTAGAAAATTATTTGAAAGCATAAGCTGCACAAATCTCTCAGATTGTCAATGGACACTAAAATGCTTCAGGTTTCTTTTTTTAAAATTTATGTCCACTCTTCTTGTTAGCATAATTATGTATCTAGTACTCAATTTAGCTCCTTAGGGTGAAGATTTATATAAGAGTCCACTTCATCATCTCATCTTTTTTTCCTTTCAGCTCTTCAAATATTGTAAGTAATGGAAGACATTTGTTAGTGAATTATCTTTAAGAAAGTTTGAGGGAGAAATTTGAGGAAAAAAAAAAAGGGATTGTAAATGAGTTCTTGATAGAACCCTTTTTGAGCTGACATCTTCAATATAATTTAATGAAAGCAAATGAAAAGGGGAAGATCATACAGTATAATTTCAAAGTGGGGTGGTTCACTCTGCAAAACTTATTGCAATAAATACAGAAGAAAATTAAAGCCCACCCTGCCTTTCTCACTCCTGGCAAACTGTAAAGAGATACTCAAACTAGGTTTTATGATATACAAAAAAAGCTATTTTGAAAGATCATTAGATGTCAAAAAGTTAAGAAAGGGTGATGTTTGATGAGATAGCTGAACAGATCTAAAGGCTTGCTGTTGCACAAAGGGCAGTCCTAAGCCCCCTTTCCAGGCTCCTGACCACTTTCTGCCATTTCCTTTGCACTTGTACTATTTTCACATGACACCATGGAACCCAACTCAGGGAGCACTACTTAAAAAAAAACAGTTTTTCCTTTTCTTTTTCCTTTTCTTTTTCCTTTTCTTTTTCCTTTTCTTTTTCCTTTTCTTTTTCCTTTTCTTTTTCCTTTTCTTTTTCCTTTTCTTTTTCCTTTTCTTTTTCCTTTTCTTTTTCCTTTTCTTTTTCCTTTTCTTTTTCCTTTTCTTTTTCCTTTTCTTTTTCCTTTTCTTTTTCCTTTTCTTTTTCCTTTTCTTTTCCTTTTCTTTTTCCTTTTCTTTTTCCTTTTCTTTTTCCTTTTCCTTTTCTTTTTCCTTTTCTTTTTCCTTTTCTTTTTCCTTTTCTTTTTCCTTTTCTTTTCCTTTTCTTTTTCCTTTTCTTTTTTCCTTTTCTTTTTTCCTTTTCTTTTTTCCTTTTCTTTTTTCCTTTTCTTTTTTTCCTTTTCTTTTTTTCCTTTTCTTTTTTTCCTTTTCTTTTTTTCCTTTTCTTTTTTTCCTTTTCTTTTTTTCCTTTTCTTTTTTTCCTTTTCTTTTTCCTTTTCTTTTTCCTTTTCTTTTTCCTTTTCTTTTTCCTTTTCTTTTTCCTTTTCTTTTTCCTTTTCTTTTTCCTTTTCTTTTTCCTTTTCTTTTTCCTTTTCTTTTTCCTTTTCTTTTTCCTTTTCTTTTTCCTTTTCTTTTTCCTTTTCTTTTTCCTTTTCTTTTTCCTTTTCTTTTTCCTTTTCTTTTTCCTTTTCTTTCTTTTTCCTTTTTTGTCCCTTTTTTTTTCCTTCTTTCTTCTTTTTTCAGGGTTAGTTTGCTACCAGTTTAACAAGCTGGAAACCCTTTGGTTAAACTAGCAGAGCTGGCACAAGCAAGGAGATAGGAATGTCAGGTAGACATCCGATTGATTGCCTAAACTACTTCATGAAATCTTAAGTCATACAGTTGCCAACCTATAAGACTAGATTTAGCAGTAAAAATATTATTTAGGATAATCACTTTCCTAAGACAGTTGTCTTGTAAATACTTTTGTATATTTTGGGGATGGATATGGGGAATGTTGGGGTGTTTAAAAAACAGAAGATAAAAATACTGATTCCTACAATGTTCCTTTTCAGGACATGAAGTACAGTGTCCAAACTCTGAAATTCACTCCAGGCTGCTGCTAGAGCAGCCACAGAAGTAGTTAGAGTAGGTAGGCATCAGGAAAAGGCTATAAGGAAAAGAAGAGATGCTTTGCTGAGTTCAGCTTGGGGAACTGGTGAAAAGAAACCAAGCCCATCTGGACTTTCTTTCCTTTCATTGTGAATGAGGTTAGCATCTGCCTCACACGGTGCCACCAGGAGTAGAGAAGAGGTACACTGAACTGTTTGAGCCATGCACTATGTATAAGGGTTCATAAGAAGATAACCATACCAACCTCCTTTAGCCCAGGGAGTATTGGAAAGGTGGCATGAAATCTTATTATTTCCTTGCCTTTATCTTGTTCCTTTATTCAACTTACCTTATTATCCTTGGTCTCCATACGGTGTGCTTTGTTCATGTTTTGGCAATCCAGACCCAACCTCAGAATGCTTTATTTCTTCACTGGGCAAGATGTCAACAAACCCAGTGGAGAGAAATAGTATATGTTTGCCTTTCAACAAAAGCTGAACTGAATTTCATGGTACAACAACAACAAAAATCACGCTTTCAACCCTTGGAATTCCCCTTGCTTCTTTGATCTCAAAAGCTCATAAACAACCAGAGTGCTTCTAAAAGACACTTGTAAAAATTCCAATGGGAGAAGTTAGATAAACCAAATTTCTGTTAGCTGTAATAGCACCTCTGACTTTGTCGTTTAGAAGCCTGTGTTCTAAATGAGCTATAAATGATTCTGCTTCCTCTGTATTATTGAAAGTGATGGAATTTTACATACATTCTGTACATTATTAATAGGACCCCCATAAAGCTTGTGTAGTTTAACCAGTGCTTAAATATGCATAGGCACTTAAATAGACACAGGAACAATACAGAGAGTTATATTTTTGCAATGTAGCAAAATTCTTGTGGTAGGTAAAAAATACCAGTGGCATCTTCGTTTGTCAACTAGTGAGAGCTATCCACTGCCCAAAATCAAGACGTAGCATTTGCTATATTGATATTCCTAAATTTTGCATGTTGCTTACTAACACTGAGGAATTTGAAAATGCCCATCTTCCCATTCTCCCCATCATGGTCTAAAGAATTATTATCACTGAATATGTCAGTGTTTGTTTTGGCTCTGGAGTTTTTCCTGGATCTTCCATTCCTGTTTCACAGCTGCTTCCTCAGTAACAGTTGCAATATACAGGTCAAAATATGTTTTCCCAGTAAAGCAAATTGTTAATGTTATTGTTGCTCATCTTGGAAAATATTTTGGTGGACAGCTAGCTCTCCTCTGTTCTCAAACCTCCACTGTGTCAGCCCACCACACATACAGACCTGATACGATGAACGTGTTACCTGCCACGGCATTTTCTGTACACAGCATACTTGCTGCTGTTACTCACTGAAATTCCAAACATTTTTTGACTAATATCCACTTACCAACCTTATGACTTTGAATATACAATGGAGAAATGATGATTTGTCTGACAGGAAGGCAGATTTAAAGCATAGATGTAATTTATAGAGAATGTGTACCCTTAGGGGGAGAGGAATAATTTCAGAGGTAAGACAGGAGAAAAGGGCAGGGGCAGATGCAGTCTTCATCTGAAGGGAGACTGCAGCCTTTGCACTTGCTTGTAGGTTAAATGATTGGGAGCATAGACATGGTATAGGGCAGAGCTAATAAGTGAAGGGGAGGACTCAGTAGCCTTTTGGTCACCTCTGCTGAAAATCTGCACTTGAACTTTGCAAATGAGATTTTGCAAAACAGTATCTGTCACTGGAGCAATGACAGAGGGTTATGTCATTATTAAATGGGGGGCAGGAGGGTGTTCAGGATAATCCACCATAGCTATCACTCTTATCTAGTGAGCAAGGTGTATAATTCCTCTTACAATGTCTTTTTTTTTTTTTTTCCAATTAGTGTAACATTCTGAGTTAGTGAAATTTCTTGGCTTATTTTCTACGTAGTATAAACTCTGCTATGTATCTACTTATTAGATGATAGAATTATTACGGTCAGTCCTTGTTGGTTCTTCTTGTTGGCTGCTTTTATTTTTCTGTATCTATTTTAAGTAGTGTCAGGGTTTTTTTCCCCTTTTTATTTTTCTTAAATATTGATCCCTGTTCAGGCACCTGTGTCCAAGAAGTGCAATTATTAGAATGAAGCACATGATTTCCCATGGATTTTTACTGAAGTCTGACTTTTCTAGTTAGCAAGAACTCTGGTGTGAATTACTTATTTGCAATAAAATAATTACCTTACAGAACTTTTTTTTTAAAACCTTCATACCTTTAATGTTATTCTATAACAGAATACTACTGTCCCATTCCAGTTCAAAATTATTTAACTGAAATTTGTCATAGAGAACTAATACACTGTAAAATGACTGGATGAACAGAAATTTTCACCAAGATCACTGCGGAATTATAATGTATGCAATTTTGTACAGTAGCTAACTGAGGTGATGGCATTCCTCTTCAGAAAGTATTAAGGAACTAGTTATAGTTTTAAGTGCACAAACGATAATTGATACAGGACATAATTTTCAACAGCTGTTGCTAATTAAAATGTTTCATAAAGGCTTCCTGACAGTATGCGAATCTTGCTGAGTTAAAAAACTATGCATTTTAAAAAGGAATTACAAAATGAACATAAACTTATACTAGGAGAAATGCATTGTACATAGCTAGTTAAAATAGCCTTTGTTTAAATTGTTTTCTTGTTTTAAATATCTGAAATATTTCAGTTAGAACATGCAGACTACTGTGTATATATGTATGTTTGAAAAATGTCACATGAATATTTAGATACCTAATTTTCTTTTCTTTTTAATAAATACCTGTACATTTCTGTAAAGGAGGAAGCTTTATCATAGAGCAACATTAAATGGATACAGAAACAGATGGTAGAGGGAAATTTATTTCTTTTGAAATAATTATTTTGCTTTCACAAGTTCTGTGGTGTTCTTTACAAGTCTTCCTGCAGTATTGGGATTACTCTGATTATCTATGTCAAAGGGGTTATTATTATTGTTATTGTTATTGTTATTGTTATTGTTATTGTTATTGTTATTATTATAGTTAAAATACCAGCCCTGCTTTGCCATGATACTTTTTGGCTAGACACTGCCCTGACTTTCATGTGATGCAGAAGGGAAGAAGGACCAAGTTTCTGACACATCATGTATGGAATTTCTCTCTCTTACATGATATGGACTTTAACTGTGCCCCCATTAATATTGTTTTTTAGGGATAGGTGAAGGGGAATGGGAATGCAGTTAGTTAATAGACTGTCTTGAATCCCTTAGGCTTTAGAGTAATTCCAGCTTCATTGGGTGGTGAGAGTAGGTACTTCCTCATTGCTGCCCTTAGGAAACTCAGAAGCATGTTATCTACTTAGGCAGGAGGCATACTGAGTATAAGATTTGGCCTTTATTGCTTTCTGAATAACTTTATAGAAGGTGACAGTTGAGAAAAAAGGTGGATTAAATGTGGATAGTCTGAATAAATTTAGTGTGAACTTCTAATATAATCCATTTGTGCCTGAAAGGTTGAAATACTTCTGACCTCAGCTTTCATATGGGCTGTGTATTCTTTATAGCTTTAATGTTTAAACTTACTGTCAAAAATCCATTTGGATCAAATTAAGTTAGAGTTTCTTCCAAGCAAGGGCTGCAACACATGGCACCAATACATTTACTTTTTTGCAAATTTCACAGATAAAAATCCCACAGAGCCAAAATATGTTTTGATCTTTTCTTTCAGAATGATCTTCCACTGTCTTGTATATGCTTTTATTTATATATGTATACATGGTAACATGCTGAGATTGTGAAAAATAAATAATAAAAGCAATATTATATTATCATTTCTAAATGGAATGTGGCGACTGATAAACTAACTAGCCTTTATATACCCTGACATGTAAATATCGCTGGTATCAGAAGCTCTCAAATGACATGGAGCATGTGTCCTATGCTACAAATGCAGGTTGTCTGTATCAAGTAGGTATCCCTGTAATATTGGCCTCTCCTTATTTCCAGCAAGTAAATATAATTAAAAGCCATCATATTTCTTTTGTAGGTAATTATGGCTCAGATCTGAGACTCAGAGATAACAAGGTTATTAGCAAGTGCTTAAACAAGGCATGTGTTCTCTGGGGCCTTGCACGTGAAGGAAACATTTATAGGTGCAGAACAAAGACCATAGCAGAAGTACATACTTGACAAAATCCAAGTGAGCAGATTTGCACGCCCCAGCAGCATGCTTAAAGACCATCCCCTTGAAAACACCAGATCATTAAATGCTTTTGTGGCAGATGTGTCTGTTTTCCCAGGATGTTTTACACCATTGTGTCACACCATTTTCAAAAGAGAGCAAGTGTCTCAGCAACTGGGCATGCTTGGCTGGGACATTATTCCCCACTGTGCAGCATGGCAGGTAGCAGATGAGGCACAGAAGGTCTTGGTGAGGAGCTGGGAGTGTGCAGCTTGAGAAAGGGAGAGCCTGCTGAGAGGTGCGGGGAGCACAGACCCTGCCTGGATCTGCCTAAAAGTTTCATGTTTCTCAGTGGATTCCAGGAGAGCACTGAGATGGCAGACACCGAAGCTCTAGGCAAGGACTTCACTGCAAGGATGCAGCAGGCAGCAGAAGGGTTGTCTCTTAAAGCCTTTTTTTTTTCTGTTCTGTCCCTTAGTTGCTTTTAGTTTCTTCATTGAAGAAGTGAATTGTTCTGGGTGGTATCTTGACATAATGTAGATGTTTGTTTCTTAGAAGTTTAGAAGCATTTTGGTCTTACTCTGGGGAGGTCATAACAACAGCATACTTACCTGAGAGCTCTGGTCAGCTGAGGACCCCATCACGGCAGTCGATCAATCGTAAACCACAATTATCTTCTGATTTGCTGCAGATTAGACTGTATGTTCAAATGCGCTATTGAGAGGGTTTATGCTGTCAATAGGAGGCTATTTATAAATTATTGTTCTGTTACTTTTTTTGCATTGCAAATGACAGTTGTGTTGTGTGTGGCTTTCTGGGTCTTATGTATCCTGAAATGTATTTATGCAAGCACAGCATCAAAAATAAAAAAATAGATGAAGAGAAGAAAAGCTCTCAAAAGTACAAAATTTGATTAATTTTCTACACTAAAATTGGATAAATTAGTTATATCATCTGCTACCATAATACTAGAAGCAATCCTTCTGACATAAAGGATAATTAATTACAGATTATGTGCCACTTGCAGATGCATTGATAAAAGAAAAAAAAGATGACGTTATTACACTAAGTACAAGAATATTCCAACCCAGAAACTTTTGTACTAACAGATACAGCTTTATGACATCTGATTAACAGTAATTTAATTCATATATAATAAGTAAAAGCTCTTCCACCTCTGAAAATTAAGATTATAAGACATGATAAATTTATTGTCACCCAATAAATTGGTGAAAAAATGTCTAAGCTATTTCACACAAATGACTTTCCAGCATAACCTCTTTGATGTCAAATTTATAAATTCTTAAGTTGGATACATTTTCAAGGAAAGGATTAATGTATTGCTTTGTGTGCCATTTATTTTCACCTGCAGACTTTTTATTCTGTATAAATGATTTGAATGACTGGGAGGAGACAATTAATAAAATTTTTGATCATGAACATAACCTCAAGTTTTTAATCCCTTTCCTAACACAAAAACTTTCATGGTCATGTTAGCTTAAAATTGGTTTAGTTGGTCATGCTGACTTAAAATTAGTAAAGCGTTAAACAATAGTGCTAGCAAGGGTTTCACAAAAATGTCTTGGCTGTGAAATTTCTAGCCATTATCTAGGTATTTTTGAGTTACTCAGTTTGATTAGTTCCTTGGGGACAGTACAACAAGAAATATGGAAATGTTGAGAATGGAATTCCATTTTATTTTTCTGTGAAAGTCTACAAAGAATTTATTGCAGTGAAGGGAGAGAAGAGTTTTATTTATGTTGTTTTCTCAATAGAGACAAAATATTCTTTTAATATCAATGAGATTTCAGAAACATTATATTAATCTGCTAACAATATGATATGTAGTGATCTAGTCCCAACAGAATGTTTACTGAACTTAGTAAAGGAAAAATGAGCATGTTGTAGACATGTTGATGAAATTCTAAAAAGTAGGGGGATCCCTTTATTTGATTGGCATGATTGGTTGTAAAACCATATGTTGCATATTTAGGAAGAATGTTAAAATTTTTAGGAAGGCAGAGAATTATGTGTTTGGTATGTATGTTTTTGTGCTGGACATCCCTTAAAGTTAATGAATATCAAAAGTGCTGCTTCCAGCATTTAAGCTATCTCATATTTTGACTTTGTGCAACCTAAGTACGTGTTTTTGTGTTGTCTATACATTGCTGGAATGTATTACCTTTCTTCCCCTAGGCCTGAATAATAAATTAATTAAGTGTATATCTGACACACAACAATCAGCTTGTGCTGACACAATCAAGCCTTTGTGTGAGGTCTATAGCACCATTACAATGTTTTTTTGGGTCATCATGAAGAGAAGCAAAGAGTAGAAGTCATAAAACTAGCAATCAAAACAAGCAAACAAAAGAGATTGGAAGTGTACTTTTGACTATTCTTAAGCTTAAATTTTCATGTTTCTGAGCAACAAGTGACTTTGCAAAAAAAGATAGATCTGTATTTTCTTGTAATCACCAAGGCTTTAAAATCATAGATGGATAAACAGAACATTTCAGTGATAAATTCAAAGAAACAAAATTCAAGCCAGAACCGAAAGCTTTGCCTGTTTACAGCAACAGCAATAAACTTTTGAAAAAATGAAGAAGTTGCCTAGCTGGTTTTGAATGTTAGTACTGAAATTCTTTTTCAAGAAAGCCATTTAAACTGGATAAACACCTTAGCTATTAGAGACTCATTAACTGATAGGTTATTAAAAAATGACAGTTCTTTTGCTTTCTTTACAAAACTGCAAGATGTCAAGGCCAAAGAATCAGTAAATATAAGAAGCTTACCTCTTCATTAAAATGACCATGTAAAAGAAGATCTTGTTGCTGTATATTGTTATTTTTAGTATTATATCTCGGGGAAGAAAAATCACTATCAATGACCAACATTTATTCATGATGAGGAGCAGCAAACTGGATTACATCTTCCTTAATATTGAAATGACTTCATGAATTTCCTTATAAATGATAGTAATAAATTGAACAACAAATGGAATAGTCAGCATCTAAACTAAGCTATGAAGTCATAATATGTACGTCCATGTTTAGTTATCTTCATTAAATCTACTGCTGTCTGAACCATTCCTGTTACATTTCTCTCAGACACTAAACCAGAAACTGATTGGATTATTCTCACCTGTATTTAGCTACCTGAAAATGAGCTATTTAGTTGAAGGTGGCCACATAGGTCTCTTGTAGTTAGTGAAAGAGAGAAATAGCTTGATTTGAGGATTCATCCCAATGATCATAGCTAGTTTAGGCTGTGGTGACTTCCACCTTGGAGGTCCACTCTCCTCCCATGACAAGGAGGAACTTTCGCAGGGATCCATCTTGGGGCCAGTGCTCTTCAATATCTTCATAAATTACTGGGATGCAGGACTCAAAGGTTTGTTATCAAAGTTTGCCGATGACACAAAATTGGGAGGAGCCATTGACACTCTCAAGGGCAAAGAGGCCCTGCAGAGAGATCTGGACAAATTAGAGAGCTGGGCAATCACCAACCGTATGAAGTTTAACAAGGGCAAGTGCCGAATTTTGCACCTGGGACATGGCAACCCTGGATGTACATACAGACTGGGGAACGAGAGGCTGGAGAGCAGCCCTGTGGAGATGGATCTGGGGGTTCTGGTCGATGGCAAGTTGAACATGAGCCAACAGTGTGCCCTGGCAGCCAGGAGGGCCAACTGCACCTGGGGGGCATCAAGCACTGTATTGCTAGCTGGTCAAGGGAGGTGATTGTCCCGCTCTACTCTGACTGATGCGGCCTCATCTTGAGTACTGTGTGCAGTTTTGGGCACCACAGTACAAAAAGGATATAAAGCTACTAGAGAGTGTCCAGAGGAGAACCACAAAGATGGTGAAGGGTTTAGAGGGGAAGCCATATGAACAGCGGCTGAAGTCACTTGGTCTGTTCAGCCTAGAGAAGAGGAGACTGAGGGGAGACCTCATTGCGGTCTACAGCTTCCTCGTGACGGAAGGAGGAGAGGCAGGCGCTGATCTCTTCTCCCTGACGACCAATGGTAGGACCAGGGGGAAAGGCAGGAAGATATGCCAGGGGAGGTTTAGGTTGGACATTAGGAAAAGGTTCTTCACCCAGGGGGTGGTGGAGCACTGGAACAGGCTCCCCCTGGAGGTAGTCACGGTGCCAAGCCTGACAACATTTAAGAAGCAATTGGACAACGCCCTCAGACATATGGTGTGAATTTTGGGGTTGTCCTATGCAGGGACAGGACTTGGACTCGATGATCCTTGTGGGTCCCTTCCAACTCAGGACATTCTATCATTCTGTGATGCTATGATAGTGAATTTATGCTGAAATCTTAACTTCCAGATGCCTAAGTGTGATGAATTCCACTTCGTATATGCAGAATCTGCTCTCTACTTTCTACAAGGAAAGCACAGCTTAATGAAAAATGGTTCCTAGTATTAACATCTTCTTGCATCCTGAAAGCAAGTGTTTAGTAATTGTTAAGTTGTGATTGACACGCTGAAGCTTCCTTTTTGTTTGGCACTATCTGAATTAACTATGATTAAAGAATTACAGAATAAATTTTACTTAAAAGGTCTATGGTAGGCCACATCAGTTTACCATTTTATAGTGGTAGATAATAAAGAACACCTTTGATTTTTTAGATGATATTAGGATTCCATGGCACTGTAAGATTATAAATGACTTGCTAATTCTTTTTGATTAAAAAGGAAGATCAAAAATTTAGTGAGGCTACTGAATAAAAATGAAGACAATATGTGTTGTGACAAACACATGGAAAAAATAATGAAAGAATTTGCACTTTACAGTTCTGTTTTGATCCAAGAATTACAGCGATGTTCAGAATTTCTTTTTTTTTCTTCTCCCCTTTTCTGTAAAAGGTGACAATATAATTACAAGGTGTATGTTACATATGCTATACATACATATATATATGTGTATATCTTTTCATGTATAAGCTGCTTGAGTTCTTTGTGTACCTTCATGTGCATACATTATCCATTCCTGCAGTGCTGCTACTATTTTCAGACTTCAGTATGTTAAATATGCTATAGACAAGGTAAAGAAAAATCCTTCCCAAAAAGCTCAATGTAAAGTCTGGGTAGACAGGTGCATTGTAACTGAAAAAAATAACAGGGGGTGATAAACAGTTAGAAAATGACTGAAAACAGTAATTTTAAAATGTTATTTTATATCCATATTGTTTGCACAGATTATGTAGAAATTGCTTTACAATAAGCAATATATTTCCATCAGAAGCTTGCCTAACTCCTGCTGAAGTCAGTGGGAAGTGAATGTAAAAAATGGGTATAGCAAAGGTATTTATCAGTACCATAATACTATGGGCTATCTATGGGGTTTTCAAATTTATCTGAAGATTTACTAATCTCACAGAAAGAAACTGTCTTCATAGGAAAGCTTTAAAGGGGCCAGGAGGAAAAGAGGCAGTAAGCTTCTGCTTAACTCACATAATCTGTTACACACTAAAAATATTGCCTAGGAGACAATATGGCAGTCAACCAAAAACAAGAATGAGAAAAAAAATAGGAAGAGTTTCAATGTGCAAACAAACTTCATAAGACTCCCAGAAGAATGCTAAAAGACTGAGATACAATGTATTCCCTGAAATGTGTTTATTGATTACAAAAAACAACAGGAAAGATACGGTCTGAATTTACTGCCTCAAAGTCCCAATCTAGTATTTCTTATTCAATTTTTATTTTTCCGTCAGTACTTTTATAAGTTGAAATTCAATAACTGGTGATATACTTTTATTTCTAGCTCAATTATTTATGCATCAGTAGGGAACATTGTTGGAGATACTGTCCTTTTTTATAATTCATTTTGCATAATTTTATGCTTAACTTATAACCGTAGTTTATAATTTTTTTCTTTTTATATCTGTAGTGTAAAACAAATACTGAGTTATTTGAGTCACAGCTGACATGTTACAATTGTCTATTTATGTAAGTTTCATTTAACTATCAATCAACAGACAGAAATATTTCTATAGCATCCTGTATTCTGTAAACCTAAAAAACCTTACAGATACTGACTTTTTAGCATGTGACATATTTAACAGTAATGCCATTTAATATGATATTGTCTTTCATTCCCTCCCCCAATTTAAGCTTGAATATTTCTGGGGTTTTGTGCCATTTTGCCATTTTCTGTGTCTGTGACATAAGCTTTCTTATTTTGAGAAGTAGTCTATTAAAACATTATTAATCTTCTGAACACCAGTTTAAAAAAATAATTACTGTAAAATGCTGGACTGTAAGAGGGAGCTATTGAAGTGGGAAAATGATGTCATTATTCAGAGTAATCTACCAAAACAGAAATTTTACAGAGGAACGTTCCAAGACCTAGAGCAATGTAGTTGGACAGAGCTCTCCTGTGCGATGATACTAATAAACTCGTTCTTGTAAGTTATGCTAGTATTCATTTGCAGTCTCCCATCTTTTGAGGATTATTGCCTCCTGGTCAGAGTGGCATCTCGAGCTGAGTCAATCATAGTTCAATTTATTGGATTGCAGTTTGTCTCTTGTGTTGTGTAGTAATTAAGAGAAAGAAACAAGTTGGATTGCTTTAATAATCATAGGGGTATAACCCTAATTAAGCCAAGTAAAACTCCATTTCTACTACATCTCAAAAGACTAGAAAAGTACTGCGAATAAGTAGTCCCAGATAGAAACAAATGTGGTATTGTGCCTTTAGAATATTGTCCGAATTGTCATTTTCATTTTCCAGCTTTCTCTGTCAGACTGCATTAAATCTCATTCATTCAAATGAACTGGAAGTGATACCAGAAAATCCAAAGAAATGCATTTTTCCTCAGGGAATTTATTGGTTTATCATTTTAGACAAGAGGCAAAATCACCAGGTCTGGGCAAGCAGCAAATTATGCATGTGGAGGCTAGATGACAGGAATGTTGTGGGCAGGTTCCACAAGGCCACTCTGCCAATGTAGGCCCATGGCAGTCCAGGGCTACTCAGATGGAGACAAACTTGAGAGTTAACTGTAAAGTGAACTACATTTGATCAGCTGAATTGCTCTCTAGGCTCCACTGATTGTGTTGATTAGACATCTACAATAGCCATAATGGGATCTTAGACACCTGAAGTTAGGTATCTCAGTGTATAAAGAGGTACCAGCTGCTAATGTCAGGTTAATACCACATTCATTGGAATTCACAAATAAATAAATAAATAAAATTAAAATTTTTACGTTTTCTGGCATTTCTGTAACATTACAAAGTTTATAAAATACAGATCTATATAAGTTTTCTCTCGCAGTTGGTATTCTCTCACAACTCACTGGAATTCAGGCTATTTGGTACTTCAGGAAAAGCAACAAATTTCTTGAGACTTGTTAATGAAAAATCACAGTGGAAAACAATGGTGTTTATGCTTGTGTGGGTGCAGGTGTGGCAAAAGAGCTATAGATTTATCCTGTCATCAAGTTCTTTTAACTTAGATGGTGTTCAAGCATCTTTTCTTAGTCCATCTATGTTCAGTGCATATTTGGAGGCATGATTCTTCCCTTCAGAAGCCTTGACGATATTAAGAGCTTACAAATGTTTGTGCAGTGTCCGTGTGATGAGAACGGATATGCAGATCTGAAAGTTATGTTATCCTAGGACAGTCTGGAAATGTAATGCAGATTGCCAAACTTTATCGCTTATTGTTAGTACACCCTTATTATGTGTACAAAACCTAAATTTGATAAAAGACATTTTGTGTGATATTCACATTTAGCTGGACTAGTAATAATATTAAAGCAGCAGCTGAAATGGCTATGTTTTTCTGTTACTTAATCCAAATGTATTTCTTAATGTAATTTAAACAAGTATATTGCCTTGTACAATAATATGGGACTTTTTCAATGTGGTAGTCATATCAGAATTATAGCTATTATTCATACAGTCTGTGCCATTGATATATAATTAATATTTGGTCTCTTGTTGTTTTTCAGGTCTCCCAGCAAGGACATGGCTTCAAATGAAAGAGAGATTGTGGTTTGGGTTTGCCAGGAAGAGAAAATTGTATGTGGCTTGACAAAGCGCACAACTTGCTCAGAAGTGATTCAAGCACTGCTTGAGGAACATCAGGCAACATTTGGAGAAAAAAAGGTCCTTTTTGGAAAACCTAGTGATTACTGCATTGTAGAAAAATGGAGAGGCTCGGAGCGAGTACTTCCACCCTTGACAAAGATTCTGAGACTTTGGAAGGCCTGGGGGGAAGAGCAGTCTAATTTGCACTTTGTGTTGGTAAAGTCAGATGCTTTCCTCTCATTTCCATTGTGGAAGACAGCTGAAGCTAAGGTAGTACAAAACGTAGAAAAACAGTGGGAGCTCAGTCCAGCAAATTACATGAAGATGTTGCCAATAGACAAGCAAAAGAAAATTGTCAGGAAGACTTTCCGGAAACTGGCCAAGCTTAAACAGGACAGCGTTCAGCAAGAAAGAGATAATATGGAGACACTGATTCACCTAATCATTTCTCAAGATCATACCATTCATCAACAAGTCCTTAGAATGAAGGAACTAGATATGGAAATTGAAAAATGTGAAGCAAAGTTCCATCTAGATCGTGTGGCCAATGATGGAGAAAATTATGTGCAGGACTCCTATTTAATGATCTATCCAAGTGAGGCTGAGCAGCAAGGGAGTAAGCCAGATGATCAAAAAGAGTTGCATGACTATTTGAGCAAAAGTGAGGGAATTTCACAGGTTGAAGAAAGACTGAAACATCACAAACAATTAATAGAGAAGCTGTGTGCTGAAATTGAAAGAGAGGTACACGGTATATGTACAGAAAAAAATGGAGATGATGTTCGCACAGAAGGAGCTGCTAATGCTGAACTGGAAAACTCAAATTTGGAAAGTGTAAAATATGAGCTAGAAAAAAGTATGAAAGATGGCCTGAGAATCAACTCATACTTGAGCTGCGTTCAGAAAGAACTTACATACAGGGACTCACTGCTTCAAAAGAAGGAAAAAGAATATGAACTTCTTACAGAAGAATTTAATTTACTACATGTTAAAGACAACATTGAAACTAGGCTTCCATCAAATGAAGAGCCATCCAAGGGCAGTGGCATCTCCAGTAACAGCATTGCTGTTCCTGACTTTGTTCATAGGGTGACTAATCTGGACATAAATGATACAGACTCTGACACTGGAATCAGCTCTACACACAGTCAGGACTCTGAAATAACTTCAGGGGACATGGTACTGTTGTCAACATAGTTGAAAACAGTCACGCCTTTATGAAAAGTCATATTTTGGAGGATATTTATAAGAATTAGTAAACCTTGTTGTCTTGAGTTTTCAGCCCTTCAAGATGTTAAAACTGTGGCACTGCTTTAGCTAACAGTGTCTATTTATGTGCTTAATAGTATACTTGTGCTTAAATGCATGGGCAGTCTCATGGGTTAACTGCTAATAGGTGCAAAGTTGCTGGCTTTGCTAAATCTGGACAGACTGTTTAGACCTTGTAATATTGATACTCAGTGACACAGGAGCATTCTGACTGGCTTGGACCAAAAGTCTGGAGATTTGATATCCCCTAATCTTTGGGTCCACTTCTGCATCTCTCTAACTTTTTAGGAATGTGAATTAGAGATTAGACCAAACTAGACAACGAGCTTGATTTTCTGCTCTGTTACATTAGCTTTATTCAGCTAGAGTTTCCCTGCCATGAAGCTGCTGTAAAGGAATATATAATCAAGCATGTAATCTGTTAAAAAATAGTTTTTATAATATTGTAGGACAAAAAAAATACAATTGCATTTATGCTGTATATTTAAATTTACTTTTGAGTTATCAGGATGATATGTTCAAAAACACCTATGTCCCATTTTAAAAATGACCTTACACACATAGGTTTTTAATTTCCATTTCCATTTCTCTTTCAGCAACATTTAACTGCTTTTAAGATCCTTAAAACCCCTACTCATCTGCTGTTACCCTGTAGTTGCCCCAGTGATGCTTAAGTCCACATAGTTTCTGCCAGTGGGCATGTCAGAACTGCCCACGTCCTGCTTGTGTGAGATGCTCAAATCCCAAGCTCACACCTAACCCCAGGGGCATTTTCAGCAAGGCTTTCTCCTGCCTATCTCACTAGTCAGATCCAGTGTCTTAGGCCTCCTTAGATCATGACTACCACATAAAGCATAACAGAAGGGACAGGCAGGAACCAGACATTTTTGGCTCCGGCTAGACACTGTTTCCCAATAGCCAGGTAGTTACCATTTTCACATAGCAGGTAGGTTGTCAAATCCCGTCTCATGCTGTTTTGGAGCAGGGATATGGACCTGTAAATCCTACTTCCTTAGTGAGGACTTTGGGATACAGCTAAAGCTGATCCCCTTTATATAGCTAATTAAATACTGGGCCCCAGGAAAAAAAGAAGGAATGCAAAACATGAAAATTTTACAACTATGTGGTTAAGTCAAATGATTTCACTTAGGACGTAGTAGTTGATCTCAAATCCTTCTTCAGCATGTTGCTGTGAATCCAAAGAGACGGTGTATAACTGAGGTGTTCTCAGTTACTGAACAAGATTTCTAACTCTGAGCTAGAGACTCTGCTAACAGAGAGTACATGAGTAATTTCTGGGTTGCCATGTTTATATTTTGCAGATCGATCTGTTAACACTTTTGATGAAATGAATTAAACAGAGAAATAGTTTTCTAAAATGACCAAAGTGCTAGGACTACTGATTAGCACATGTTTGATGTAGGAAAAAAAGAAAAGAAAAAAAATTATTTTCTAAAAAGGCAATTTTTATGGTTTTGGTTTTTTTTTT
This sequence comes from Theristicus caerulescens, assembly GCA_020745775.1. Taxonomy (NCBI): domain Eukaryota; kingdom Metazoa; phylum Chordata; class Aves; order Pelecaniformes; family Threskiornithidae; genus Theristicus; species Theristicus caerulescens. The sequence goes on along the minus strand of CM036560.1, from coordinate 48,387,744 downwards.
AAGGTTTTTTTTTTTTTTTAATCCTGGATATTGTAAATAGTTTCTGTTCCAGGAAAGTGTGCTAGTTGCCTTAATATATTTTGTGTTGTATTTTTGTCATACAATGTTATTTGAATGCTTCAATAATAATATGTAATATTTAGACTCAGCTCCTGATGGAAACACAAGTATGTATCAAATATATTATCTTATCTTTGTAATAATTTATTAACGCAACTCAGCATCTTTTGAACTCTGTGGTATCACTCTGACAAGTAGTAAGCACAGAGCTCTGAATGTTGAGAGTAGGCTAATGTAGTCTATGAGTTCTTGTGAATTTAGCTAACAGTTATTTCTAATGAGTCGTTTTTTATATAAATACTTAGGGGATAAAGAATTCAAACAGAATAATATTCACAGCTGTGCAGGCTAGTACAAGACCAGTGGAGGAACTAATTTCCACTCATATGCTATCAGATTTATTTCACTCATAGGAACTTGTACTGGTTCTCAGAACTGGTCTTTATCCACACTACGTGCTTGATTGTACATCCCCTGCAATGTGTAGATCTTAAGAGTATTACTGTGTTTTAAGAAGAAAATAGGAAAAATAGGTTGGGAGAGAGTATTTCTTAAAAAATAAAATAATATAAAAAAATCCAGTGTTTTGAAGCTTATACTTTGATATCTCAAACAAACTTGTTTCTTTCAGAATTTAGATGAATGTACAAGATGATTAGAGACTGTGTGCGCTCTTTGCTGTTTATCTGTCTCTACACTTTTCATACACTTGTTCAATCTGGTTTTAGGATGCTAAAAGTATACTATATGAACCTTTATACTCCTTACTTAACCATTCTTCCTTTGTCTCAACTATCTATGCTTATTTTCTTAATTCCCATAAGGAAATGCACAAACACACACTTTGGCTCATTTCCTGTCATTCTCGTAAGCCAGTTCCCTTTCCATCTTCACATTTTTGTTTTATTTTATAAAATTTTCCATGGAGTATATTATACTTACTGACAAAAAGGAAGATCAAAAAGTCCTGCATAAGAGGAGAGAAAAATTCTAGCCAGGGAGTGGAAATGTGAAAAGTCAAAGTGAAATGAAAGGAAATTCCGTCCATTACACTCGTCTGTGCAAGGGTTTTTTGATAGAAAGACGGTTATGTCTTCAGAGTGAGAGGAATATTGTGGTGAGTAGGTGCCAGACTCAGCTTGTATCATGACTGTTTTGGGGTGGGATAGGTTAGTCCCTGATATGAATCTAGGCAGAGATCTTCAGTGACTGTCATCCAGGCTAACAGTACTGAAATAAATGGACTTGCCTAATACAAAGTTCTTTGGATCCTACATACTTAAATGGTTTCACGTATATATTTATAACCAATATAACTCCAGCAATTTCCAGGGAATACAGTGTATACCCCAATCTCATGTTTCTGCCTGACTTTATTATATAGTTTTACAAATTTGATGAAAGAAGATGAGTCAATTTAATTACCTGCTTCAGTTCCTTGATGACTCTTTCAAATATAAAACATAATTATCATTTGGTTATATATAAATTTACAGTATTTACCATCCATTTATGTTCTTAAAAATTACTGTGTAATTACAGGATTATTGTTTTTTTTTTCCCCTGCAAAACTGAGCAGTCCCCAAGAACTTTTATCACTTCAAACTTACAGATTATATATTTGCCTTCAGATTGTGCATTCAGGGATTGTTCTACTGGCTGTCTCTTGCTCCATACATACATAGATATTGCTAACACAGGCTCTTCGATTATATGATACTGACAGATTGACATTCACGAGAAATGAGAGCTTCAACTTGCAGCCTTAGGGTGCTAAGATTCAATAGGCTTTACATTTCTCTTCATGCCCAGAATCACCATTTGTTAGTTTCAGTATATTTCCAACAGTGTAAAGACATAAATAGATGTAATGTAACAAGTCTATTACAAAATCATATCATTTCTATTTCTGATTGCCTAATTGTGTTCATCTCTTTGGACAAAGATTTAGATCCATGCACCTGATTCAGCAAAGTACTGATATATCTAGCTGTAAGCAAATAATAATTTGAATAATTTTGTGTGATGCATATTATATTCTCTTTAATAATATGTAAGCATTCCTTGCTAAATTTTTAGTATTCTTGTGACTGTTCATTCTGATAAAAAAAAAAAAAAAAAAAACCAACAACTTTTTATTTTCCATTTTCATCTCATGAAACACTGCTTTTGTAATAAAATATCTTTGGTAATGACAAACATTTTCATTAACAGTGCAAGTGGAACATGCACTTAAGAACAGAAGCCTCTAATCCAAAGGGTTTTTTTCTAAACCTACCTTAGACCATCTCTTCCTGTCTCACCAGTTTAGTTAGCTTGACCATAAATGACTGTTTCCTTACAACAGTAGCATGCTCATAATGATTACACACATAATATTTTTCTTTTCCTAGAGCTGTGGTGTTTATCCTTCTGGCTATTTTACTACAGCATTTAAAAGACAAGTAGGTTATTTGGCATTTTATAACTTCCGAAAATAAGTTGCTGTTTACTGTCTTTCTCAGGTCTCCATCTGACAGCATAAACATACTTCAGAACAAATATGACTACATTTCCAGTGTCCATAATATAATCATTTTTTCCATATATTAAAACCATTAATTTTTTCTGAAATGTGTTTAAACAAGTTTAGGGTTTTTTTAATATTATATTGCCTTTGTGATACAGTGTTTTGTAAAATGTAATAGTCTCATTCCAAAGTTTGTTGTTGTTTTTTTAATTTAACAGCCAACTCAGAATATATTATACTATGTCAAAATCTCATAGTCCTTTCTCAAACAAAACTATTCATGACTGAAATTATTTTCTTCCAAAGAGAGGACTGCTGGGATATAAAATACAGACATCAAGATTTTATTTCTAATACGTAACAGATTCTAATATGTAGTTAATATGCCTTACATCAAACATAGCTTTTCAGATGGATGATTACAGACTGATTTTCTGGAATCAGATTTGTGGCTGCCTTGCATCTCCAACAGATCAAGTCCAACTGGAATCCAGCCACTAATTTCAATAGGACCTGTTTGTAATGTTTTACAAGCCTTCAGGTTTAATTCAGGAAATATTCCCAAATAAGAACCTATAGTTATGTTTGGGCAGTATTTCACTTTTCCTGAATTTTGAATTAAGTGCTTACATTTTATGCTACATTCATTTTTCAGGTGTAAAAAAGAAAGAAAAAAAAAAAAAAAGAAAATCCAAAACTTCAGATCTGACCAGAATTCACAGCAGTTTTCTATCTTATTCATCTGGAATTTGAGGGTTTTCGCATCAATGATTCATTCAAAAACAAATGATCATTCCATTTTCAAAAATATTTACAGTAAGAACTGTTGACTCTGTTAGCTTTGTCAGCTGAATCCCACGTAAGGGTGGGAAAATTTAGTCTTTGTGCATGTAAATGCAGGTTTTTGCTTATGCAATGACTATATGCATATTTTGCTTGACTAGCCTGTTAGTTGAGATTTTAGTTCACCCAAATATTTGAAAACCTAACTTGTGATGTTTAATCCACTCACTGACATCCATTTTTCAGGAAATAATAATTCTTTCTGGGGAAAGAGGAATTATTTTGTTAAGAATAATACAGGAATCATCTTGCTAGCATCCAATTAAAATAAAGTTAAAAGCCCAGCTGGTACAAAAAGTTCACTGTCAGCTAGAAGTTCAATTTAATTGTACGAAGTATTGAGGTTGGATAGATCATATAATATTAACTATGGAGAAAGTCATGCAGTTACTTGCTATAATAAAAAATTTGTGTTGTTCCACAATGCGAAGTATTAGAGGAATATACAAGATACAAAAGTATCTGAGCGCTTTACCAGTGCATTCCTGAGAATACTACATGTCAGCACCTCTGTTACAGATTATAGAGGGAAAGTGAGAGTTCTTTGCATGAGGAAGTAGCTGTTAATTCCTTTCTATCTGTATTCAGAGTTTTTGCTAGACATAGAGAAGGACCTTTTGATTTGGAGAGCTTTTGTCATTCATGACCTAGAAGTAGTGTGGACTTCTTTTGTATTAGACTATAGCGACATAAAAATATGCAGTGTTCATGGTAATTTTAATTATTTTGCAGACTGTGTGAATGTAAAGCTTATTTGACCATTTTCCCCAATTCTGATTTGGCTCATCTCCATACTTTATGTAAATAATTACCAGTCTTATATATTTGCAGCTCCATGCAACTTCCATTATGTTCATATCTGCACTCTTTTGAGTTATTCAAACTCAAATGATTCATTAGATCAGATTTTATTTAGAATTTCTTCCAACACCAAATGTTGTGCTCTTTTATTTTATGTTCATTCCTGTTTTGCTTCAGATCAGCTGTATTTCAAGTTCTTACTTCTGAGTGCATGTATTTGTTTTAAACTGCAGATTAAGTAGCTACTGCTTCATATTTTATTTTGCTATAATATTCATAAAATAGGTATACATACTTTCTTGAGGAAGGAGGTTACTGTTTAAATCTCAGTTCACCAAGTTCATTAGCCTCTTAATAGTTCTCATGTAGTAAATTGCCCTTTTGCTCTTCTCTTTGTATGAAAAAATTTAAGTGGATCAGAGGATGCTTTTATGTAACATAGGAATGTCTTGATTAAAATATTTCCTACATTATTTATAGTTGCACTGAATTCTGACAGCAGAGCAGTTATAAAAAAAAAAATCTGAACTGGTATTTCTTTTCTGGTATTTTCATGTCAAACAGGGCCAGGTCAATCATAAACCCAGGACTGTATTGCACAGTCACACATTTGTAGAATAATAGATTAGCAATACATGGATTAGCTAATGTTCACTAAACTGTTCTAGTATGCTTAAAGCTGAGAGCTTGAAATAGTTGTTATGAAACTGTTACTGATGATGACCCCAAGAGGCATAGTCTTCCTCTTAACATTTACCATTTTCAGGGTTGCTTATTTTTACCATCTGGATGATTATTTTACTATGCAAACAATTTTGTTCTGTAAATTTGAACCGTCCTTTTCTTTGGGAAGGACTTTGTATTAACAAGCAGATTTTTAGTTGTTTTTCATTTCTCTTTTTTTGCAAAAGCAGAATGATACAAACAAATTTTAGCTCAAGTGTTTTGAAAAAAAAATTGTACTATTCCTTTCTGTACAGAGTAGTCACTTGCGTACCATTGCTGCTCTCAGAGTTCTTTTTCAAGACATATTTCATGTATTTGGTTTTGATGTCTAAAATTACAGGCTGAGAGTGTAGTTAAGTCAATATTTGAGCTATGCAGCATAGGCATTTAGAGAAAGGCCAAGTCCTGTGGTTGTGTAACTGTTTCATTGCTGTAAAATTCCACAAGATTCAGGAAAGAGGAATTGTTTATATATGAGTATGGAGTGGAAGCAGAGCCGTCTCACAGCACCTGCTGTAACACAATTGTTCTACAACTGTATCTTGGTGAAGATGGCAAGAGAATGCTTTATTAACTGTAATTTCCTGATAAGCTAATTTCTTGAATTTTGTGATTGTGTGGGACTCTGCTTTCACTAGGAGAGGGGAGGGAAATAAACTTCCTCTTCTAGCTTTGGAGAAGACTGCCTGAAAAATGAATGAGTGATATAATAGTTCAAATTTATGCTATAAGTAAATTCATTGGAATAAAACAAGGAAAGAATAGTCCCATCTGTTTTCTAAAAGTAGATTAATATCCTTATATTTCTTCATAAAAGCACAACAGTTTGTTGTGATTCCCAGTTAATTTTCCACTGTTTTATAGCATTCTCTACATGACTTCCTTTGTCTTTTTTAAACATAGTGTGGTTTTTTATACTCCACTGGATTAACTAATCTTTTATGTTGCTAAGTAATAATTTTACAGTTTGTATCTATGCTTTGTTAATTAACATTGGCTTTTCCTTCTTTTTAGACTATGACTCTCCCTAAATAGCATTTTGACCCATAATTGGTGCACACAGTTTTAGATACTTCAGTTTGTTAGTGCAGCTACTACACTATTGAGATAGACTTTTTATCAAAACTTTTTAAAAAAAGTGTTTATAAGGCAAATACATGATTTTGCCAATTACAGTATAGATTGACACTAAGAATGGAAAATCACCAACACATAAAGAGCATAAGTAAAGTCTATCTGTAGGATTTCACTGTGGGAGAGGTTGGGGTTTTTGTTCAGTTTTTTTTACAGTTAAAAGAGTATGGAAATACTCTGGGAATGGGCTTGTTATGACTTATACATTTGCATATATCTTCCTCCAATTTCAAGTTTCCCTGTTACAGCACTAGTATTTCTGGCATTCACTGTGCTGACACTCTCCTACTTCATGATCCCATGTGCCTAATGCAGTCAGGCAGGCTTAGATATGACCAGTTGCATCTGGTAGTTGCAGGTTCAGCGTGATTTATGCAGAAGTTGGTAAATTTATGCTTGGCAGATGCTTGGCTCACAAGGCTGATTGATAATTCTGAGTCTCACAACTGAATTGTGCTACCATAGTTTTTCTCCTAACACATAATCTTACATGAGTAAAAAGCACCATCATCACACAATCCACTGTCTGTTACATCCCATGACATACCAGATAATTCCTGCCTCCTCTTTTCTGTGGCCTGGGACAGCTTTTGTGAGGCCTGAGAGAGGAATGAATTTAAATGTGGTTTACCATGAAATAGAATAAAAGTAAAGTAATGGTTGAACTGGAGCCAACCATAATGTAAACCCCTTAAAAAGTATAAAAGGCCAGCAGAGCAAGGACATATGCACAGATATAAAGTAGAATGTGTTGTCCCTTGCTGTGGGTGTGACAAACTCTCAGGCCATACCCACCCGTATCATATGGCAAACCCGTATTTGTTTCTAGTTCAAAATGAAAATTAGAAACAACTGTTCTGCAGTGATAGTAAACATCCATTGCCAAGGAAGAAGGAAATTCATCATCTCCAGGATTCCTTAAATTGAGACAGGATGTTTTTATGCTCTAGTAAACCGCAAGTTATTGGGCTTGACAGTATTCACTTACATTTTAGGGGAAGATGATATGTTCCACTACAAGAATTATTGGTGAAATTTTATGGCCTGTGTTAGGCAAAGATCAAACCAGATGATCCTTATGTCTTAAAATTTGCCCTTAAAATTTACAGCTGCTCAGAAACAAAACCTTGTCAGAAAATGATGAAGGGAAAGAGGAGGGCTGAAGCACTGGTCTAAAATGTTGTCCTTATAATAAAGCACCACTGTTTCCAGAATGGGCAAATCTGCTTGTTCTGGAATTACTATGTCCCTAGACTTGGTTGTAGTCACAGCCTAACTGAAAATTTTGTACAGAAAAAAAAAAAGCAAGCTGCAAGTTCTCTACTACTGTCCCTTCTGGCAGTTGAAAAAAGTTATTGCCTACACTTCCACAGTGTACATCTCTCATGTCAAGCCATGTAGAGATTTACCTGCCCATACAATGCATGTCTAAGCAGACAAAGAAATAGTGTCTTCTTACATGTGAGAAACTAGGCTCAGAATGACTGAGTCACTCAAAGCTGTGAAGTTTGTCAGAGCCAGGGAATAAATAGAATTGGGCGTGGATCTATCATGCTACTAATACTAAAACTTTCCCTCCTATCTAGTTTCTGACATCCAGTCGCACTTTACTGGAGGAAAAGAAGCAGAAAGGTCTTAAGGAACTAGACTGACAAAGCCTTTTGTGCTGGTTTTGGCTGGGATAGAGTTAATTTTCTTCATAGTAGCTAGTATGGGGCTATGTTTTGGATTTGTGCTGAAAACAGTGTTGATAATACAGGGATGGTTTAGTTGTTGCTGAGCAGTGCTTACACAACGTCAAGGCCTTTTCTGCTTCTCACACCACCCCACCAGCGAGTAGGCTGGGGGTGCACAAGAAGTTGGGAGGGGACCCATCTAGGGCAGCTGACCGCAACTGACCAAAGGGATATTCCATACCATATGACATCATGCTCAGCATATAAAGCTGGGGGAAGAAGAAGGAAGTGGGGGATGTTCGGAGTGATGGCTTCCCAAGTTTGTCTTCCCAAGTAACTATTATGTGTGATGGAACCCTGCTTTCCTGGAGATGGCTGAACACCTTCCTGCTGATGGGAAGTACTGAATTAATTCTTTGTTTTGCTTTGCTTGCATGTGCGGCTTTTGCTTTACCTATTAAACTGTCTTTTTCTCAACCCATGAGTTTTCTCACTTTTATTCTTCCGGTTCTCTCCCCTGTCCCACTGGAAGGGAGTGAGTGAGCGTCTGTGTGGTGCTTAGTTGCCGGCTGGGATTAAACCATGACACCCTGGCACACAGTAAATCTTTCCTACTTCCTCCCGCTGAAACTGTAATACTACTACAGGGCTCAAAGAGTGGGAATACTTTGGGCGCAACACCTGACAACAGGTGAAAAGAAGATGGGGAGAATGGATGAATGCAAAGGGAAAATAATTTGCCATATAAAAAAAAAAAGAGGCGAAGCACTTTCTGACTCTTTTCTTCAACAGTGCAAAAGATGGAAAAGGGAAATACCGTAGCCCAAAGGTATTAATTCTGTCTTCTGCTTTAGCTTTTAGCTGCACGCCACATCCTTTTCAGGATGAATTGTAAATTTCCAAACTACTTCAACTTTAATTCTTAATTTTCCATTCACTGTTTCAGTCTAGGCTTGGGACAGTTCTGCTGCATGTAAGCGTATGAAGTAAAATTCTAAAAATTAGTCTTGGTCTTGTTTTATTAGGGTTAAAATACGAGCTGGTTTAGTTTATTTAAACTTTCTGTCATGTAATCACAGTCAAGTTGCTTTAACATATTGCTATAAAACTATAGCTGCAAAGATGATTTCTGCATTTTTTTTTCTTTATATATTCACTGTAAATCATCAAACACACAAACAGAAGTGCTGTAATTATGTTATGCATTGCCAGTTACATAGCTTAGTAAATTCTCAGAAGTTGTTTGTAAGACTGAGGAATAAGAGGTACATTACATGTACTTGGAACAAATGTCAAAAACATGAGAATGCAGTGTTCTAGGGGTTGGTATTGACATATACCTTTTTAAATCACAAACTATTGATCTGCTCTCTTGAGCTCACACAAAAAAAGAAACCTTGTGCCAGCAAGCGAAAAAGAGTTTTTCATCTTTTCAGAATGTTTCCAGAAGTTATACACAATGGACCCGTCAGATGACCCCACCCCAGAAAACTGTAGGAAAAATGTTCTTCCATCCCTTCTCCTTTTCCTTTCAGCTATCTATACATCCCAAGCTGGTCATGGCTGGAAAGATATCTAAGGTATATTTCAGAAGAATAGCATCTGAAAACTAATCCCTGATAAGAAAAGTGACAGATCAGAACACTTAATAGATAAGATATCTGACCTAATGGCTGTGTATGGTCAAAAACTTGAAAAGTGATAAAGGATGAGAAATCTGGGGTGTTTGATAACCTCCCTTCACAAAAGCATGAAATTTGAACACCCCCAAAATAATGCTTTAAGATACCTGATGGGACTATGGGCAATGCAAGTTAGTCAATAAAAGGATCAGATTGAGAAGGATCAATCTCTCTTTCAATATTTTTAACAAAAATATTCTGTCCTACATGGTATTTCTGACTCATGGTCTGCAAAGTATTTTATGAAAGTTATTTCACCAGTAGTGATTTGACTGAAATTCATTTAGTATCAATACCTGATCTCACTTTCTTGGTCTTCTCTTCTGATACTTCTAATATCTGTATTGAAAGGAAAAGCCTTTACTTAAAAGAGGCAAAGTGAAGCAAAACAAACCAAAAGCTTTTCCATCAAAGTATCACTTCCTTGAGCTCAAGAAACAGGAGTTAGCAGAGTCTACCCATCTTTAAATTATTGTGGAGCTTCACTGGGACAGCAGGTTTTAGTAAACACTTCCTAATGTACAACTTGTGTTTATGCCTGTGCACTGAACCACAATTCATCATGTATTGTTCAGGGTCCAACACATGAAGTATTCAATACAACGGCAGTTCATTATTAGAAATTTTCAGTATAATTGCATTTATCCTGATTGACAAAAGTAAGATAAAGCGTTTCATTTAACATGTGAGATCACACTAAGTAGAAATGCTCCTGTGCATTCTTGAGCTTTAGTTTCAGCAAAGGCATCAGCTAATAAAATTCATATGGTCCTATATGAGACATCATCTAATTGCTGCACTCCATCTGTTGTAATGGGAATTGGATAATTTACTATATAACAAAGTTGATAGACTATTGGTATGAATGTGCTTTTTTGATAGCAGCCTCTGGAAAGTAATTTTTCAAATAGCCTTTTATTAAATAAAGTTATTTGAAAACAGCCTGCTTCCCTGCAGAACTGTGTGGATCTCTGAATATACACACCCATGCTGAGCAGCAAATTACATGTGAAAGCATAAGAACATCTGCAATTTAAGCTCAATTTATTCCTTAAAGGAATAGCTATTTCATATGGAGTTGCATGACTTTCCTTGCTAGTAAGTTAAATACCCCTTTCCTCACCTAACTTGGCAAATGATACAATATTCTTGGGAACAGACAAGTAGAGACCAAAAGAAGAACTGGAATTGCTGCTTTGATAGTCTCTCAAAACCTAGATGTACTTGGAAACTGTACCATGAGGCCTGTAAAAGCCATGAGGCATTGAAAAAAAAAGGAAGAATTGCTTAAGGGTTGTCAAGGTGGAAATAGTGATCTGACTTCACAAAACTGGCAGGGAACTTGGTACACTTAGTTCTCAAATAAGCAGACCTGAGTCTTCAGCAAGGATTATGCTGCATCTTAAAGCAATTTCAGGGCTGATACAGCAAATACAGTCATGATGGATGCTATAGGATGCTACAATCATCAAGAAGCAATTTCTCTGTTATTCTGTGTGAAAGCATCGTGTGTTTGTGCAGGATGCAATACAATGCTCTCCCAGTTTAGGATCCTAGTAGTCCAGAACAAGTAATTTATGAAATTGTGTCATTCTCAGGCCTATGCTATGGACTTCTTGCTACGAAAGGAAAACTCTTTTAACTTTTTTCTTTTCTCTTTTTTTTTTTTTAATAATGAGTTCCTTGTATTTGCATAGACTGTTGGTTTTTTTAATAAATGTCAGAAAATTTGCATGTGACTTAGAAGTGTAAAATTTTGCAGGAACATTGACAGTGAAATCATTCATAGCAAACTATTGCTGCCAGGCAAAAGAATTAAGGAGCATAAGGTATTTTATAAATACATCAAAGGGAGGAAGTGCTAGAGAGAAAACTGATTGCAGAATAACTATTCAAAACTAGTTATGGCAGTGTAGATTTCTAATAAAAAACATTTCACAAGGGAGAGAAGTAAAAATGGTAAGATACTGAAAAATACTCACTCTTAGTTTGAAGTCTGCCTAACCTCTGCAGTTACTACTCACTTTAGACATACTCATCGCATCTAGTAGAAGGCAATTGTTTAATAACAAGGTACTGTGCAAACGTTTATGTTTGTTACAAAATCTGGATCAGTTATAATCCAGACATCCAGCAGAGTAGGCCTCTGTTGGACTCTTTGGTTGGAAGTGGATTTTGAACCGCAAAGAAGAAATGGGAAGGAGAGATGAGGGAGGGTGCACCAGTAGTGAAATTCCCTCCATATTCTCCTGCCAGCACTAGGATGTAGGAGAGGAAGTGAGAATAAATATGTTGCACATAGATTTATTTCTTTAATGGACTCCCTCAGCTCACAAGAGGCTGGGAAACTGTGAGTGAGGCTTCTGTGTAAAGTGGCTGGCGGTGCCCCTGGTTCAGAGGAAGAAGAGTCACTTTCTTGTCCAGTTTCTTTCTAGGGCTCAAGTTGGCATTTCTCCATGCATGGAGTCTCATACCTGCACCATGGCTGATTGTGGGCCCCAGGGAAGCTGTGCATTGAGTATTGAATAAGTATGGAATAAAACAACCATCAGCTTTACAGCAGAACATTGCTTCCTCATGCCGAAGGCGCTATTGCACAAATATTTTCAGTGTTTACCAACAGTAATTTTCCAAAAACAATAGCAGGGTTTTTGCCAAGTGTGCAGAGTTATGCAACAGCCTCTTTATTATATTTGTGGAACTGCTTAGTTTCGCACTGCAAAGGACATGCTGTGTGTATGAGTTAGGAATAGCATGTAGGATTCACTTTGAATTTTCTGCCATATGATACACCATCTGGGGCATAGTTAGGAGTTTCCTGCTGTGGCAACAAATGACCTAGGGTCTGCCATCACTACCAAATATAATAGAATCTCATGGCTTTTGTTATCACCACAAGATCACGTCTTGAAACATTTTCAAAGCAAAAGCAAGAGACAAAGCGACTAGTGTTAGAATCATTGCCACTTGTGACTGTGGCTTGCCTCTATTAAGCAGTGACTCTAGGGGATATGTTTTGAAAACTTTCCTTCTCATATACTACCTGAACAGAAAAGCCACATTGTTCAAGTGCCTGCTAAGAGAGCTGAGCTCTTTTGTAGATATGTACTGGGGAAGGCATTTGACCCCCAGGAGTGTGGGGATGGATTCAGGAGCATGTTTTTAGTACGGGCAAAAGTTATATGTAGGTATACATTGGGGAGGAGGAATGAGAAAAAAAAGTTAAAAATCAGAATGCCTGAATTTTAATATAAAAGGCAGCAGCAATTTCATTACATCTGACCATTTCAGTAACAGCTTTTAGGAAAGCATAGCTCTAGTGCTTCTAATGATTTTCATCTTAAGGTCTTACAATGCCTTATGAAATATATAAGTATTACTATTTCTAAGGTAAAACAAGGCAGAAGAAGAATATGGAGTTGGCTAAGATCACTTAGACAGTCAGCCAGTGGTAGAGTTGGGATTTTTAATGATCAGTCCTAGAATAGTCCTCTGTCCATTATTTTCTACCAGTTCCCATTTAGGTGCATGAAAAGATCCACAGTAACAGTTAATGTTGGGAGCAGAGGTTTTTAACTCTGCCTTCTTTCTGGAAGACTATTGCCTTCTAATCCAGAGACACGGTTAACAGCAAATAGAACAACAATAGTTTTTCTGGGGTTTGCGGGATTATATAAATTAAAAAATGTCTGTAAAGAAACCCAGGTTTTCAAACATAAAAGTTTCTTTTTTTTTAAAGTAAAATTATTTTATGAATTTTTAGCAATAAACTTATGTTAAATGATAATTTATAGGATTGATATGAAAAACAAAATAAATACAGCATTGCCTTTTCCCTCTGTCAACATGCAAGTACTTTATATGGAAAATGATTTGTAACTTTAAAAGTGGCATTTCCTTTTCTATAATAGAAATAGTTCTTAAATCATTAACATTTGGGGTATTTAAATAGCTTCCTATTTTTTTTTTCATATTTGTGTTATTTCTGTATGCAGATTACAGAGGCACAGCTTTTATTTTAAAATATACTATCCAAGAAAACTACTTTAAAAACATATAATTTAACTGCAATATCAAGTAGTCAAATGTCAGAGTTAGTTTCCTTTCACAGAATGAATTCACTTCCTCTGACTTCATGCATTATAATATGCAGAGACCAGTCACATTAACATATGATATTTTTCAGCAGGACCCTCCTTTATGCAGTGCAGGAAAAGTTGTTATCACATAATGGACCACTGTTTCAGGTATTATTCTTTCCTTGTTCCCTGTGTGGCCTTCTGCTCTATGCATTGTACACTATTCAGACATTAAGAAGACTTATTAATTCCCTCCTGGATTTCACTGTGGGAAGCATCCATGGAATCAAAGACACAAAAGACTCGCAAAGACTCACAAATTTCTTGTTATAAGCTTCTCTCAGAACAGGGGAAGCTGAAGCAGAAAGAGCTTAAGGTCAAACATTTCCATTAATATTGCATGTTTATCAAGAGTTCTTCAGCACTTGACTCATAGCATTAATGTACAGCCCTCAATGACAGGTACGAGTTCAAAGTCCTGGTTTCAATTGATTTCATTTACATTTCATTGAGTCTTCAGGATGCACCTCAATTAGACATCGGGTTCTCAGTGGAACTCAGTTCTCTAAGTGGTCCAGGTGGAGGGGGATAAGGGCAATGCAGCTACAGCACTGCAACCATGGCATGTGATGCATAGCACAAGGTCTAGGGTCTAGGTGGGATGGTATGTTTGTCAGGGAGAGAGTAGACCTATCAGTCTTCTTCCTATGGAATCTGTTTAGGAGTCAAGGAATGCAAAATCAGTAGTTGTCCTTGAAACCTCTGTTTCACCATCATGTCAGAACCCCAGATATGCTGATCTTTCAGCCAACTGCTTAGACCTTTTGCTTATGGTGAGCTCCCCAAGGTTTTTAAAGTAAAAAAAAAACCCAAACCAAAACAAACAAATCAAACACTCAAAGCAGCCCCATCGCATCTTTAGGTATTTTAGGATTAGATATTACAATGCATATTTTTTAAAAAATAAAATAGAAATAGAAACAGAATAGAAATAAAAAAGCCCCACTTGCTTTTTCTACTGTGTCCCTGAAGACAGGTCCTGGCTTGATGTCATCAATTGTGCAACAAATGACAACGTCCCTGCTGGTCCTTAGGTATTTTCTCTTTCCATTGTCTTAGAGGCATGTCTGTCCCTTCTCTGATCTTCATAGTGGTTTGTGCTCCCAGTTTCTTGGTGTCGTTCTCCTTCCGTCTTGTTCTGCTCTTCTCTGCAGTCTCAGGGAAACTTTTCTCCTTGTCCATGATCTAAGGAGCAACCTCTTATCTTCCTGAGGAGTTGACCTGACCCTCTCACTCTATGACAGGGAAGATAATATGCAAGTTGGAAGCAAATAAATCAGACACACACTTTTATTCACAGTCATGTAGGAACTTCTAGGAATAATCTAGGTTACAATTCAAAATGTCAGTTCTCTCTTTTTTTTCATGAGGTTTCCTGTTTAGTTCACAAATGGTCTCTCTTGTTTGTTTTATTGTTGGTCTCTCTTTAATATATAATTCCTGTTCCTCACCAGAAAAAGTTTAGTTAGCAGCAGGAATCACGTGGTCACAAGGGGACAATTTCTTAGATCTGACTCTAAATCTGATATTTCACAGGTGAAATAATGCTCTTTTTATCAGGGAAGTCAGGAAGCAGGTGAAAATTTTCTGAAGAAATGGGAAAAAATGAAGTTTTGTGACATGGTTTCATGTTGACACCAGTATGGGTCATTGAAGCTGGAGTATTTATATGCCTCATTTAAACCAATGGAATAAAAGAGACGATTTAAGCTTATCAAAGCTAATGAAGTCAAAGGAATAATTAACAAATTTTTATCCTCTGCATGGACAAGCTGTAGAGGAGAATGAGCAATTTTGCTAGGGGCTTTTATGGCTATTTGCCCACAGGAGGAATGAACAATGAGATTATGGAGCTCAGGGCTCTGCTCCAAGTTCCAGAGAAGATGGTGCTGCAACAGCACAGGCTGTTCCAACATTATAGCCCATCCTCGTGTTCCAGCTTCTCTAACCTAATGCTTGTTTCCCAGTTTTGCATCTTTCCCACTCATGGTTTCTTGTACCAGTCATATTGTCCTGTCCATAATATTTTATTTCCACCTCCTCAGGCTTGTCCTTTTCTAACATATATTTCTTGATTCTCTTTCTTAGCTTTTCCTTGTAGTCCTAGATTACTTCTGCCACTGCCAGTCCAAGTTTCCTCTTCCAGACATTCCCAGTCCCACTCACATTCCCTGGTTTCCCTGCCCCAGTCTTCCTGCCTAGTCAGTCCTAGCTCTTGAGAAGAGCTGAATTGTTTTGTTTGGAGTTTTCCAGAATAATTCAGCCTGAGGCAGTTATGAAGCATATGGAATTTCAGCCTAAATGGTTAAAGTCTGGCAAAGTTTTATGCAACATAAAAGAAGGTCTTTAATAATAAGCAGTGCTACTAGCCAAATCTGTATAAATCCTAATCTGGTTCCCTTTGAAGTCAATGGTAAAAGTCCCAATGGGACCATTACTGTTAAAACGTTGTAATGCAGTAAGCAAGTAAGTGCATGCTTAAAGTGCTTTTGTGGATTGGACAACAATTAAAAATGAGAATGTACCTCTAGTTACTATGAACATGAATAAATTATTTGCATTTACTACTTTCACTTCCATTTTATGAATGTATCCAATGAATTCTGTGAAATTCCTCTTTGAAATTTCTCATTGAATAATGTGGTCACATGTGCGGGACTTCCAAACCCATGGAAAATGAAGAAAATTGATAGACTGATGTTTCTGCATATAATGCTAAATGGCTTTCCACTACACTTTAAAAAGTACTGTTCTTTGTTGTGGCTGTATTGGGTAGCAGCATTTCAGTTTGTAAGCATTTTGAGCATGTGTTCAAAGTAGCATGGGAGAGAGGAACATGATCTTTTGCCTTTGTTTTAATTTTAGTCCAAAGAACATGAAGGACTCTTTCATGCTTTTCCTATGGAGTACAATGCTTTTGAAATTCTCATGCAGGGCAGGTTACAGTCTAGTAGCCTTTGGCAATATGGCCAGGATACAAGACCTCACAGAAAAAAAACAAATGTGAAGAAAATAATTGATGAGGCTGGGAAAAAAAAGGCAGTGGCAACATGTTGTAAGGTTGTGACACACAGTTGGTTCAGAGTTCAAAAAAATGAAGGCAGAGCTGTGTGGGTCTCATGGATTATGTAGATGCAGAGTCACCTTTTGAGGAGAAATCCCTCAAACCCTACAATCCTCTGTACACATCCTATTTCCCAAACTGTAACTCAGAGGCCATAGACAATAACACTCAAAATTTCCCCCTTTTTAATGCAGTGATGAGATCTCCAGCTGTGCTATCTATGGAGTTTGTGCTGTATTACCTAGAAAATCATCCTGTGAGCCACAGCACTTTAGGCTGTTTTGGAACCTTTTCATTTTGCTTCTATCACGTTTACCCCAGATATAATTTTTTTATGTATGTAAGTTAACATGCCATAATCAAGGTCATCATGAGAAATAAATTATGCGGGCATGGAAACAGTATAAACAGTATCTATCAACTTCCCCCCCCCCATAGGAAATTCAGTTTCTCTGATGCTCTTTGAGAATAACAAACTGCCTTTATTTTTTATTCCAAATTCCATAGTGACTCTTCTGAGTATTGCAATTTACAAGAATAAGTAATTTTCTTTACTACTCACTGCTGACCTCTTCCAGGCAGGTCTTGAAGTTTGACTTGTTCATGATCTGACTTTTGCACTGGAAAACTCATTAGCAAGGTTAGTCTTATTCATATTGATGTAATTAAAATCAGAATGGGGTCCAAAGCTTTTGCTGCTTGTTGTAGTGTTTCAGTTTCTCATTAATCAGAACACAGTCCTCTCCAGAGCTCTCCTCAATACAATATTGGTTCATTTCTTTTTGCCAAATGAAATTGTTTCCAGGTTAAGTTGACCTAATTATATTAGACAAACTGTTAATTAATTTTCTTGTTCCAGTTTCTCAGGTATCAGGGTACAAA
This sequence comes from Theristicus caerulescens, assembly GCA_020745775.1. Taxonomy (NCBI): domain Eukaryota; kingdom Metazoa; phylum Chordata; class Aves; order Pelecaniformes; family Threskiornithidae; genus Theristicus; species Theristicus caerulescens. The sequence goes on along the minus strand of CM036560.1, from coordinate 48,370,228 downwards.
TTGAATTACTACCTATCTTCTATAAACTGACCAGCTGATTTCTGACATTTTCACATATTTTTTAATGTATGTAAATTTCCTTGTTGCTTTTTTTAATGGACTGTTTTCTCTGTTCTGTTTTTCATTGCCAGTACTTTCATATTCCCACAAACAGTTGCTCTCTTGTTCTGTAATAGGCTTCAGATTATTTTCCTAGCTGTGTAGTAGCTGTCCTCATAAGGTGTCTGGTCCAAAGTTACACAATGTACAGGGCTGTTATTCTCCTCTTTGGAAAGGCCCTATTGAAATTCAAAAGTGCTCACTTTCAACATTGTTCCCAACAGTGCTACCACTGTTTAGACAGCAGTAGGTTTTTTGGGAAGATTTTTCAGTCGTCATTTGCTTCTGTGATAGAATTAAATGGAATGGTTCAAAAAAAACCCAGAGCCATGCCAGTTCATTTCTATAAGCTGATCCTCCCTCCTCTCTCCACCCATTTCTTTTGCCCTGAAGCTTTTTCCCAGCCATCATAATCTTCTTGTATTGCTATGATTCTGCATGTATCTTTTCCTGCATAGCAAGAGGCCTGTTTTTCTTATGCTTTTATGTTGCAGGGCTAACATTGCTTTCTGATTAAGTGATTCATAATGGAAATAGATATTGCTCTTCACTGTGGTATAGCATACAGGGGAAACATAAATGCTTCTTACATCTTTTATGGAAAGCCTGTCCAAGTAACAGATAAAGCTGAACAATTAATTCTCATGGCAATTGTAAGTGGGACATCCTTAATGATATCATATCATAAAATATTATACAATTATACAACACAGCAATGAGGAAACATCATTAATAGCACAACACAGTAACATAAATGCATGCAAACGTATAGGAATGTACCTCACACGCTCGTGACCCGCTAATTTTCAGGACCATTTATTGCAGTGCCATTAGGCAGAGAATACATGATCTGTCATAGATACTGCAGAGACATCTTCCCTTTGGCCTGCTATACTTAAATATTACTATAGGACTGCTCTAGCATCTAATGAAGCCAACCAGGGTTCTGAAATTCTCTTCTCTAGAAGTAAAAGCTGGCCCAGCATGGCACATATAGAATTTTTAAAAGGTAGAAGCTAATATAAATCCTCTACTAAATTACTACACACAGCAAAGCCTATTAAAAATACAGAGTATTTATTGCTTGTGAGGACAGGAAACTTGAGGGAGTTTACATCTCACAGTAAAGTCACGCAACTGAGACTTTTAGGACATTAGTGAAACAAAAAAAATTTTCAAGTGTTTATAGCCCAGATCCTGAAAGGTATTTAGGGACTTAGACTGATGGAAGTTAGATCCTGAAATATTATTCAGGCTAACTACTAGGTGTTTACATACCCAACTGCCTTAAGTTTCAATACATGTGCGAGTACCTAAGAGGCAAGGCCTACAGGATTGTAAGACAGATCTCCTACATTTCCAAGCAGGTTTTCTAATTGATAGCTGTCTATATAGAATAAGGTACATGCAGACTTGTCAGACAGGCAGACCTATGAAAAGCAGGCTGAGAGTGATCATGTCCTTTGGAAGCTCCAAGTTTTAGTAGGTGTTACAACCCAGCCTGATTGTCAGGCTCGGGGAAAGTTCGTAATGATCCCAAGGGCGAAATTAAGACACAAACGAGGTCATATGCCACCAATCAGATGTTTTATTAGGTAAATATAAAAGAGTAAAGCAATAGGAAAGGCAGGAAATATTAGGAGGAAAATAAGCAAGCGATCAGAGAGGTAAGCAAAGGATAGTCACCACCATGGATCCAGCAGCGTCCTGTTGGTCCTCAGTCTTCAGTTCTCCGGTGGTGGAAAGGCTTCTTCTTCTTTTAGTTCTTCAGGGGTGGAAAAGCTTCTTCTTCCATTTCTTTCTTCAACTTCTTTCTTCTTTCTGCCTTCTTTTTGCCTACTTCTGGTTTCGTTATACCGTCTTTTATCCCATGTTGGAGAGGGACTTTGCCCTCTCATTTCCATTTGGTTACCCAGAGCAACATCACGTATGCCACACATGCACATCCAGTCACACAATATGTATTGCTGGTGGGCAAGTGGCCTGGCCCAGATATCAATTGGTGTCCCATTCTTGGTGGTGCCTGACAAGCCAAAGAATGCCCGGCTGCTTCAGCAAGCTTGCATGTTCCCTTGCAAGTTAATGGTACCTGATAAGCAAAAGAATGGCCTGCTGCTCCAGCAAGTTCGCACATTTCCCTGCAAGTTAATGGTACCTGATAAGCCAAAGAATGACCTGCAGCTTCAGCAAGTTTGTGCATCTCTTTGCAAGATAGTGGCACTTGATAAGCCAAAGAATGGTCCGCCCTTGGGCCTTATCAGACAGAAGAGTGGTCTGCTGTCCAGTCTTATCAGATAAACACACCCAAGCAAGCTTTGAGACAATTGTTCTTAACACTTCAGACTCTTACAGTAGGATATCACTAGTGTATGCAAAGATGAGTGCTGGAAACATTAAAGTAACTGTCATTCTAGTAAAAACAGAAATATCTGCATAATGTTACTTTTTTCTCTATGGGAAGTTGATACACATTTAGATTTTAATATATGTTTGAGCATTTTCCTTATTAGAGATGATTTCTGGTGGGGAAAAAAAAACACCACAGGAAAAAAACCAAAACCCCCAAATCCTAAACTGTCTCTGTCTGTTATCAGAGCTTTAAAAATAATTTTTAAGTTTAAATTTGCAAATTGGGAAGCCACTTTAATGATATAACTTTGAAAATGTACCATATAGAGAGGGATGCAAAATTCTTTTTGACCTTCTTTGATCTTGGTTATCTCTCAGGAATAAAAAGGAATAGAAACTGAAAAATAAGTATATAACAAAACCAGAAACATTGTAAGAGTTGAAAAGGTACCTTGGGCAGAAAACCAAGGCAAGGAAAAAAGAAGCAAGTTTAAAATTCTTCAGTAAGAAAAGGTGAAGAGTTTACAGATGTATTCTGTTCTCAGAGACTGAGGTTTTTTTCTATCTATCTGTGGAGCCCTTGTACTGCTGTCTATTTTAACCTTTATTCAGCTCATTTACCTGGTAGGCCTGTTTTTTTAAAATGTTCTATAAGCCATAGAGTTCCATAAGTCATTGGGATGTCAGATAAAAAAAATAAAAACTTCTGATCCTCTTGTTTAATTAAAAAAAAAGTTGGCAATAAAATTCTGCTAGTTTGAATCAAGTTATTTATTGCATGTCAATATACATAGCATTTCACCAGTCCTGGGTGTTATATTCTGCTGTTACAGTGCGATGTCTGAAGTTGAAAGAGTTGAAAGGGAGAGGAATATATTAAATTAAAATGTCATGAATGTAAATATACTAACAGAAAAGAGAGAACTGCAAAAAAGAAGAAAAAGCTGAAGTAGAAAGAAATCTATAACAAGGTGAAAATGGACTTCCAGATGAAATGAATTCTAGCTAAGTTATTTAAAATAAAACTGAAAATGGCAATATGCATTTAAATGGTTTAATAGCTGTTTCAATCATTGGCCAAATGAATCCATAGTCTACCAGTTATTTTTCTTGATATACATATATCTTAAAGTTCCCCTTACAGTTCATTATTTAACAGTAGGGTTAAAGTGATGTTAAACATCATTGTTTAACGGTAGGGTTTGATATGAATAATTATATTGTTTGTATACAGTATTTCTTATTTGAGAGTCATAGAAGTTTTGTGGTACCCTAAAGTATGCAATGTCAACTTAAAACCAGTGCCATATGATCTTTTTTTTTTTTTTTTTGAGTTATCTTTATCACAAATTTAAGTTCTGATTGCAGTAACTAAAACAGAAAGAAAAAAAAATCCTTTTTAAAATTGTGGTTTTAGCTGTGTTAAATGGAAGAATTCCTGGAAAGTCAGTAGATTATATTCAGACAACTCTGGCGGTGTTTCACCCTTCCTGTGTCATTGTTGTATAAATGAGTGAGAAGTAGCACATGCAGTTTCCTAATGCTGGGTTGCAATATACTAATTGTCTGCACAAATATGGAGAAAATAACAGCCAATACTTCATCATCTAGAAGGTAGTATAAATATAGCATTTTTTTTTTTTTTATGAGGAGCTGGCATATGTGGCTATTTCCACAGGACAGAGTGGCTGAGGTGCAGGCACCTTGATGCCCTCTGGCTTTCCTCTTGTGTGAGCTGTAAACTGACAGGGCTCAGAGAAGCTGCACAAAGCCAAGGAGCTGCGAGGTGCCAAGCGAGCTGTGAGCTCTGCAGCCTTTGCAGACACTACATCTTGAAGACTAACATTCCCAGGAGCCCCTGAGGAAATCTGCCAAAAACGACTGTCGGTAAAACTGTGTCCAACCTTAGTGACTCTCTGAAATATTTTGATCAGATCTCAACTGAGATACCAGGGAAAGAAACTTCCTTTGATTAACAATGGCTGGATTTTATATAATCTACAACAGGAAACTCCATCCTTTATTTCAATATACATGTAAACAGAGCAGCAGTTGCTGTTATCTGCAGCTCATGAGGCTTTTTAACAGTATTGTAATCCAAAATCTTCCAAACAAATCTTCAAACACACAGCAATAAGGAAAATAATACTGTTAGAAAAGTATATTGTTCAAACAAAAGAAATCAACAGAGTGGTGATTTCTGCCCTGTTTTACAATTATTTTAACCTCTACAAACATGAATGGTTAGAAATTATACTCAGTACACTAGCTTGTGTTTTAATTAATTTCATATTGAGAAGTATATGGGTTTTAAGAGATTTTCCTATTACAAACTCTAGCTCTTCTATATAACCAAATTCTTGGATAAGATGCTCCAAACCATAGAGTTCTAACACATTGCGATGTGGTTACATTTTACCAACAAGTTTTATTGTTCTATTTACAAGGTCTTTTTCAAGTTTCAATGAAATATGAAGTAGAAAGAATCCTTTCTTGGTCCTACATTTTTAGTAAGTGTGCAAGTGGAATGATTTTGTCATTCTCCTTTGTTATCAATGTAACCTAAAATGATTTTGAATGGGAAAATGTAATGAAAAATACTTTCAAGAGATATTTTATTAGTAATGTGTTGTATCAAAAATATCTCCAAGTGAAATAGCCAGGACAAAGGGTAGAGAACATTTAGTGCATTTGTAACATTTTACTATTGCAAAGTCCATTTAATTTTGGGTCTAACATGTAATATTTATTTTTAATAGTTATTAATGAAACACTCCTTTTGAAGTCCACACCACTAAGAAATGGCACAGAGGAGGTCACAACACAGTCAAAGATGAAAATTAGTAGGAACTAGGCATGTCAAAGCCTGATGAAATGGCCTACTAGTCAATATAGATGTTGGTGAGAAATTGCTTGGAGTCACTGAACGAGACAATATATGTGTAACACTGCAGCATAACATGAACAGCAATGGAAAGCATAAACTATCATTTTGTAAACTCAGTAAGCAAAAGAAACAAGAGAAGTTTTATTCTGCAATCTTTTGATTGCCAAAAAAAGAAAAAATAAAGTAGCTTGGCTGTCACCATCTCAATACAAGTGATAATCTAGACTGGATTTAGATTGAAAGACACAAAGCACAGAGCATCTGGAGCATAACCAAAGGAAAAAAGTGCCTAGCATTAGCAAATAGGTTTCAGTTTGGGTTCCAGTTGCAAACTATTTTCATGGAAAAATGCTCACATACATTTGAAGAGGCAGCCATGTGGAAACTTAAAATACTTCGGGCAGGTCTTACTAATTGTTTTAAAGTGAAAGGCCTTGCTAATTCCCTAATAGACGCACAGAAAAGCTATGTTACTGTCTAAGAATAGAGGAATTCTTCAGTTAGTGCTAAGGAGAATTGGATTAATGAGACTAATGGTCCATGGACACAAGATAATTTCTTGCTGCCAGAAGCCAGACTGGCTTCAGTTTTAGCATTCCTGCGCTGGGTGATTCTGGCCCAAAGCCCAGCAAGCAGCTGGGGACCAGCTCCCCCAGCCTCCCACCCCAGCAAGAGCCTTCAGCTCAAATTCTCTCTGCTACAGCACAGGGGTGTGCTTGAGAAAGCTGGGAGTTGTAAATATTCTCCAGTTTGACCTTAGTGAGCTCCGGAAGGTAAATGGATTATGGACAGTCAGTTAGTTTGACTTCAGATCTGACAGTGAAGATGCAGTGACTTTGTCCTACTCCCAGCCTTTCCTGAACAGCTTTCATGTGTCCTTACTCACAGTTCAGGTGCAGGAATGAATCATCCATCACTGGTGCCCCAAGGCTGTTCTCTGAAACTTTGCCAAGAGTGAATTTGCTCTGGTATCTCAGAATTTGTTCCTGTCACAGAGGCTGATTTAGGATTTAAATGAAGCCTGCAAGTTGACAGCAGTCCCCTTGCCCCTTGGCTTCTCTGGTGAAGACCAAACTCACAGGCTGTACAAAGTCTAGCACAATGCTAAAATTTTTCTGGCTGTTGCTCCCTTCTATTGCGTTTCCATTTTCTAAAAATACCCTCTTATATGGAACCTCCCGCCCCCCCAGTTATATTTAAAATTATCAGTCATAACTGTGATCATGTGTCAACAGGAATACAATAGCTGTGGCATTACATAAATTATCAATCATTGCTCTTTTAAAAATGGAATCTGAACAAAATTAATCTTAATATTCTACTTTTTTCACTTTTTAAAAGTTACTTATCATCATTCAGAATGGCAGGCATTATTTTATCAAGGTGTGATATTCCAAATTACCTACAAACTAATGACTAATTTTATTCCAGTAAATCTGCTGGTTTTATGGTTTAGATGCATTTTATGACCCTACCTGTCTAGTCCCCTTTGGATGACGAGTTGGCTGCCTGTCTGTTTTGCTGAAGACAGGATGTATTCAGTCTGCTGTTGTATAGCATTAATGATCTGCCTGTCCATTCTAGGCAGAATGGAGAGTGCTGCTGTTCTTTTCCTAGATAGCGATCTGTCTTCTGTGTGACAGCAAAGTAGTAATGGAAAAGAACAGAACAAAAAAAAAAAAAGTCTTGGGAGCCCATGGGATTAACTAGGAGAATGCAATTTAAAAGAAAAAAAAAATCACCTATTTTATTGGATCTCCCAGGAGTTGTAACACTACTCAGCTCTGGGGCTAATGAAGCTCCCTTGTGAATCATGCTGTTTCAACTATGTGGGGCATATCTTGATTAGCATATGTTCCTTCTAAAAATACATTTTTAAACCCTCAGGACTTGCCATTTGTTTGCAAGCCATACTAGACTTTCAACCTCACATCATTGATTTTAGGACAAAAACTTTACTTTTAAGCCTTGTGGAAGGAGGTCTAGCTTTGTCTGCAATTCCTATCTCCAGTGAAAGCTTAGAAAGGCCATTAGTCCTTTCCAGAACACAGCAAAAACAAGGAGCTTTCTCAATGTGAAAGTCAAACAGAAGACTGTGACCTAGCCTCGACTTTAGACACAGTCTAATTTGGAAATTCCTGGGGAGCAGATATTTAACCAGAATTTTAAGATTTTTTTTTTTTTTATGTATTTATTTTTTAAACTCCATTCCCTTTCTTTGACATCTAGGGTCCTGGCTGCAAGGACATAGGGGTTATAATGTCAGATTTAGTCCAAAAACAGAGTGTCAGAAGGGATCACTGCCAGATCTTGTACTTACAGATTTGCTGTGTGTATTGGCTCTACCCCATTCCTATCTATACACCAGACTCAAACGGAGAGCTAGGCATGTGTTGTACCTAACACAACATTCTCTCTTTGGGATTTCAAGGCATAAAGAACAGTCCTGAATTGTGGGCTCCATCCCTAATCATCCATGCGGTCTGTAGAGGCAGTGAAAGTGTGGCTACCTACGCTTCTTTCCAGAAGTTCCTTCAGTGTGATTTCCACCGGTCCAGAACCACCATGTTCTGGCCACTGGTCACTCCTGGCATCAGGGGCCATTTGCAGGACAAGGCAGTGTGGTTGCTCAGGAGGTTCGTCAACAAAGGAAGCTCCCAGTGGTTGCTACCACTGAAAGATGTGTATGCCGCCATCAAACATGTTACTTTTCCCTTTCCCAGCCTGACATGCCCTTGTTCTTCAGCCAAGTCACTGGGAGGCAAGAATGTAAACACAGAAGACATCCTCTCTTGACATGACTCATCTTCCTTTCGTCCTAAATCTAACCAGCTTTCCACACTGCTTGATGCATCTTCTTCATGCCCTGGAAAATGAAAAATTTCCTTTTCTTACACTGCAGGTAGATTAGTACTTCAGGGCTTGCCTCAACTAAAATGGTGTTGAAACAATGTCTAACAGCACTTGTAGGTGTTTTTATTCTAACTGTATTTCTGCCCAGGTTTTTGTTAAAAAAAATATCTTTCAAAACATACTTCTCTTTGATCTGGATATACTTTACTAGCAAATTAGATTGGAAAATTATACACAGGAGAGTATTATACAAAATTAATCAGTGTATTAAACTGTGGCCTTAATCTTGTAGCAGAACATGAAGTGAATTATAGTCTTTTTTTTCTTTAATAATACATAAAGCATATACCATAGTTGCACCATCTCTGTCTTTCAAATGGATGAACCATAATGGAAAAAGAAAATCTAGCTTACTTATATTGTTTCTAAGCATTATATGATCAGCCTTCAGTGATTTGGGTAATGTTTTCATTCACTTGCTAGTTTTAGGTGGGCAAACAGAAAGCCACTGGTAGCTGTTGTGCTGCTGCTGACCTTCCTTCAGGCTAGAAAACCCGTTCTCTGAGAGTCGATTTCTGTTTCAGACATACTTACTCCTATCTGCTGTTGGTAAACCCCCTTTGGCATTATTCAATAAATCTCTAGTTTGGTTGACATTTCTGTGGTTCTTCTGCCCGTCCATGTTCCTCTAGCCTTTAGTTTTAATGGAGATTAGCATTTAATCAATTAACACACCTGTTCTATACACAAATCAAACTCAAAGAACAATTCTCCAGAGGATCCAAGCTTTTTCTCTACATATGCAGATCTAGGAGTGCCTGAGATATAAGCAGCAATGATCCAAAACCATTTATGAGTCTGGGAAGAACAAACCTGCTACCTCTCAGTGTCTTTGGGAACCAGCTCTCAGAATGTTTTGGTTAGTGAGGTGTTAGGAATTTTGAGATATTCTCCCAGAAGACATAAGTGTCAAATCCATGAAACCTTGCACACCACAGTGGACTTGCATGTCTGTGCTAAGGGACAAATACAACTCTGTAATATTGCTGGTGGAAATGACTAGCTAACCTAAGACTCATGTCCTGCACAGATAAATGCAGGAGTAAATGTGCACCCTGCAAGCACTTTGGTTCTTTTCTTCAGTGAAGAGAATGGAAAGTTTCAGCCAATTGAAATAATTTTCTACAATCATACAGAGAAAATGACATAGCCTCATCTTAAAAAGAGTGGTGGTGTTTCTAAGTAACCATCCTTCTAATTCTCATTATGAATTTTCTTCTTCCACATCATAAGGCATGAGTAAGTTGCTGTATAAGTGACAATAGATGTGTTTCCGAAAATGCTTTAGGAAATTAAGAGTATCTCGATGGAAAGGATGTTAACTGCTGTGAGTATGACACAGAAAGTCACAAAAAATAATGGTGGCATCATTAATGGCGTTCATGTTCACAGTTTTTGCTAGAAATTTGCACCATGTTTAGGCCTAGCACGTGGACATAGTAGATATAAAATTTTACTGTTTGTGGAAAATTCTAACTAGAAAAAATGCTACCAGTTGTGTGTGAGGTAGTGGAAATTTCACTTGCTGAGCTCATGCTCTCTTGCTGAGCCTTTAGTCTTCTGGGTGACTGAAGTAGTCTAGGTGAAGTTAAAAGCAACCTGATCCTGAAGCTTTATTGGTCTATGTATGTATTAGTAATATTAATTTTTTAAAAAAAATCAGTCCTCTGACCATTTCCTAGATAAGGCTAGCGTTTCCCCTGAGAAATGTTGCATTTTACTCTTGTAGTTAAAATAAAGCATTGTGGAAATAACCAAGTTCTAGCAAAGAAAATCCAGCAGAAAGCAGTATTTCTTTACAATCTTTTGAAAGATTATACTAATTACTTTATGTTTCTTGACTCATTAATTTCCCTTATATTTTATAATCTAATAGGACGTGTTTTTCATTATCAGTACATTATTTCTAAAGCAAAGATGTTATAAAATCTTAAATAACTCTTAATTTCTTTTTTTTTTTAGTCAGTTTTAGAGAAAATAAAGAAAACTTTTGTCTAAAAGCCTGATTTTCAGGCTTATTCAATTAGTTTGATAGCAGGTCAATTGCCTCTCTGGGATGTGATAAAAGTAATTTCAAATTTGTATTTAATTTGCAAAGAGTAGGAGATCACCTTAGACCAGTGGAGCATTTCAGATAGTATACTTTTCATAGAAGATGTGATAGAGCTGAATAGTGTTGTTTATATGCATGTTCAATTATAAGAAAGTAAAACGGATGGATAAATAATAATGGATGGATAAAATAATGGATGATTTTAGTGCAGTTGGTGAAGTGAAATATACCATATGAAAAATCTTTTTCAAAATGAATTACTTTTAAATTAACCCAGTGTTATGTAGTCAGCTGAGATAACCAAACCCACAAAGGAACATGAGCTAGGTCCAGAAGGCTGTGGCACTGACCAGTATTTGGAACCTTGAGCCAAGTATTTTTCAACCATCTGGAGTGAGAAAATAAGTTTTATTACACATATAACAATAATGTTAAAAATTTATTCTGTGCAGTGGTCCTGGAGGTGATGTGGATGAATACTGCGACAGGTGTTTCTCCTCCTCCCTGTTGAAGGAAGTCATCCTAACCCCTCCCTGTGCATCTCTGGTGATGCATCTTGCAATGATAATTGCTGCTTCACCACCAGAGGACGAATTTTCAGGAAAGGACAAGGGCTATGTTCTAAGAATAAGGCTGTGTGAGTCAGCACCCTTTGCCAGCCCCCTATTCTCACAGTTGTCCTGCCCTGCTGCTCCCTGCCAGTGCTATCTGCAGTCAGCAGGAGGAAAAGGCTCTTTAACTGGCAGCTCTCCAAGCTTTATTGCCTGATAGCTCAGCTCCACCCAGGCAACGCTCCCACACAGCAACAGCTATGTCACTGCTTGACTTCCCTCCAACCAAGACCAGCAGACATAGTTGTGGCGCACCTTTGCTGCAGCCATGGATGCCAAGGAAAACTGGTCCTAGCAACCCCCTGCCATTATTCTCACAGGAAACAGATTACATGATAAGGCTGCAAAAGCAGTGCTGTAAATGCTTGAACCAAAAATTCTTCCTATTGTCCAGAACTGCTACAGTGAGAAGGAATGCTATTTATCTGGCATTACAATGGTAAAAAAAAAAATCCCCAAACTCCTCTTGCATATTTCTCACATGTCAAAGCATTTCTAGTTACATACTAGACCAAGTCACATCTCAGTCAGGATGGGCAGTAGAATACTGTGCAGCAGCTCTCACACATCTCATCTTCCTTACAAAGGCACTGTAAGCACTGTAACATTCTTAATCACCACGCAAAGGTAGTTACAAAGACCCAGAAAGGATCACTCTGCCTTTGTCCTTCACCTGCTTATCTGTACTTGCCAACCAGCTTTTGCTGAAATCTCAAGTGCAGATTGTTGTAAAGTTACATGTCACTGGAGATAACCTCAAGATCCCATCTTTCCCTGAAGGCTTAGATAGACTTCCAGGTTACTGGTGGGACATTTTCTCCAAAGCTGTTTTACTAGAAGTCCTACTTTGACAACATCTGCAAAGGAATAATTCTAGCCTAGATATGCTATTTTGCAGTGGAAAATGTGGGTTGTTTGTTTCAGAGTGAGGGTGGCTACAGACACGCTACTCTGTGGCCATCCACAGCTCTTCAGAGAATATTGTGTTTTCTATGTTTGACTCCAGAGACTGACTGGATGGAGACCTTCTGGCCCTCCTTTCAGTCTCCTGTCTTCCCTGCACACCAAATAGGACCATGAAACAATGCACAAATAGGAATTGTTAGAAAGCATCCTGTCCCAGATCAACCTTACATGAAACTGCTGGAGAAGCAGCTTCAGCTGCAACAGAAGTGGTCTTGAACACTGCATAAGCAAAACCACAAGTATGAGGAGCTGGTATATCTCCACCAGAAATGTACCTAGGAGCAGTATGAAACTGTGAAAAAGGACAATGACCATAATCAAGTCCAGAAGGCAAAGACTGCAGAGATGAAAGTAGGACTGACAACTATGGGAAGTAGGCTTCTGCCCATTTCAGAAGCCATTGTGGTTACTCTAATCAAGCCAGAAGCACAGGAGGAGACTTTCCTCTCCTCTCTTTGGTTGCAGATGCCCACGACTGCAAGCTGCAGGGCCTGGCCTTCTTGACTCTGTGTCAGCCTTCCTCCTGAAGAGGCCCACTCAGTCCCACCATGGCCTCCAGCCTCCACATCAGCTAGGAAGTGCAGGGAGGAAAGAGGAAAAGGCAGCACTCATAGGTTTTGTTCCATATAGGAAGTTTAGAAATCTGTGAATGCAGAGGTGTTTCTATGGTCCAAAACTATCAATTCAAAGTACAAGAGTTTCAAGAGGTGGGTTATGAGAAAAAGAGATATGATTGTATTGAAGTTTTGACTTCAGTATGTTCTTGTTATGTAGCTTTTATATTTGTTGCAATAGTATATAATGTATTCTTTTTACTGCCATGTTGAGGTTGTTCTGCAAAATTTATTGCTCTTCTATTCCTCTTCTCTCAGACTCATTTTCACATATTCTTTCACCATGGACCCTATGCATAGCAGTCTACTTCCACCCCCATCTTCCTTCTACCTTTAGATATCTCTTTAGGCAACTGTTCTGAATCCTTTCCTGGCTTTATTTTCCTTCCAATAATTACACTATACCCCATAACTGCATAAACAACTGTCAAATGTCTGGGTTTTTTTTTTATCATCTCTCTTTGTCTATAAGATTCTCAAGAAAGCTAGTGTCTTCCTCTGCTTTGCAAAGTGTTTTGGCCATTTTCTGAGCTAAATCAGTAATTTGTAATAATGTACTAGGGAGGAGATCTACAACTCATTTTCCATTTGTCTGCCTGTCAGTATTACATGTTTTATCTAGCTGGTAAGTTTGCCACTGACTCATTAATGTGTGCAGCTCATATCATGTTAAACTAAATCCCTGCCAAGTTTTTCCCACCCTGATGCTATCTTGTGGTGTTTTAGATTAATTGAAATTTTGGACTAAATGAAAGCCTGAGGCATTTAACTAACAAAATGAGATTAACATAGGCTGAGCCTGTTACTGAGAAGTACTAAACTAAAACCTCAGGTGTGTAGATTACTCATTTTTTCAGCATATATGTTTGCTGACTATTTAAAAATAAACTTTACCTGCTACCATATCTGGCAAAACTTGGGAAACTTCATGACCCCTGATCCCTTTTGCTGTTGGATATATCATTTGTACGTGCTGTTTCCTGATACGTTCTCTCTGTTCCATAAATTATATGTTTGTTCCACTAATTATGTGTTCTCCTTTCCATCTCATCCAATCACAAGGCTGTTTGAAAGCATTCCTGTTGGACTAAGCCTTGCATCCAAAGCAGACACAGACTAAACATCTTTGCTGGTACATTTCCAAATACTTACAATACCCAGTCTAGGAGTGAAACCCCCATTCAGAAGTCATTTCTTAATTTATACAACCTCTTCAGCATTCTGTAGTGGGCATAGCTCCATCTCTCACCTTTAATTAGGACTCTGATACAAATATTTAATTATTCACTGTTCCAGACAGTAAAAAAGAAAAAAAAAAATCTGTTGCGCAATGATCACAGCTGTTGCACAATGATCATAGCTAGCTTTTTAGTTATGGAAAGCCAAAGAGCAGAATGAGAACAATTATTTAATAAAGATTCCTTGCAGATGCATATATATTTTAACAGTCTTCACAGGGATTTTTCAGAGTTTTAGAGTAGTAAATATAATGACTGCTGTGGGATTTTGAGGAAGAAGTTGCAATTCTGTTCCAGCTCTGTCATCCATGTCTTGCCTTTAACACCAGAGAAGTCACTAAGGGACTGATTTTTTTTTTTTTTTTTTGGCTTTACATCTATTTGCTAGACCAAAGCCACGAAAGTGTCCAGCGTGCTGGTGAATTATGTGGACAAGTAAAATTGATGTAAGATCAGTGTCTTGAGAAGAATAAAGTGGAACATACTGCTTACTATCAAAATCATGCTTCACCCTGAATTTGCAGTTGACATTTACCATAAGTTAGCTCAAGAGATCACTGCAGACAGAATGAGTTTGGGATTCATTTACACCCTACACTGCAGTAGTATACTTGTTAGGTATTATGTGTGCTTTCTTTCTCATGATTTCAAATATGGACTTTAGACTGAACAAAAGGCAAGTTTCAATAATTAGCTTATCAGGTTACATTAGTGAATTATGGTGAACTGGTGAACATTAAAAGTTTTAACACCAATATGCTTTATGTGTGATTTTTCCCATCAAAATATAATGTTTGAATAGCTGTACCTCAAAACATTTCCCGCAAAACATTACTAATTACTAGGAAACGTATTACAGATAAAAAGAGAGGAAGGCACTAGTTGTTATAGTTTAATAGTTCAGCATTTTCTAAGGTGCCTGCATCCAAAGGCTTTCATAGTCATATCTCCTACATATACCTGACTCCAGCTGATTGCAGAGACATGGTAGTTGGGAGTGGCAAGCTCCATAAAGGGAACTAGGGGATTTTTGAGCCTCACAGACCCTGTATCATCCTTTTGGCACTGTAACTGCCTTAGAGCCCCAAGTTTTCACTTAAAAAAACCCTCACATGTCAGTGTGCTTTCCCTGTGCATATAGCCTACCTCAGGATGTGGATATTTATACTCTCATTCCTTTATATGACTGTCAAAGTAGTAGATACCATGGCATCCAGTATCACAGTGTCCACACACCTATGTGCTCAAGGCATAAATACAATTCTTTATCTGGGCCTATGTCTATTACTGAAAACAGCAGAGGTGAAATAGCACTACTTGAAAATACTACCCTTAATATTAATGCTTGTTCCTCAGCCTCACTGAGAAGTTTTGTGATAAAGTCTGAACTCCAGAATCCTGTAAGCATGTCCCAAGGCAAATTATATAGAGAAGTACAATTTTGCTTTCATCATTTTCATTTGCAAGTATATTTTACATTGTGGTTGCTGATGATATGTATCAATGTTCTATAAGAATATTTTGTGGGCATGCCATACTTCTGAGGAAATTAAAAAGATGGAGAAAACTAGGTCAGGAACCATATGAAAATCTCAGCCCCACTTAACACGTCTTGTAAGCACATGCTTAGTTCTCAGATCTGCCTATGCTGAAATGTGTTTGAAGCTGTTTTTCTTTGAGTTAAACTATGTTACCACCCCCAGCCTAAACCTTTCTGATCAAATGTCTAAAATATGCATCTTTTACTAGCTCTGGTAGTAAGATAGTACTGTAGTGATATAGTAACTACACACATTCCTTCATGTTAGGCATATTTCTACTACTACTACTGGCTAAAATAATTTGAATCAAACTTTTTGAACAAAATGTAGCACTTTGGCAAAAACCCTTTTGTATTGTTTTGGCTTTTCATCAAACAAAAATTAAACATTTGCAAAGAAAATTACAGTGAAATAGGAACTATTAGTTTCCACCTTTATTCCAGAGAAAAATATTTTCCCAGTCCTATTGTAAATTTAAAGTTTGTAAATTCTTACAGAAACCCCACCAATCCCAAAGTTGTCTTTCCTTCCCTAGCTGCAGTGTTAAGTTAAAAGACAAGCTTAATTCAAAGTTCCCCCCCAGACATTTTGGTTACTTCTGGCAAATGCATGCAGCTTTATTCATAAGGAGTTGTAAGGAATCCTTTTTTGCCTGTAGATTTTAGTCTCGTTACTTATGAATAGTTATTGCCATGCAAGTTTTAGTTAAGTCTGAAAGTTTAAGTAATTTAAATAGAAATGATTATGCTAATTTTGTTATTAAGCAGTTTCCCATTCAAAACATTACAAACATAAATTTAGGAATAGGGACAATAATTCATGGTGTAAATGAGCTATTATGCAAAATCACGTGCCAAATATTTCAACTGATCAGTTTGTGAACAAACAAGGATTATAAAATTATTCGAGAAATATTTTCTTACAATTTAGTGAATATATGGAATTGAAATTAATTACTAAAGATTATATGGACAAAGACAGTCATAATAATTATGATTCATAATGAATTATTTACCTTTTTTTTTTGTCAGGACTGAGATTCGTATTTCTAGGAACAAAACCAAATCCTTCTACGTGTATATTTAAAAAGCTAAAATTAAAAAGGCAACAGAATAAACAGGAGTTTTTAGCATTGCTGTGAAGGAAAGTATTACTACCTGGCAATTTTACTGGAAGAAATTTGCATAACAAAAATACATGGTATGTTTCTAACTGCTAACAGTTCTTAACAGGATCTGTTTCCAGAAACTTCACATAAAATTTTAGAACTTGTAACCAAAACAACTTTTCTACTGGGCTGTAATAAGGATCACAGTTCACGTTCTTAGAAAATAAGATCCAAAGTTTAAATACTCAGCAATCCTCAGCATGTATTCAGCAAATTTAATTTCTTCTGATTTAATGTCTTCCTGAGAGACAGGAAAAAAAAAAAGAAAATTTTATCTGAAAACAACTGTGCATTGTATTTTGAGATTTCTTTTTGGTGGGTGAAGATAGCTGCCAATTCTTGACACAGTATTTTGCAATTTCTAATGCATAAAGGAAGTCCTTATGAGCCTGTTAATCCATAAACAAAGCTTCCAGAAGCTGTTCTGGTAAACATTGGGACTAATTATGTCATTCCATTGTGCATTTCCACATTTTTTTTTTTTCTCCATGGTGATGTATATTCCCATCAGACATACAGACAACCTTTAAGTAATAATTGTTGCTTTCTTTAATTTGGGATGGTCACCCATAAACAGCTGTAAGTCATGTCACTTATTGCTAGACCTACCAGAAAACCTCACATGCACCACCTCAAGAAACATGCAATATATGGAAGACATCATTGATGGAGCTAGGAATCACAAAAGCCAGCATGTTGTATAGAAGCCATTTAGGCTATCAATGATGTGCATAGTAAGGAACAGGTAGAACAATAGTCTCAACCTTTCCAGGGACTGCTGGACAATTTCAAATAGCACATAAGCCCAAACTGAGGTGGGATTTAGACTCTAGGTTATGGTAAATGGTACAGAAGGGCACTGCAGTCCGTCCTCCGACACTTTTCAGATATCTAAAATATCCTCAGAAAACCTACCTTGCGATAGTCCAAATTTTCAGCCAAGTATACATGTTCATATGCTGACACAAAATCAACAGCCTGTGCCCAAATTTTACAACCCCACAGGCCCCTTATATCTCAGAACCTCTTATTTACAGACTGTTTTATGGAGCTGATCATAACAAATGGGTATCTCTATTAGACCGAGGAGCAGAGGTGACTATTAGCATTTATGTATTCTCACTTAGTTCCTCATTTTCAAACTTGGACCACAATCCCAGACCCATTTCTTTAAATTATTTTTTCTTCCCCTCATCTGAGACAAGAGATCTTAATCTCAAGATGTGTCTAAACCACACTTCTCACAAAGTTTGTTTCTTTGATTTTGAAGCATTCTCAGTATGCATTTGAATTTCGTCTTCATTTCCTCAATGTGCCTTTCTAGGATTATGTGTGTTTGTGGGTGGTGTTGCAAGTCGTTTAAATGTGGCTGAGTTAAGCAGCTGCAGCACTGGGATCCCTTGGATAGAAGACTGAGCTTGTAACGTTCCAGCAGATGGGTATGTGTTTCTAATTCTTCCTATTCCCTGCTTTAAGGAAGATAGCATATTCTTGTAAGAATTCTGAATTCTTGCAGATGTAGGGATATACACTAATTATTCTTAGGTTGTAGCTGAAGGTCTTGTCAGACGGAAGTCTGACATTTGGTCCTTGGTATGGTTTCTTCTGTACGGTAAGTCAAACCGTTTAGTTGTCTCTGCCTGACAAATGAAAGCAAAATATTTGACATTACCTTTATATGTTCTGTTTATGGTTGCTCTCAGCTGTGTTCATCACAATCTCAGCCACACGTCGGTGGAGCAATGATTGCATTTGCAGTTCAGGGAGGAGGCTTAGTGGGGAGACGTGTCACAGTCTCGGACTACAGCACTGCAGTTGCCTGTTGCATAGAGATTTAGGCCTGACAAGGAAGGACAGTCCAGTGCTGGTATAAGAATATGTATATCCTGAAATGTAAAGAGTAGCATGCTTTCACCAGAGGCCCAGTTTAAGGGACTTGAAAGGATTTGTTTATCACAGGAGATAAGCAGATCATTTGATCTAAGCCAGCAAACATATGTACTGTGACAATATTTGTCAAAGATATAAAAGCTAGGGTCAATTTACCACGCAACACAGTGTGCATGTGGGAAAGACTTATTGTGGTGATCTTGCAAATAACCATATATAAAGATTCTTATAATATATTTTGAAAATTTTATGTATTTTGGGCCTTTATATGGCAGACAGACCTTCTATTGTTGTTCAATGACCTTCCAGTGTCATTGGGAAGTGTTTGATCCTCTCACAATTTTGTTTGATTAACTCCTATTCTAATTCCTATTTGTGTGTCGGGACTACCCTTTCATATTAATTTCAATTCTTCTGGATTTCATAGCTCTCTACTTTCTCTAAGTTAAATGTGTTCCTTTAACACTGTTACTTTTCACTAAAGCTAGACAGATAACTTTTGTGTGTGAGTACAGACATCTTTTCAGAACACCAAACCTTTCTGGTGATGATACATGAAGTTACAACATGAAACTTTTGCAAGAATATGTGGATTTAAAATGAGAATACTAGGAAAAAGAAGTTGAAGCTTGCATATAGTTTTTACCTGTTGCTGTAATGAGTGAAACACTTCAGTTTAATTTTTTTTTTTTTTTTACTGGCAGTGCATATGCAAGCAGCAATGCCACACTTTATTTTGCTTTAGTTTCTTTTTGTTGACCTTAAATTGGGGTGTGAGGGGAGTTGCATCCAGTTAAAATGTTGCTGATCTCCAGCTAAAACCAAACTGAGGATACGGAAGAGATGGAAACCACTCCAATGTTCCAAATGACTTCTGCAATTGTGTATATCATTGCATGGGCATTTTCTTTTTCTGTGGCATTTTTGAAAGTAGAAAATTTCCTCAAGATGTCTATGAGCTTGTTTGTCCTTATTTTCAGCTATCCAAATCATACCATTTGTACAGATGCCTCTGAAACCAATTGTGTTCCTGTCTATAAGTCTTATCTTTATCTTGTGTTAAACTGGACTGCATTGAGTCCTATTCTTTTCTGAACTTTCATTGCAACCCTCCAGTCTTTTCCATTTTTTTGTAAGAAAGATCATATTTAATGATAACTCTCAAATGAAGAGTTCTATTCATAGAGGTAAAGCACATCCTTTCCTAAAGGAAATTTTCTTGCAGTTAAAAAGTAATCCAGGAACAAAGCCAGTTTGATCCTCTCTGTTCAGAATAATGAGTGTGATGTGGACAAATGTTCACTTGGAACAAGTGGACTACAAAAAGCAAATTTATTATTTCAGCCTTCAGATTGTAATGACTTTTTTGGTTGTAATTTGAAACAGATATCTGGAGGTGAAAAGTCTACTACAATTACCTAATCTATTCAGCTCTTTCACTTCAGATCTTCTCTTTGAATTCTTGGTTTTGGGACAGAAATCTCAAAATGCCCATAGATTTTCATTTCTAACACTGACCAAATTATTTGTTTAAATATTCGATTTCATCAGTGAGTGTCACATGGCTCTATTCATGCCACCATATAAAAAATGAATTTTCTTGTTATGTTCTAAATTATCCTGTCTGTTTCATGTTTACATTAATCCTCCTTCTCATGAAATTATATTTTAGGTTACTATTTGAATTTCCTAGAAACCAATTGCTTCCTTTACTGATGCCTTAACAAAGATTTTCCCCTGCCATTTATCTTTTTCTTCATTGTTACCATGTCTATCTTGTCTCATCTTCAAATATTTGGGAAATTAACCTCCCAAAAAAACCTAAGTATTTAATTCATTGTAGAGTTATTTATATATACATATATAGAAAACAATTAGATTAAGCTTAGAATCTGACCAGACCTGTACCTTAATGATTGTTATATATAACTAAGGAGGTTCATTCCTGGTTTTCCAGGTAAGTTGACTGGTATTTATCTATTGTTTTGTCTAGTGGAAATCATTGGTTTATACCAAAATGCTGTGACTTTTTTTAGAGACAGATATAGCGTAGTAAGACATGTAAAACTAAAATGTAAATTTTCCAGACAATCAGAATTAGGTCTGTGCCTGTGTGTAAGTCAGTGAATATATTAGCAGGTGTCACTACATGGTGTCACTCCTGAGTCTTGCCAAGTAGTCAAATGGATGTTTGAAGCAAAACAGTTTATTAGGGGATTAAGCTGTAAAAAATTAAATTTTATTAGAGGTCATATTCAAGGATTATTTTCACAGTTGTCATATTTTCATACTTTAACAATAAATGCATCAGTGCATAAGTTTGTCTTGAACAAATTTGCGTAGTACCTGCAATACGAATTTACCACTTTAATGGCATACCAAATTTTGGTATTTTGGTTAAAGAAAAGTATACAAGTGTTGTAGATTTTGTGTAAGTTAACCAATGGAGATATGTATTAGCCAAAGGATGCAAAATATAAAGTGTCCTTTGCTTAAGGTATAGAGAAAACCATCTCCTTGCTTCCAGCAATAGCACAACCACCATTTATTTTATGGTTCCATGAATCTCTTTATCAACTTGCAAGGAAAAGGTTTTGCACATTGCTCAAACCGAGTATGTCTTGAAGAAAGGCAGTATTCGGACCCTCTAAGGTGCCATGTATCACAATGCCTGTCAGCTTAGACTCTCAACTTCTCATGACCAAAATGAATCAACTCCTTCACAAGGGCTTACTCGTTGAGGCAGAAGTAGGCTGGTACTCCTCTGCAGTGCTCGGAAGGGGAGGCCAGGTCCCTACCTCATGACTGCAGGAACTGACCTATAAAACTCAGACATCCCAGCACACTTCCTACAAGCTAGGCACTGAAACCACTGTCCTTTTGTGTCCAGTCATATGGTGTTCATATTAACTCTTTGATTTAATAGTTCTATAAACAGAACATCCAGGTCTATACTGTAAGGAACTGGACTTCAGTTCTGTCCTCTGCTTGAGTCCAAACTAACAAATCCCATTTTTCTGGATATTATTCCAACCAGCTATGCTGGTTTGAAGGAATTTAGGTTTTTGGAGGGGGACTAGTTTCTAGGCTTTTAACTGAAGCTGTGTCTCCATGCACAAAGTTATTCAATTTTTTCTTTAGTTTATGTTTGTTTTGTCAAATCCAAATGATGGGAAGTGACTTTGATGTAGACAGTCAGATTATAATTCCAGCTCCTTCTTGAATTCCAGCTTCTTGTTGATGTAAAATTTATCTCTATTTCCTTTTAGAATGTTCATTAAATAAACTCAATTACCCATTGATGGTTTATTCAGTTTCATATTTGCTGTGCTGTGTACACTGCCCACTGGAGTACAGGTGCTTATAGACAGCATTGCACAAGTGTGGATACAACCTTTTGATGACTGCTTGGACCCTGAAGAAATGCAGGTGCTCTCCTGCCATGTGGAGCTTTAGCTAACAAGTCTGACGGAAGCTAGTTTAGGTCTTCTCACATAGTGTTTCAATTACTATGGCTCCTGGAAGCACAATGCAGAGACAACTGAATCAGTCTTCATGTAACCACCTCTGGTCTGGCATGACTGGATATGAGCCCCAGCTAGCAAGCCCACAAGAGCCAAGCTGATTCTCCCCAGCCATGCAGGTGCTCTGATTGCAGTTCCAGTTGCACAGAAGTTCCCTAAATAGACGATATGGAAGTTCCCAGTACTTCGGACTCTGAGAATATAGCCCACCATCCTCCATTATATCGTCCACTGCGTTCACACTGCAAACCTAACAGGGATTTTGTCAGTCTGAAATATAACACTTCATATCAAATTCATACGTCATATCAAAATGGTATGCGTGCACACTGTGTTTAGTGCAGGTGTGTGGCTATGTGCCAATCTTGAGTGAGACTGATTTTTTATGACTTAATATCTCATGTGCTGCAACATTAAAATTTGTCAAGAATTGTGAGTAGCAGACAGGCAGACATTCTGGGCTAATATTTTACAGCTGGCACAAAAGAGACATATGTTCTGTGATCTTCCAGGAGATTTCACTTTCATCTCTCCCTTGTCTAAAAACTATCATTTTAGATTGAAAGCATGTGGTTACACAGAAAAGCAACGTTTAGAAAGCATTTTCTTCTTTTAATTTATTTCAGATATGCAGGACAAAAATTTTACTTTTTATTTGTGTATAAAAATCCAGAGTAAATTTAAGATAAAAACAAACATAAAAACTAACAATTACAGCATTCTATGGATGAATCTTACTCTAAATAATTTCCAATGGCAGAAGGAGTGACAACACCTGTACTCTGACTAAAATAAAACTGAACAATTAGAAAGTGAATTCTGATGTGGTAAATGAGGCTTCAGCTATTGCAGACACACATTCCCTTATTTTCTTTATCAGCAGATGCTGATGTTACAAAACCATAACTAGCAATTGAGCACAGATGGTTATCTCTGTTCAGCACAAAAGCTCAGAAGGGAATAGCCACTTAAATAGAGAGACCTTAGCCACCTTTCTCAGTAAGTTTCCTGTTCTGACTTTCAGACAATACATCTCTTACAGTTTTCCAGTTGCATGTGATCTGCACATCCAGAAAGGTAACCTCAGTTGCCATCAGCACAGACCAGGCAGTACGTGAAAGCTGACCTCACCTGGCTGAAGCACAGATTTCTGTACTCCCACAAGTGAGTCTGCCTTGGGCTTGAGTTATAATGTCTCCCACTAGCACCCTGGGGACATCTTGCTCCCTCCTCCCTAAGAATCAGACCACAGACAGACAACTACAGTAGATATTAGGCGACTGCATTAGGTCTTTATTTTTTTTTACTCTTTCATCACTGATTCCTTATGTACATACTGCAATGCTGGCTGGCTGAAGGAAGGAAATATTTCAAATAAAATTTCAAATTCCTCATCTTGAGATAAATTAAAAAATATTTTGTCATTCTGTGACTGAATTTGCTGAACATGAAGCAAGGGGAACAATGGCAGTGTGGTAAATATGACTAGGTAAAGTTATCTTCCTGCTATTCCAGGAAAAACAATGAGAAGGAGAATAAATGCTGCCCAAATTAAGCGCGGATTAACTCCATATACATTTAATTATACCACTGAACAGGTTCCCTCTGATCCTCTCCTTTACTGAGGAAATAAAAGTAGTTGAAGCTAAAAAGGAAAGTTAAAAGAAGTTCTGAGATTCTCAGAAACCATTTGTGACTCTCTGACTTCTCTTTGCAGAGCCATATGCTGTAACTCAGCATATGCTGGAGACAGATGGGGTTCACCTGTCACCAAAGGGGAAAAGGATTATGGCTCAGGAGTTAGCAGGCCTCATTGAAAGAGCTTTAAACTAGATTCAAAGGGGGAAGGGGATAAAACCAGGCTTGCTAGGTATGAGCCTAGGGGTGGCATGCCTGTGTTGGAAAAGAGATCGATAGCCCAACTGAAGTGCATTTACACCAATGCACGCAGCTTGGGCAATAAGCAGGAGGAGCTGGAAGCCATTGCGCGGCAGGAAAATTATGATGTGGTCGCCATTACGGAAACATGGTGGGATGACTCGCACGACTGGAGTGCTACAATGGATGGCTACAAGCTCTTTAGAAGGGACAGGCAAGGAAGGAGGGGTGGCGAGGTAGCCCTGTACGTCAGAGAGTGTTTTGACTGCCTTGAGCTCAACAAAGGTAACGACAAGGTTGAGTGCTTATGGGTTAAGATCAGGGGGAAGGCTAATAAGGGAAATATCGTGGTGGCAGTCTGTTATAGACCACCCAACCAGGATGAGGAAGCAGATGAAGTATTTTACGAGCAGTTGGCTGAAGTCTCACAGTCTCTAGCCCTTGTTCTTGTGGGAGACTTCAACTTACCATATATCTGCTGGAAATACAACACAGCAGAGAGAAAGCAGTCTAGGAGGTTCCTGGAGTGCGTGGAGGATAACTTCCTGATGCAGCTGGTAAGCGAGCCAACCAGGGGAGGTGCCCCGCTGGACCTGCTGTTCACGAACAGAGAAGGCCTGGTGGGTGATGTGGTAGTCGGAGGCTGTTGGGCACAGCGATCATGAAACCTACCACCTTTGGAAGAAGGGGCAGGTGACTCAGGAGGACTACAAGGATGTTGTGAGGTTATGCAGGGAAAAGATTAGAAAGGCAAAGGCCCAGCTAGAAGTTAAACTGGCCACTGCTGTCAAAGATAACAAAAAATGCTTCTACAAATATGTTAGTGACAAAAGGAAGGCTAAGGAGAATCTCCCTCCTTTGTTGGATGCAGAGGGAAACTTGGCCATGAAGGGTGAGGAGAAGGCTGAGGTACTTAATGCCTTCTTTGCCTCAGTCTTTAATAGTTGGACTGGTCATCCTCAAGGTTTTCATGCCCCTGAGCTGGGGGATGGAGATAGGACACAGAATGAAGTCCCAGTTGTCGAAGAGATGGCAGTCACCGACCTGCTCCTCCACCTAGATGCCCACAAGTCTATGGGGCCAGATGGGATCCACCCAAGGATACTGAGGGAGCTGGCGGAGGAGCTTGCCAAGCCACTCTCCATCATTTACCATCAGTCCTGGTCAACCGGGGAGGTCCCAGATGACTGGAAGTTAGCTAATGTGACACCCATCTACAAGAAGGGTCGGAAGGAGGATCCGGGGAACTACAGGCCTGTCAGCCTGACCTTGGTGCTGGGGAAGGTCATGGAAGAGATCGTCCTGAGTGCCATTATGCGGCACGTGCGGGACAACCAGGGGATCAGGCTCAGCAAGCATGGGTTTATGAAAGGCAGGTCCTGCTTCACTAACCTGGTCTCCTTCTACGACAAGGTGACCCGCTTAGTGGATGAGGGGAAGGCTGTGGATGTTGTCTACTTGGACTTCAGTAAGGCCTTTGACACTGTCTCCCACAGCATTCTCCTGCAGAAGCTGGCTGCTCACAGCTTGGACAAGTGCACTCTGCGCTGGGTTAAAAACTGGCTGGACGACCAAGCCCAGAGAGTGGTGGTGAATGGAGCCAAATCCAGTTGGCGACCGGTCACGAGTGGTGTTCCCCAGGGCTCAGTGTTGGGACCGGTCCTGTTTAATATCTTTATTGACGATCTGGATGAGGGGATCTAGTGCACCCTCAGTAAGTTTGCAGACAACACCAAGTTTGGCAGGAGTGTCGATCTGCTGGAGGGTAGGAAGGCCCTGCAGAGGGACCTGGACAGGCTGGATTGTTGGGCCGGGGCCAACTGTACGAGGTTCAACAAGGCCAAGTGCCGGGTCCTGCACTTGGGTCACAACAACCCCAGGCAATGCTGCAGGCTTGAGGAGGAGTGGCTGGAAAGCAGCCTGGCTGAAAAGGACCTGGGGGTGTTGGTTGACAGCCGCCTAAACATGAGCCAGCAGTGTTCTCAGGTGGCCAAGAAGGCCAAAGGCATCCTGGCTTGTATCAGGAATAGTGTGGCCAGCAGGACCAGGGAGGTGATAGTGCCCCTGTATTTGGCACTGGTGAGGCCGTACCTCGACTACTGTGTCCAGTTTTGGGCCCCTCACTTCAAGAAGGACATCGAGATGCTGGAGCATGTCCAAAGAAGGGCAACGAGGCTGGTGAAGGGTCTAGAGAACAAGTCTTATGAGGAGTGGCTGAGGGAGCTGGCGTTGTTTAGTTTGGAGAAGATGAGGCTGAGGGGAGACCTTATTGCTCTCTACGACTACCTGAAAGGAGGCTGTAGTGAGGTGGGGGTCAGTCTCTTCTCCCCAGTAACAAGCGATAGGACAAGAGGAAACAGCCTCAAGCTGTGCCAGGGGAAGTTTAGTTTGGATATTAGGAAAAACTTCTTCACTGAAAGAGTAGTCAGGCACTGGAACAGGCTGCCCAGGGAAGTGGTTGAGTCCCCATCCCTGGAGGTATTTAAAAGACAGGTAGATGCAGTGCTCGAGGACACGGTTTAGCGGCGGACTTGGCGGTGGTAGGTTAACGGTGGGACCTGATGATCTTAAGGGTCTTTTCCAACCTTAACAATTGTATGATTCTATGATTCTATGAACTCAGCACAGAAGCACTGTCCTTTAGGGGTCACGAGTAGCAGGAATCAGTGCATGCTGGCCTCCCCCCTTGGCATGTAGTACGGAGCAACTCCTCTGTGATATGGATCTCCCTAGGTCTTAGTACAGCTCCTACTCCAGAGAAGGATGTGTATAACTGGTGAATGCAATTTCTATAGCTTGCTGAATTACAGGAACAAGGCAGAGAATGCGTTCTGATGAGCTTCATGAAGTCCGAGTGCTTATTCAGTCTACCAAAACCTAAATATTTTATATATATAAATATATACTATACCTATATAACTATATATAGTATATATTGTATATTGTGTATTCTATATTATATATTATATATCATACATGATAAAAATTACCTGTGAAAATTCCAGTTTATCCTAAACTAGAATGAGTGGAATATATTGCATTGTGGTACATGGATTGGTGTCTCTTAAAAGGGATGTTGTCAGGAAATCCACAACTGTGTGAATATGAAAAGTGTCTACACTCTTTCTGGATTAATGTTTCAATAGCTCTGAACAGATGTAATTTGGAGTCACTACATTGGCTGAATGAAGTTTTGTCCAGCTTTGTTTTTTTTTACTGCCAGTCTTTTTCTCTACATGTTATCTCTTTAAAATTCTTCGTTAAAATGACTGAAAAAATATCCCTATATGTGAACAGATTGGTGAGTGTAAAGTACACATTATGCAAAAAGATAGTGGGTGTGTTGTTGGTGTGGCTCTCTCTCTCTGCCGCTTGAGATAATTAGTCATGTTGAAAAACTGGTACAGTTCTGTATGATTGCTATGCATGCAATCAAACTAATGCCAGAAACTGGGATAAATGAATATGCTATGGAAGATATTTGAATTGAGCAGGAAAACCAAAGGGGAATTATCTCCAAAATAATGGTTTCTAATGTCCATGATAATGTTGGCAGAATAATCTAAGTAGGAAAAAAGACCATATGTTAACATCGCTTGATTGACATTTAAAACAGGAAGAGTTGCTTGTGTTTCTGGAACAAGATGCTTGTAAACTAGTCATGAGGTGGGTAGTGCTGGGTGGTGACTCATATATTAATGAAAGGCCTTTGTAATATCTTTTATGATTAAATATTGTATCACACTAATGTTCTTTTCTCATTATTTAAATAGGTCACTGTTTGATGGAAACGAGAACAGAGAACTATGCAAAGCACAATGAGCTTTGTGCTCCACAACCTGAGCGTTCAATTACTGACCTCAGGGTGCCTGTATCTTACCTACCCACGGATTCTTTTTTGCCTTATTCAGTATGGTTTTAGACCTCACAAGGAAAAAGCCCAGCCTAGTTAGATTATCCACATTAGCTGGAGGATATTATATGTGGTAACATTGTAGTATCTGTAGAGGACTGGAGGATAAGGACGGGTGCTGAAGGTATCCACCAGCTAAATTTAATGTCTTCCTTGGCCTGAGGGATTTTAAATCTACAGCTCTCCCTTTTTCAACAATAGTTTAACCACCAGGCTGTATGTTTTTCTGCGGGGGACATTCACCTGCTGTCCTGGTTTTGGCTGGGATGGAGTTGGTTTTCTTCCTGGTAGCCGGTATGGGGCTGTGTTCTGGGTTTAGGTTGAGAACAATGTCGATGATACACTGATGTTTTGGTTCTTGCTAAGTACTTGCTAAGTGGTGCTCACTCTGGTCAAGGACTTTTCAGCTTCCCATGCTCTGCCAGGGGCATGGGAGGCTGGGAGGGGCACAGCTGGGGCAGCTGACTCAGACTGGGCGGGGGGCTATTCCATACCACGTGACGTCATGCTCAGTACATAAGCAGGGGAGTTGGCCGGGGAGGGGTTCGGTCGCTGCTTGGGGGACGTGCTGGGCATCGGTCGGCGGGTGGTGAGCAATTGTACAGTGTACCGCTTGCTTTGTATTACTACTGTTCTATTTTTTATTTTACTTTAGTTATTAAACTGTTTTTATCTCAACCCACGAGTTTTCCCCTTTTGCCCTTCCGATCCTCTCCCCCATCCCGCCGGTGGGGGGGGTGAGCGAGCGGCTGCGTGGTGCTTAGTTGCTGGCTGGGGTTAAACCACGACACCTGCGAAGGCTGTGACTATTCTATGTAACATTATTTTCTTTCTGCCAGAAACATTCATAAGAAAAATATCTGCTAAATCTGCATCTCCCACTATCTCAGCACACCATGCCTTGAAACACTGTGCCTTGCAAAAAGCAGGAATGACCAGTCTCATTTTTGAAAGACAGTAATAAAGGACTATGTTCTGAAAGACAAACTTTCAGCCTGAGGTTCCTGAGTACAAAGAAACATCTCAAACACCTCCACCATTCTTGTAAACGGTTCTAGATTTAAGGCACACAAGGGTTTTCAGTGATCCCAGTTGAAAGCTGTTAACTTGTATTCCCATGCTTTGTGTTCTGTGTTTTTCATATTCCATTCTAAGCCACCTGATTTTCCACTTACTCTATGAAAATTTGAAAATTCACATTTTTCCTTCAGCTTTTGAATGTTAAGAGTGACAGAAGCAAAGGGCTCAGCTGGTACTGTACACAACTTCTTTTTAAAATGGAGTCTAAGTACTTAAAGGTACCTAAAGGAGTGTGCATACCCATCAAATGAAACTTTATTTTTATTAACTCAGTGGGAATAATGTACAAATTATCACACGTCAACTATGTCACAGTATCTGACTGTGGGCATCCTTTTAGCCTGTGGCAAACACAGGATAATACAATTTGGTTGAACTTTCTCTTATTTTGTGTCTTAAAAACATCTATGCAGACAGATAGAGCAAGTCAGCCATAACCTGATTGCAAATCTGAGTCCATGGAAGTTGGTGAACTGCAGCTCTGACCAATTTAAACTGAAGAGAAAGGCTGCTGTAATATTTCTAACAGATAAGAAAAGTGAGCTCATATTTTAGGAAAAAAATCATAATGCTGAGTTCAGTATGAAAGACATGAAATGATGAAAAAAAAAAGCTTTAATTTATGATCTAATAGCTGCAGCTGGTTGTTTATGCCTTAGGTTTGTATTTTTTTTTTATATCCCCTCCTCATATGTAGGACTTAGCTTGTTAGTAGAGAATTTCCCATTTTGTTGCCTCCAGCCCTTATCACTCTGAACTTTTCAATAGCATTTGGAGCTGATTTTATGCTCCTGTGCAGTTGCTACCGATCTAGTTTTGATTTTTCTTTCAGACTTTCTTGAAAGGGAACTATTGCTAGAAATACCTGGTGGGAATACCTGAAGCACTTGCTTCAGGTAAAGAAAGCAATTTGAGGTGACTTAATTGGTCAAAATACAAAATCCCTAGTACACTATAAAGTCCCTTGTTGGATGTGGCTGAAGGAGGTTTTCATTATTTGCAGATAAACAGAAACAGATGTCTGCTATAAGCTGTGGCTGTTTTAAAAGCTTCTCAAATGGAAAAAGAAAAAAAAAGATATTAAGTTAAGAGCCAACAAACTGGTGTAAAACATTTTTACTGCTGTTGACTTTATTGATCACTATTAATAACAATGCTGCTGTGCAAATTAAAGGAATACTCTTGACTTCAAAACCTCAGACATGTAATGAAAGGTTTCAATGGTGGCTAGAGGAGACGAAATGAACCCTCTAAATTACAAGGGGAGCTGAAATATGTTAAAAAAGACTAACATTGCTTCACTGTCTAAGGGAATGCAACGTGCTGCACTATGGGAAGATTCACTTATGGATATAGAAAGAAGTCTCAAGCAAAGAATGCTTAGTTTTTACTGGAGAGAATGTCTGAGACAGTGTCTCAGTTTAGGGAGGGCCATACCATGTGTACTTCATCTCTTTTAAAGTTACTTGAATAATATTGCTTTGATGATCTAACATGAAGACCAATACACAGTAACGCTAACTATATGTTTGTTATAACATTATTTGGGAATGGGTAACATAACAAGCTCACCATAAAGACAAAATCTTGAGAAATGTATTTTTTTAAAATAAATGGGAAAGACAAGTATGGAAGGAAAAAGTGCCTCAGGTTGCTAGGATCTTGGCCTAAGACCTGGGAGACACAGGCTTGATTTCCTGCTTTCTTGAAAGCTCTCAGTAAAACTCTGTTTTCTGCATGCTTCTTCCCTGTATATAAAACAGTTACAAAGTCAAATACAGTATGAAGACAAGCGGAACACATGTCTGGAAATTATGGAAAAAATTTCTATCACTACTTAAAATATAAAAACCCCAAAAATATAGAATAAGTGTTAATACCTGTAGCCTTACGTCTACAGCTACTACTTTTATAAATTTCTGAGAAATGAAAGCAACTGTCCTAAGTAGGAGTCATCTTGATCATCACTTTCCTGATTTGATTATGACAAAGGGAACACAGAGTACACTGAAAAAGCAATGGTTACGATAACAGAGTGCACAAGAAGGAACTGAATGAACAAAAGAGCAAATTTGGGGCAATTGCAAGGACTGACTCATTTTCCAAAAATATGTGCATACTATGTGATAAAACCCAATAGATAAATCACCAACTAGAACGACTGTAAACAAAACACTGCTATCTTTCACTGCTTCATATGTAAAACTTTTCAGATAACAGAAATCAGATATTTATGTATATTGCTCCACCACAAGTTAAATCCAACAATGAATTACTAGTCTGATGTCCTGCCAAATAACAGTGTAGCACACAAACTTTAAGCACAGCTGTGAGGCTTTTGTTTTGTTTTGCACCCGTCTCCCTTTCTCCATTTCCATCTCATTGTCTACAATCTTACCAGGAAAACTGTACTTCATTTCTCCATTACTGAATTTATACTTTGAACTTACAGTGCTGCAGATGGCAGCTCTATTGATCAAAGGATTGCTCAAGCCTGAAATGGTATCTAGAAAAAAAAAGAGGTTTGCTTTAAGTGTAGACATGAAAGCACAGAGAAGAATAATGCACATTCATATCAAGCAGTATCATCCAAGCTTAAGAATATGTTTGTTGTTGAACACTGGGGACCAACTGGTGAATCATTTGGGGGGAATTAAGGAAATAATAGAAGAAATCCCATACTTGGAATATTTGTGGTATTATGGCTTGAGGTTACTGATGTACTGACGGAACTCTCAAATCTGAAAACTCTGTTTTATGTACATTAGAATCAGGTTCCAGTCGTGATGTTTTCTTAATAAAGCTTTTTCTCTCATTTTCAGTAATTAATGAGAAAAAAAGAATGTTTTTTCTTGTTTTTATGTTGCAGTGGTGCTTAATTGTTATCCTTAAAATTTACATGGTATATTCTCTTTGATTCTTATTTTAACTTTTTTAGCTTCTGAGACTTGAACTAAATGTTCAGGTCCAAAGGGTGATGATCAGCAGTACAAAGTCTAGCTGGAGGCCAGTAGCTAGTGGTGCACCCCAGGGGACAATACTGGGTCTAGTCCTGTTCAGCTCACATGAAGTACTGTGTCCAGTTCTGGGCTCCCCAGTACAAGAGAGATATGGACATACTAGAAAGAGTCCTGTGAAGAGCCACTAAGATGATTAGGGGAGTGGAGCATCCCTCCTATGAGGAAAGACTGAGAGCTAGGACTCTCCAGCCTGGAGAAGAGAAGGCTCAGGGGGATCTCATCAATGTGTACAAATACCTGAAGGAAGGGTGTAAAGGAGACAGAGCCAGGCTCTTTTCAGTGGTGCCCAGTGACAGGACAAGAGGCAATGGGAACAAACTGAAACACAGGAGGTTCCATCTGAACATCAGGAAATACTTTTTTACTGTGAGGGTGAAGGAGGGCTGTCACAGGCTGCCCAGGGAGGTTGTGGAATCTCCCTCCTTGGACATACTCAAATCCCTGGGCAACTGGTTCTAAGTCTCCCTGCTTGAGCAGGGAGGTTGGACCAGGTGACCCCCAGAGGTCGCTTCCAAGCTTAACCAATCTGTGATTGTGTTATTCGTCTGAAAGATATAGGGTTTTGAACTGGGGTTCAAGAGTACCACCTTTTACTCTTAGATCTTCAACTAGCCTATTGTATCACTCTCAAGATGGCAATTAGAATACTCATGTTTCTTTTCCCACCTCTGTTCTATATTAGTTTTTCAAGTCAAGACTGCCTGTTTGTGGACTGCCCAGGTTAATGCCTAATCTATGTTTCTACTCGTTATTACAAGTAACATGGTTACAAAAAACTGGTGACTAAAAGCCAGTGTGGAAATTTAAGTAGGCAGAATATGATTGCCTGTCCTGTCTCACAGTTCTTTGTGCCTCAGAATTGGTTAACCTGTGAATTATTTTCCTTACAAGAAAAGTGTTCACAAATGGAGTGATAAATCACTCTAATAATCAAAGTGTAATAAAACTGTAAGATGGGAAAACTGCTAACTGCCGGTTAATGTAATACTTGGCATTGAGCAGGGCTACCAAGTGTTTTCCTCTCATGGACAGTCAATTTGTAAATATACTATAGAAAAATATACAGGACTCTTAAAATTTCCTTAATTTTCAACAGAGGTGCCCAGCTTTCCCCTTTTCTTATTTCTGCTCTTATGTGAACAAAACCTCTCAATTCTTTTAAAGACAATTACCCATACTATCAGATCACATCTCACTTATGCTCCATACTTGGAGTGTGTTTGAATTCTGCTCTCTTTCAACAATTTGTATGTGCCTGCTCGTGTTAGCACAGTGTAAATAGAAGGACAATATATATGTAAGTATGACATTAGATTGACGATTAAAACATACAAAGGGAAATGCTTGTTTATGTTCGGAGTCTATTACGTTTATAAGAAAATTCAAGCATTTAGCATAAGTTAAAACTAAGTCTTTTATCCTGAATATCCTAATGGATTTTATTAAGTAACAGACTTCAGATGTTACATTCTACTGGACTGGTTTGGTACTAGCACATATATTTCTATGTAGCTAGATGTTTTCTCTTGGAATATGAGACTGCTGCTTTGATCTCTTGTTTATTCTTTGTTCCACCTCCAGTCCTCTGAAGGACTTGGTCTCATAGATCTTACTTCCATGCTCTGCTCTTCTGTGTCATGACCTGGGTTACCCATACCCCAGTCATCAGGAAGGGCATTCTGCAGGGATTATGTGCCCTTTTCAAAAGAATATCTGTGCATTCCAGGAGAGCATGGTTCCTCATCTGAGAAGGGGAAATACAAATGTGCTTGTCTAGAAGTGCTTAGATCATCTTTGCTTAAATATGAATATGGGCAATACTGGAACTGGTAATACTATCTTTCATCTAAAGGAAGAGTCAGCCAGACATGGAATGTGTTCATGTGCTAGTAATTGCATTCATTTTCATGAATGTACATGTGTGAAATATGATCATATTCATGAAAACATGTTGAGCTTTCTGATTCATAAATTAAAAACTGCAGTCATCTTTCAAGCTCCATATATATGCATTGGTAACTCTACTAGCTTGTTACCTGTCAGAGTTCATTACAGAACAAAAAACTGGAGTGTTTAACTGACATGACCCACGGAGCACAGCGGGTGCCAAATTCACTCTGGGTTTTACAGGTCCAAAAATAGTTTAATTCTGGACTTCAGAAAAAGGGCAGAAGCTGTGACCACTTAAAACAAGTGCCGTGTCACTGTGATAAGAGTTTGAAGTCCTCTACTGACAGGAAAAATGACAGCATTCAAGACCTATTCATACCCCTGTCTCCTCATAGAGCAGCCATAATATACATCTGTCACTTTTCCCAAAATGTCCAGGCTGGGCGGAGTCTGCAAACACATTTACTCGTGTAATTTCAGCTCCCTCACCAGCCATCATTTTCTTTTTCGTCCTCACTAGCCTGACATTTAAAAAGGGGCTAAACAATTATTTTTTTCCTTGCAATATTTTCTGGCAAAACATTTATTTTGGTGACATTGGTCACAAGTTACTTTTAACTGTAGCATCTGACGTAATTAAATGAAGGACACCTATTGTAGGTAATTATTTATTCTTCTGTGCTAAACTTGCCAAACTTGGTGGTGACAGTGGAGAGAGGGAGACACTGGAATGGATAGCAAAATGCCAAATTGTGCATCATTTTACAATTTGTGCTAACCCACTTGGCAATCATAAACATAGAATGTGGAAATAAACAATTTAGTAGTTGATCTGGATTTTGACCATATTTTAAACTTTGTTTAAGAAAGCGAACATTTGTGCTTTTTAAATTAGAAAATACATATGCTAAACAAAAATACCAGGCTGTGACCGAACTTTTCAGAAGCTTACACTTTAATGAAAAATTTATTATGAAGCTTCCCTATTTTGAGCTATGAGAATCTCAATTAATTTAACTAATTAACATTACTAATTAAATCTGCCTTAAAATATCAAAATCAGACATTCAAATTCATACCCATTGATGAAATAGTGTACTAACTTTTTAACCTAATGCATCCAAGTTTTGTTTTGATTTTTTATTTCTTCCTTTGGACTGAAGGTTCTTTTCATTAACAACCAACTTGCAAAAACTCTCAGTTTTTGCCTGCCAGTAAGCGTTTTATTTTAATATTGTAGTAATGTTCAGTAATTCACTTGATATCTAAACTAGAGAATTCTGAAAAGCAAAATAGATGTAGAAAATCAGTCAGTTCCCTCCTGTGATAGTTTCCAAGACAACTAGACAAGATGGGAAAGTCTAATACACTTTTAGATGCTTTAGATGGGGCAAACTGCAAAGAGAAATTGAATTACTTGTCCACAGTGAAAGGAATGGAATGTAACAAAACCATATGTAATCTCCAGAATCTCCAGTGTTTCCAAGAAAGTTAGAGCAGTAAAATTATTCCACACTGTTCATCTGCTGAAACTATAAGAACATAGCTTTCCATGAGGGCACTATTTTTGGAATAAGCTCCTTTTTCCAGCATAATTGAAAAGTACCTGCTAATACAATTTAAACTAAACTGAAAATGAGAATTGCATTTAAAAGAAAAAAGCCTTTCAACTTTAGATCATGCAAATATATCAATTTAATTTCAGTTATTAACTGAATATTTATGGAAGGTCCCAGGTTTCTTGGGGACACAAATTGAAACTAAAGTGTGCAAAATATATTTTTTCTGATGTAAACATAAGAACATGTTTAGATATAACTGAAATCTAAATATTGATGTAATAAAAATATTTCTAAAACTGTAATTTCTTTCCTCTGTGTAATTTCAGTTACTGATATGCAGCATAGGAAGATTAGCCCATTCATACAAACACGTTCTGCAATAACTAATGATTTAGTTTGTGAACAGCTTTCAAGGTTTCCTTTTCTTCTTCACTGTCACACTATAATGATAAAAAATTTTGTTTGCTTGTTTATTTTTCTTGTCTATGTAAAACTGAAAATCAATCAGCGAATACATGTGTCAGTCACATTCTATATGTTGGTGGGTGGGAGTTTGGCTTATATACAGAGATACTGAGAAAGCAAGCATCACTTCTTCACTTTCTGGATGTGTTTCAAACCTAGAGTTTTATCATTAAAAACTTGGTTGGAACAGATGTATGCTTACAGATTTTTTCTGCTTTGATAAAATCCTGTATTTCACCAAAGTTTTCTCCCACAAAATGTTCCAAATGGTTTTAATCAGGTATTACATTTGGCTTCCTGTAGGCAATCACATTTTTTTCTGTGGGGTAATATTAATTGACCTGAAAATGTCAGCTCAACAATACAAGATATGATATCACCTGTAGGTAACAAGTGTAGCAGTTGCCAAAAATCTATCCTAATCAGAAGCAAGCAGGTACGTCTTATATTTGGGAAAGTGCCCATTTATTATTTAAATATTCAGAACTTCTGAAATATGATCTTAAAAGCCTCCAAAGGAAAGTCTGAAGCAAAAGAACCAGCCTCACAGACCATCTTCAAAAATTCTAGAGAGCAATCAAGTATTCCTGAATATAATTTTATTTACATTTCAGTTGGAGTGAAGTGATAAGATTCAACAGAAAAAAAAATATCCTTTAAACATTTTTTAAAGGGCTAAATGTTGATCTGCTTTCATTGGTGGAGACTTGGAAACAATGAGACAAACAAAGAACACAGTGGCTGTAACTTTTAAACTATTAATTTTGCTCTAGTAATCCAACCGGTCACACTATAATCTGCCAGATTTTTTAAATCTGTTGCTTAAATCCCCACACTGGATAGGAAACAAGTAAACAAGGAATATTCAATTTCATGTTATTTATTTCATGTTGTTTAAAATCCATTCCAGAACTTAGGAGACTGTTCAGCAGTTAGCTATTGGCACAATGCCACATCCAGCAATTAAGGTAAAAGGATATTGTGAACTAAGTGAAAGATGGCAGAAATTTTAAATATGTTTTTTCTTGGTCCAGTGTATATGTGCCATTTCCTGTATGCTTTGTGTAAGAAGGTGCCGCTGGGCAGCAGGAAGGAGGACTGCTAGGTTATATATTCTGGCTGTGGGTGGGCAATGCAGAGGCTTTTGGAGACAGAGAAAAAATACTCTGTCTCTGAGAACAAGTGAGTACGCTCAGCTGGGAAAAAATTCTACAGTGCAGGCAAAAACTGAGAGACATAGCAAGGAAGGATCCTCTAACACGAGAGGAGTCTTCAAAAGGAGTTACAACAAATATTAGAAGTAATTAAAAGAAGATTAACTGTAAAAAGGACAAAGACACAGTAGTTGCAGAGGGAGGGACAGAGAAAGGGAAGGAAGGAGGGGGTGAATTCTTTCAAGTCTTCAATCTTGTCCCACTCAGCAGATCTGATTTTTTTCCTATCTATATGATGCAGTTAAATTTGTGTGTGTATTTATACAGAAAAAGTCATATAGGTAGGAAACCTTTTCATGTTTTTTAGCTGGTCACTTCAAAGAAACTGGGGTGAAAAGAGGATTTCATCTGAAACAATGACTGTCTCTGGAGCTGACACATTCTGACCGTTTGTTGGTAGGCAGCATGCTGTATAATCAGACCCTCATATTGTACTCATCTCCAAAACCCAATAGCAACAGGTCAAACAAGCCCCAGAATCTAAGTTCTTGCCCTGAGCAGGACATCTGACCTTCTCATAATTTGCAGCTTTCAGAAAGCAGCAATAAAGTTCTTGAAAGTACAGAGCAATCCATGCAGTCTGAAGGACAAACATGAAAACTTATGCAAAGCTACCTGAAGTGATCCCTGATGGGTTTTTCTTTGCTTCCCCCTGGTCTTCCTGGCTCCGTGAATGCTTTATCCACCTTGCAATGAGGCATAAGCATTCTGAGAGAAATGTCATTATTCCTTGCCTGATCAGTTTGAGGGCTTTTTAGAGAAACTCACTGTGAAAGCATCCACATGGCAGTCAGATATTTTTCTCCTGGAATAAGCCTATAAAAAAGCTGAGAGATTGTGGTAAGTCTGAAATATGTCATCTATTCTTGTCTTGATGTTCTCACCCTTCAATGCAAAAGACTCAACAAGGAAATAGGTTGCCACCATGCAAATTACATTTCATCAGGGTATAGGAAGCTAGTTGGTGCTCTAAAGCATTGAAAATGTAGCTAATATACACTTTCTGGCAAATAAGAATACTCAAGAACTACCTTACTAAATGGATACAGATACGGTTACACCCCAGTGATTCTAATTCTTTTCTTCCTGTTCAGTATTGCTTCCTGATCACTGTTGCATTATTTATCTGATGAATAGTTCAAAGGGACAAACTGTTGCTTTTAATTTCCAGATATAGTCAAAAAATGAATGAGATTAGAAAGATTGCTAGCTTTTTAACATTGTTAACTCAAATATTGCATTATTGAAGTAAAATCAATAAAAAGATTTGAGTTCTACTACCACATTTCATTACAAATCCATTTTCATTTGTACACATTCCTCCTATTAATATCTTATGAAAGCACTATGTTAAAGAACAGTTTAGTGAAAAGACTAACACTCTGTCAGTCCAAACAGCATTTATTGCTGCTATTATTCAGCTGAATTTAAAGTAAAGATGAATATGGCTATGTACATTTCAGGTATTTTTTGCAACAGTCATACTTTACTAAATCCAGCTGTAATGTGATCCTGGAAAATTGGTGTACATGTATCAATATCCATATTATAAGGATTAATCAGCAAAGCTAAAATAATTGGAGAATAACACCTGTGAAATTAAAGTAGTATGAAAGAGATCGGCAAGAAATGAAAAACTGTGGCTAAACCATGGCTTTGCATTAGTAATCCTCTAATTCAGATGTTCTGAGAAAGATGAGTCAAGGGCTTTAAAATTAAGGTGAACAAGACTTAGCCTTTAAAGCAACTATTTCTTCATCAGTGTTAAGTGTTGTTATCAAGTCATAGCATGAAAGGGTGTGGAAAAATATATCAGAGAGCATCCAGAAATCATGAGAAAAATCTACTGATTCCAAATTTTAAATTCCACAGAAGTATGTAAATGAGAACATAATTTATTTCACTCCCAACATACACTTAAGCATCTGTTACTGGTGCTTGAAGAAATGACTTATCAAATCTATTTTAACTGAGGGAACATTTGGTATTCCTGATTGTCAGTTGGTCCAAAAGCTTTCAAAGTCACAATGATGTTTCTTTCATCCTTGTTCTTGTCCTGTGAAGAGAATGACTTTTGAAAATTGCTTCTTTGTTTCTCTCATATTTTGTTTCTTTCAAAGTTCTAGATACACCAAGCCAAATCTATAAATTTGGAAAGATCATCAGATGCCTAAACTTTGGTTGTTCAGGTTCTGAAGATATTCTACTTCTCTGCTGTTGGATAATTTTTTTTTTGAAGGCCATGGAATAGTGACTGACTTATCCAAGGGCAAAATGCTGAAAAAATATGAGAAAAAATAGCATTAGACATTATGGCTGTGGTTATCAATGATGTCACATAACTTCTTGGAAGAAGGAAATATTACTTGATTGTTACAACAAATCTAAAAGCCAGCTCACGTGCTTTCCATCTTCTGTTTCAAAGTCTTCATTTTTGATTTGTTTGTTTGGTTTGGTTTTAATTGGGAAAGACAGCTGTATCATTCTGTGGCTCATTTCCCAGTTGCATGGATTTACCTGGAAGTTTCAGTTGGCTAGAGAGTCGACTACCAGTGCACAAGATCGAGGGCAAGAGGGAGCTCTTATTTAGGAATTTGAAATGGTTTTGGTGAGCATTGAGACCCTGCTGGGGGAAGTGGAATTCCTGAGATGATAACAAATGAACCTGTGATGCAGAAAACTCTGTCAGAGCCCTATCTGCTGAACACCACCTTTTTGTAGTCACATCCCAACTACTCTGGAAAAGAACTTAGCTCACCATGAACTTTCAGTTCGTCTTTTGGTCTGTGTACTGTCTTTTGCTGGAAAAAAGACTATTTACAAAATCTTCAGGCAAAGTGTGTGTGTGCGTCTGTGTTATCCTCCAAAATATTTAGCCAAAGCAGAATCTTAGAAGCTCTGAACAATTTCAAAGTATTTGATCCTCAGTATGAATTGGGAATGTCTGAATAATAAAAAAAAATTCTGAACACATGCTTGATATGCATATAGATATGTGGGATGCTAAGTTTCATTACAGATTATTTTAATAACAATGAACCAGCTGTAATATCACCATATTAAAATTAAAAGTAGAGAAATGCATAATACAACTTTATTTTAATCATATTCTTAATTATTACAGTGATATAGTTTAGTATAACTATTCTCAGTTACATGATCCCAATAAATATAAAGAGATTACCAAAATCTGTATAAATAATTCACAGATTCCTTTTATCCTTTGAGGAATGGTCACATCAGGTTTCTTTTCAGCTGGGATTATGGCCCTATTAAAAACCGTCTGCCTGAGCAGCTCTGTAACAATGCTGCAGAGATGAATCTGTAATGTTATGTGATATCCACTACATTATCATAAAGGAGCAATAAGAAGTAAATAGAATGATAGTCTATCATACGAATCACACAATCAGCTTAGAAAGGAGTTTAAGCAACCAATACTCATCTGGGTCATTCCTTGCCAAGTGCTGGATTTTTCTCTGAAGTGAATTTCCAAGTTCTAAATCACTCAAATAAAAGTGCTTTATCCTCTCTGACTGGGAGTTCTGGTTATTTCCTCACCATTCATTTGTTCTGATGCTCAGCCTAAATTTACTTTTTCTTAGTTTCATACCATTATTCTCAGTTATTCTGACAGTGCTTATAAAAGAGAACTTCAGGAAACACTTCCAAGATTTGTTTAGAGTGGAAGAATAAACGTTTTTTATATGTTTGTGCTAAAAATGCCAGTCTTCAAAACTTCACAACATTGCCCTAGAGAAGAGCTCTGAAATTTTCTTCTTAAATACATTAAATCACTTGATCGCAAGATATCTGTCTCGAGCTTCACACACACGTATGCACATGCACACACATACCTCTCTATTTTCAGAAATGCTAGTATCTTTACTACCTGGTAAAGGTACAACTGGTACAACTTTCTTCAAAGAACTTAGGAAAATGTGTACTTTTGTTCTATCTATAGAATTTTGCAGTAATAAAGTATAAATAAACTGTTCAGAAGAATAGAATTAATCAAAATAGCTATGTTTTTCTTCACAATGGAACAAGAAATATGAAATCCTAATCCTCCTTTGTTCATATTCATGTAAGCACATTTGGCGAAAATGGATGTCAATGTTGGTTGCTGTCTCTTTTGTGTCTCTTTGTATACTACTTAAGCAGTACAGAGAAGTCAGAGAGAATGAAAGTGGCCTCTTAGGATCTCTGACCCAAGAGGGTGAAGAGTTCTTTTAGCTGGTGTCAATTTAATGTGCATATGATATGCTCTATCTGCATTGCCTCCAATCCGTCATAAGAGATGTAGTCATAATAGAGAATATGCCAGAAATATTGATGGCATAGAAACGCATGGACAGTTATTGAAAATTTGCTAAATTCAGAATATACTTGGGGCTGTTTTGTTATGTTGAGGTTAGAAATAAAAAAAAAAACAGTTTAACAGTGTCATTTTCTGCCTGGTCTTGAGAAAATATAGAATGTGACTTGCAGTTTATTGGTCCTAATGTGCTTTATTTTTTCTTTTAAATATCTGTTTACCATAACAAGACCTGATATTTACATTATGCAGAATGATTTATGTTTCTTGCACTCTTTGCTATTGTACATATGATTTGAGTTTGGGTGGAATTATTTGGTGGAATCCCAAATTTTATATTATCTAAGCCAAACTTTATATTAATTTACAAAAAGACAAATTCTGTTGAATGAAAACACATTTAATTAGTTATACAGTTCCATGATGTTAATATAATAACATTATCCTGGTATAACTAAAATAGGCTTTGGACAATGAGTGTATTACATATTTGAAAAGAGAAATTTGCTTTTC
The DNA here is from genome assembly GCA_020745775.1 of Theristicus caerulescens. Classification (NCBI taxonomy): domain Eukaryota; kingdom Metazoa; phylum Chordata; class Aves; order Pelecaniformes; family Threskiornithidae; genus Theristicus; species Theristicus caerulescens. Next base: position 48,328,522 of record CM036560.1, on the reverse strand, counting down.
AGGTTTAAGTTGGAAGAATATTATTTGAATCAAAAAAGCTAAATGAACTTTGTGAGTAATATACACAGGGTTTGTCTGGAAACAGAGACAGGGTAGACTGAAATATTTTGCAAAATTGTCTTTTTCTTTTGTGGCAATCCTGAAGGACAAAGACAGTTCTACTTTTTCAAAGTTATACTGAAGTTAATAAACAACAAATAATAAAAGAGACTTTTTATTTAGAATGAAACAAAAAATAAACTTTACAATTGGAATTAATTACAAAAATAATGAATTAGTTAAGAGAACACATCAATATAATACATGCTGTTATGCTCAACTATAAATGTCGGCATAAACTTGTAATTTTGCAGAGACTTAACTTCTCTCAGTCTCCACTGTATTTAGATCCCTTTTAAATAGCCATCTAGAGTGACACAAGGGTGCTATTACTCCCCACTAGCTTCTCTGTGCAATACCTTCTGAGGTATTTCAGGCTTATGCGTGAATGTGCATAACCTTGCATAATATTTAAAAGCTAAGAAAAATTGGATTAGAATATGGATACAAACATACTAATGCCTGAACATCCACACTTTCACTCCTTGAATAATGCTGAAGAAAAATTAAGAGAGCAGCAAATGTTTTGAAGAAGAACAAGAACAACAACAAAAAAAACCCCAAACAAACAAAAGACCACACACCACTTCCCCCCAAAAAATCAAGTAGCAGCTGTCTCCGGTTTCTTCCTTGTACACTTGTAATTTAGGGACAGAAAATGTTGACTGCTCATCTTGTGTAATCTTCAGAGTGTCAGAAACAATATAGAGTGAAGTTAAAGAAATGCTTTACTGGAAAAGTAGTTCAGATCAGCTATCGTTGTTTCTGAAGCATTCAGTTGATCAGATTGCTTCTATCCTCATATATCTTTCTTCTCGACTAACCATGAAGGGCCTGGACTCAAGAATGGGCCAGTTTGACCTTTCATCAAAAGAAAAAGTTGCAAATACTGTTAACTGCTTCTGCTGGTAGCTCTTGCAGAATACTTCTCATTACATGAATTGCAAGAGATAACACAACGATATTGTTTTGCCCTCACTCATCTTTAATGCATCAGCTGGCGTAGATGATTCTACATTTCTGAGGCTTTTTTTTTTAACTCAGGCATGATTATTTTTCACAATGTCAGAATTTCTGTAAGAACACAGCTCTTTTAAGGCAGAAAAGGATTTATAGAACAAACTGTTTGCACTTCAGTTGAGTGAAAGATCATTTTTGCCCTCAGCAGCAAAGGTGAATCATCAAGCTATCTATTAGATGTTAACATATATGCCCCTACAGGTAAAGCACATTAAAACTAATGCATGCCACAGCTCACTCAAAGGGCTCTTTTCATTTACAGCTTCGCACTAAACAATAGGTGAGGGCTGAAGCAAAAGTGGGTTGATTCAATTCCAGCTCAGCAGTTGTTTGCATTCTCCATGTTTAAGGAAGCGCAGGGGTCTGCAGGCCAACAGAGAGGGGACAGTTGTGTCTCTTCTGGAGCTAGAGTATGCTTAGACCCACAAGCTTCTGGTGGCTCTTGTAACATACAGGGGTGGGCACTGCAGCCTTTTCTCCTTCTTTTGGCAAGGCAAGGGTTTCTATGTTATTCTGTTTCTGTTGCAGTGGTGTCAAAAGCTCAGAGCCCTGGAAATGACTCCTGTGTAGCCAGAGATCAGGGCAGCAGGTTAAAATAGTGCTCTGAATCAAATTAGTATGTCAAATTAAATCACCAAGGGAGAAAAACTTTTCAACAGATTAATAAAAACAGGTAAAATATGGACCTGGATTTACCTGTACATAAGCACATACTTACGCTTTAGTGGCCAGAAGAGTTGACCACTCTTATTTTGCTTTTATGTTGAGCTTAAGTTTAATAACCAGTAGGAAAACAGAATTTAGTGTTGTTCTGAATGAATCTGTAATATTAGAATCACAGAACTGTTGAGGTTGGAAGGGATCTCTGGATGTCATATAGTCCAACTGCAATTAAACTGGGTTGGTCTGGGCATTGTCTACCTTAACCCTATTAGCATTACCACCTCAATGTTATGACATGGAGCAAAAGCCAAATAAACTTTATATAACCTTCTGTTTAAAGGATATTTTTGCTTAAGAATTACCCTTTAGAAGCAGAGTCTGCTAATAGCAAGCAGGTGTACTAAAATACAACAAAACTAATGTTACTGATTATATTGCTTCTAATGTTGGTATTTATGCCTGTGCAATGGGAATGGTGTAGGCGATGAGATTGTTTTTTCAGCTACCTTCACATTACATTCTTAGGGCTTTTATCCTACTAAAAATATTTGTTTACTTAAAATGTACAGCATTCAAAATTCATAGGAAGTGATTCAACTACTTAAATATAGACATCTAGTGACATAGATACCCTAGGCCTGACTGTTCTCCCTGCCTCCAGCTACCAGTCAGGTCACGTATGATGTGTCACAGGTCATAGGTCATATCTGTCAATATCCCCCTGGACTTCTTAGATATCCTACAGCCTATAAGATGGTGCTGAGTATTTGTGCATAGGAAGTTGGATGCCTCCATGCTGTTTAAGGATTAACCCCTGGAAGGCAGTCAAGCACCACAGAGCCGCTCACTCACAATCCCCCCCGGTAGGATGGGGGAGAGAATCAGAAGAATAAAAGTGAGAAAATTTGTGAGTTGAGACAAAGACAGTTTAATAGGTAAAGCAAAAACTGCGGGCAGAAGGAAAACAAAGGAATCCATTCACTGCTTCCCATCGGCAGGCAGGTGTTCAGCCTTTTCCAGGAAAGCATGGCTCCATCATGTGCACCGTTTACTTGGAAGAAAAACACCATAGCCCCTCTGTCCCCTCCATATTTCCCCCAGCTTTTATTGCTGAGTATGACATCATGTGATATGGACTATCCCTTTGGTCAGTTGGGGTCAGCTGTCCCGGCCGTGTCCCCTCCCAACTTCTTGTGCACCCCTAGCCTATTCACTGGTGCGGTGGTGTGAGGTGCAGAAAAGGCCATGTTGCTGTGTGAGCACTGTTCAGCAATACCTAAAACATCAGCGTGTTATCAACATTGTTTTGGTCACAAATCCAAAACAAGCACTATACAAGCTACTATGAAGAAAATTAACTCTATCCCAGTCCAAACCGGTACATTTAAAAGTTATAACTTGTGGGTGGATAGGCAACATACATAATTTACACCAGAGTTAAGAGCTTCAGAATGGGATTCTCAAAGGTCAACAGGCAGAACAGGGTTGTCTTAAATACTATTCATCCCTCTTTTCTTTGCTGTTCAGTCTGTGGTGGAGTCCTCCTGGATTGTCAAAAGTACATAGGAAACAAAATGTCCATTTCAAGGATGTAAAACTGGTACAAAAGTCCTTACACAGATACCCATTTTCTGTCTGGATTTTCAGAGAACTGTATGGCTTGCTTATTGTGCCATGCCTCATGCTTTTAGGTAGAAGGGCAAGCACTGTCTTTGCTGCATGGATTTAGTGAAGTTTGCAAGATCTGTATGTTTTCACTATTTGTTGCCTATATGGAAAGCATTAGTAGTGCTGGCAAATTTTGTGATATATGTTTTTTTTTCTTATCAATAATATGATAGGTAGGGTTTTCTTTGTTGGGTTTATTTTCTTTATTTGTTTTGTTGCTTGAAACTTGAGCTGCTGAACACAGATAATTACCTAAGAAAGGTCAGCCTTCATTTAAAACCAAAAAAAGTTTCTAGCCTTCCAAACTGAATATTAGTTGGACTATAAACATTCCCAGTGAGGTACAAAACCAAATAAACTCACTAACCCCTACATGTGCTCTCTTCCAAATCTCATCGTTTGGGTGGGGTGGGCTCAAGGTGTGGTAGTAAAATAACTTTTGAATGCCTGTGGCTGACAATACTGAATTGAAACCTCACAAGAAGAGTCTACCCACATAATGCATTAAACCTTATTTGTGAACAAAAAATATTTTAAATTAGCATATATACTTTAGGGTAATTATCCCTACTAAGCTGCAGCATGCTCTTTAAGTTTGTTAGTCATCTTTTCAGACAGTTCTCTAGCTTCTGTTTTTCTTCCTGGCTCATATGGCAAATTCTGATTTTTGCTAATAGGATCATTGGGGACCTCACTCCCATCTTGCACTTTACTAATACGGCATGTACTTTTGTTCTTACTAGAATGAATGAATAAGCAAAAATGTACAAGCCATTCACATATTTCTTTTCATTTTTATCATTCTGAAGAATAATTCTGCTTCCTGAAAACTCAGCTCCAACTCTAGGAAAGTCAAATCAGGCTTCTGGGATATAGTATTGTGTTTCCTTATGCCTCGCCTTCTCTGAGGTAACTTCCTTCCTGTGGGATAGTTATCAGCACTGTGCACACTCTTCCTGATGGGGCATTATCAAGCATTTTAGAACTGTGATAGTACTGTTGTTTGTTTTGTAGAGCTATTCCCCTGTTAATGCAGTCTTCAATACCTTTCTTGATTACTTCATTGCTTTTAAGATTAGAAACTAAAAGGTAATATCATCAGCTTTATCATACAATTAATTGACTGCAATACTTGAAATGACTGATACAGGATGAGAAGAGTAAATGAAATACTCATGAAAATTCATAAGCTGAAACTGAAGGAAAGCAGATGTACATAGCATACTGAATATAATAATGTGTGTTTCTCTGATTTTTTAAATTATAAAGTGCCCTCAAAATTAACCACTTAAATTGAAATACCTGCTTCTGAGGATTATCAAGGTATTCTTGAGCTTCAGACAACATATTAAACATAGAGGTTTTTGTTTTCTTTGCTCTGTGAAATTAATTAGAACATATCATAGAGCTTTGTGAAGCATCTAAATCACATAAATGATAAAATAAACAATTAATGATGTTAAAATTAAGATATACAATGATTTTTGATTTGCATTGTCTCAATTTGCTAAGCACTTTTCTTTAAAAAGAAAAAATAAAATTCAAGAAGCTCATCAAAAGAGATTTGTTACTTAGGATGAATCTGCATTCAGGTTTCAATCAGAAATCTGTTTGTTATCTTTGGTTTTCAGCTGAGAACACAAAATTTCTAAAGATTTTTTGTGTCCAACTCAGAATATTTGATTTTCAAAACAGAACTGAATTAAGTCCCATAAAGCTTCATAAAATCTTTGTAAAAGTTTCTACTTGACAACTGATATTAAAATACAAGGAAAAGATAGGAGTTTAATAGGAGATCAATTTACTAATGAAAAGTTGAGTCACAAGCTTTTCATTGACTGCAATCTCAAACAGTGGCAACAAACATAAATGAGTTAATACAAACAGAAGGAAAAAGTCAGGAAGGATGTACTGGGGAGTAGGTAATGCTGAGGAGGTCAAAGAGCTTTATGCCTCTTTTCAATCAGTCTTCACTAAAACTAGTTTGATTATAGAGGCGTCTATTGTAATTAAGGACAAATCAAAAGGATAAAATTTCCACCCAGAACAGGCAAAGCAAGGGCTAGAGAATACTTTGAAGACCAGAACCTAGATAAAATTAATCTCAAGATCACAGAAATCTGTCTGAAACAATCTCAGAGATAACAGTGATTATTTTTGAGGAACAAAGTGATGAGCAACATTTTTTGGAAGCTGGAAAAGTGAAATACATTCCTCTCTTTAAAAAGTGGGAAAAGGTAGGAGCAGAAAACTGTAAACTAATCATGGAAAAATACTGGAAAACAATAAAACTGTAAGTTCCTAGACAAATATAAGCTAAATAAGAGCTTGGTTTGGCCCAACTTGTTGCTGAGCAACTGTTGTATGACAGGCAACATCTTCAGTAGGTAGTGGACAAACAGCAGCAGAAATATATCTAAATTCTTGTCAAGTTATTGGCATATTAAAAAAAGCAACTGACACCTGGCAAGACATCTAATGATAAGAATAGTCTAAATGAAACTGCTTAGAAGTGGATTCGTAATTAGCTGGACAATCACAACCAGAATTATTATCAGTGGTTCAAGATAGAATAATACCTGAAATGAATCAACCTTCAACAGGCATCAGTCCTGGAAATATACTGGCTAATATTTTAATTGATGAGAACTACTTTTATTGTTTATATGTAGAATTGGGAGTACATTTACAGATAAACACATGGAGGCCAAGCTACACGTAGCAGACAAGTGCAAGGACCTACATTTAGGTGGTAATTCAGAGCAGAAGTACAGGTTGAGGAGGATGTTACTAGCCCATCAAAAGAGGTTTGTGGTTTAAATTTACACGGTACTTGTGAATGACCAATTTCATGATGTTGTAAAAAAGGGAATTATACTTAAGACATCCAAATAATATATTTGCTCTGTCATATATAATTTGTCATTTGTAATCTCTGAGCTGAAATCTTTGCACTTCAAGCATAATATGAACCAACTGGGAAAAGTGGAAAAAAAAGATCCACAAGAATGATCGAAGGTTTAAAAACCATGAATTATTAGAAAAGACTGAATTAATTGGATTGTTCAGAGTCTACAAACAAAGACAAAAGAGAAACACAGTAATGGAATTCACATACATAAGAACTGCTTCAAAGAGGAAGTGAATAATCCCTTTCTTATGTTCATGGTCAATAGAAAAAAAATTAAAGAGCTTAAATTGCACCAGGAGAGATTTGCATTGGAAATTTTAATCTTAGACAAACATCTTTCAAGCTAGCCCTAGATATAATTCGTTGAGAGTGGAAAAGAAGAATGTCTAAGTGATCTCTTGAAGTCCATTCCAGCATTCTTTCCATGATTTTATGCTCCTTTTATGAGGAGCAGAAGCTCTGGGGCTCAAAAGGCATTTATTTTCTGAGTCAGAATATTCTGCACTCTATCTACGTGTTATGCACAAAATGGGGCTATGGTGAAGTAGTGTGGTACCAGCTTAGAGGAATGGTATACTGCAAGTTACATTCCATATAACTATTCAAGGAGACAATAGTTGTATGGAAAGTTTGAATTGTAAAATAAAGGAAATACAGAAAAGTTACTTTAAAAACTGCTAATTTTGCCTGATGCTTTTTATTACCTTTCTCATGAAAAGTAATTCCACAAGTCACAGCTTTAATTTAATATAAATATGAGCAGATGAGTAACAGCTAGTAGTAAGGAAAACAGCCTAGTTTTTGACAACCTTAAGAATAAATTCTGTAAAAAGCAAATTATTACCATCATCATCTGGAATTTGTTAGCATTTATCAGCTTCATCAGATATCTCCAACAAACATACATGGATGGCTATGAGGCAGATAGCATTAATAATTCTATGTGCAAAAAACATAAACATGAAGGCAGTGAGAACGGGCATTAAGTACCTTTCTGTGTGTGCCCACAACATATATAGTACAATTTTGATGAAGGAAGTACTGACATCTGGCTTATTAGTACCTGCAAATGCAGATGTAGATTTATGAATTTGGGTAGTCCTATTAAGAAGAAAGTCATGCTTTATTTGTGTTAAATGATTCAGGTACATGAAACTTTGCAAAAACAAAGGCTAAAAAAAGGAAAAGGCAAAGTGACTGGAATATCTTGATAAAGTTGTTTTGGATAATAACATGTTTCATAATAATGAGTTTATATGACTCTTGGCTGTGATTTTAATTAATTAACAGTTGCTTCTCTGTCTTCAAAGTTTATGTTTTAGAAATGGTAAAGAAATGCAATTTATCCAATATTTCTGGACAGTAGTGGTCTTCTTGGGAGTTTCAAGAGTTTAGGGGCTCTTAAGAAAGATAATTTCTTGGAAGATGCATTCTGACAATCTGGACATCTTGCTGGACTTGGAACACCTGAAAACTGAGAAATCCAAACTCAGAATTGACTTTTCAAAATTTGGAATTAATGAGCTGTTTCCTAGAGACCTCACTAATCTGTGATCAAATGATCATATGCTAAGTGATGAATAGAGCATAGAAAGGCAAATTTTAAATGGTAAGAGACAGATGGAAGGAACAGTTTATGCATTTAAGTTATGTGTCTAAGAAACACATCCTATGATATCTCCTGCTCACACAGGCTGGTCACTGAAGTATTATTCATAAATGCAGTTTTGTATACCACATGCAAAATTGCTAAATACTTAGTGTATATTAATTATGTACTTATAAAAGTCTATTCGTAAAAAAGGGAAATCTGATTGCTAAAACCACAGATCTTAAAACATTTTTACAACAACCCATATCAAGTTATATTATCCCACAGAAGTGAAGGTATTGCAAATAGCAAACCGATAAACATGAACAAAATTAAGGATTATGTTTTCACTTGGGAGACACATTATAGGTTTCACAGTTACTGTATGTCAGCTTAATATTTTAACATTAATGGAGCTATCCATGCTGATGGAGATCAAATCTATCATACGAAACCTGGCGTGACTTCAGCAGACATCAGTTACTGCAATAATTATCCTTAGGTTTTTTGTATTTATTTTATTTTATTTTTATGAATGAGGTGAATATGTTTTCAGGAGTAGTTCTTTTAAAAAAATTCTTTATGCTCAGACTTTGGTGTTTTGTTGTTGTATTTTTCTTCTAATATAGAATTTAAAAACTAATAAAAAAATAAATTCCCTTCTTTCTTTAGTCAAGAAGAATATCTGAGACATTTTAGTCCTCATTTGCAATTAATGCAGATGACTACATATATATTAGGAGCAGGTATGTATGTTTCTATGTGTGTATGTCCACATGCTTGAAAAAGAGATATAAGGTTAGAGATGCATTGGTTCCTCAGCATGGATAGTCCTACACTCATCCCTGGTTTAGCCTCCAGCTGAATCCCCACTAAAGTGAGGGCTGTTGGACTGCAACAGGAGAATGAAGAACTACTACAGTCATTTCAGTAGAGCTGCCCATCATTTAAAGGAAAAGTTCATTTACATAGTATATGTTAGCACTTGTCTCAAAAGGCTTTTTTATATACTGCTATATGTTTTAAGGACAGATAAATACCTCATTATTTTTACAAAGAATTAATAGACTGAAACTGAATGAACGTACTGAAAGAAATCTTTGCAAATAATTGAAAAATTCAGAGTTAATAATTCATAGAATGATGATAGATAACAAATAGAGTAACCCAAAATTATTCAGAATAATTGAATGTTGCTCTAGGAATGAGGGTGTTGTACAAAGAACCTCTGGTGAAAATCTGTACCATAGAGGCAGTACTTTCTCTATAGGGATCGGTTAGGAACTATTTCGTTAAACCAAAAGAAGAAAAAACAGCCTGATGCAAATTAACAAACTGTAGAATAAGAGGTTTGTTAAAGACAGAGAATACTGAGGATTCCTCAGTCTGGGATTTAATGATGTGATAGTGTATGTCTGAGTATATATTTTTCAACATATTCCTTTTTTCCCTTCTTCTGAAGGGAGATGCTTCAGAACCAGGAGCTGGTTTCTTGTGTGGTTTTATTCCATGATCATTTGCTCTGTCAGGCAGAAATTATTTATAAATAAACAGCTGAGTCCTTGGTTATGGTTAAGGAATATTTAGATATAGCCACAGGTACAGAGAATGAGGAAAGCTCACCTTTGCAAGTGTTCTGCTCTCAAAACTGTGTCTGAGTTGTTCAGGCCTGTTTAAAAAAAGCTGCTCAAAATTACTCAAGCTACATATGTCCTCCAGGGCTGAAACAGCAGCTGGCAACCAGCTTTGTGTTGGGCAATGCTGTCTGTATTCCCTTTGCATTGGTCACCCCTTTTACCTTGGCAGCAATAAGTGTAATATGATGATTAGCTCAGTCATTACAGTATTTAGTTATGCTGGCTGCCCTGTCAGGTTGCTGGCAGGAAGGCAACATTATACGTACAACCCGTGTGGAGCCTCCCGAGTCAGTGGGATGGTTTCTATTTCCGTAACGCACCATTGTGCTGATTCCCTGCATGGTATCTTCTTACAGGAAAGTTCTTGAAAATAAATTGTCAGAATTTCTCAAAAGGAAAGTATTACTGTTGTCAAGTAACTGTCTAAAAAGACAAAACAAGACCATAAGGAGTGAATAATGAAAGCTCATCATTGGCATATGTGAAATTCAAGTTCATGTTTGAAACTATTTCTGCATTACTAATCAGCTAATAACATAATGTCTTCCGAGTGTGTGTGTTAATAAAGACCCTGGGGAAGTAAACAAAAGGAATTATGCCTTTTCTTTTGCCCAAGAGAGGCAGGCTTACAGCAGAAGCTTTGCAATTCTGTTGCACTACAGTGGGAGAGGGAGACAATCCTGAGTAACTGTGTTTTGCATCCTCAGTCTATCTGTTCTCATGGCTCAGTATCTGCAGTCTTCAGCAACACAAACATCACAAGCATTTAAATAGAGAGCAATGGAGGTTGCTCATCACTGTATTTTAATTGACATAATTCTCTGTCAAGTGCTGAACAAGAGGTCAAGCAGCATGATTCATAATGACCCTTTATATTCCTCTTAATCTATAAGCTTATGTAATCAAAGGTTATTACTTATCCTAGAACCGGGGTCATTTGGCCTTCTCAGTACTAACAGAATAAACCACCCTAGAAGGATCCTTATTCAAGTATTGTTTGAAACATATCTGGCAAGGGAGCATGTTTGACTTCTAAAATGCAAAGCTGAGACCATATTCTGTAAAATAAACTCCCTCTGCCAAAACTTCAGCAGCAGTTAATTGGAGTAGCACTGCTGAATCAGTAAAATCGTGCTGGGTTATATCAGCTCCAATCCTCTTCCATGCTTATTTAGAATTTGTTTATGTAGCCTTCCCTCAGGCAGAGCTCCCATTTAAAAGGCTTATTTATTTTTTCTGACTTAGTTTATTTAGTAGGTATAAAAATATCCTTCCAGTGAGGGGTGCTAGAAGGTTTCAAATAGTTGTTATTAGGGGAATTTGTTGTTCTCTTTAACACCATTGATTTTACAGCTTGCCTTTATTAAATAGGTATTTCTAATGAAATGGCTTTCTCCAAACTTATTTATCCCATATTTTCATTCAGTTATGCTGAACACTTTCTCTGGGGTAGATACTCACCAGAGATGTAACCTGCCAATGCCAATCATTATAATTAATTTACTCCACCACCTGTAGAGTTATTCCATCTCTAGAAATATTGCACTTCATTTAAATTGTGCCCACTGAAAAAACTTATTTCAGCTCAAGGACGCAAAGGTGTTGTTTTTCACCCTCAAATGTGGAACATTAGAAACCCTAATTCCAGTCTTTATGATACAAACAACACTCAACCCTTAACATTCCAGTAGCAACATTACTTTTGCAAAGATTCAATTTCAAGCTGTCTGGAGCAGTGCTGTCCGAGATGTGCCTAGAATATTCCAATAACTATTGCAAAAAATGGATTAGTCAAAAAGGACCAAGTCCATAATGAGATAAGCTATTTAAGTTTTTTCTATTGTTAAAATGCATTAACAACTTTTAACTGTATATGTAATTGTGTAGTTTGTTTTTTTTGAGTCAGAAAATCATGGGCTCAACTCCATTTTAGGGGAAAGATTGTTATAAAAAGTAAAAAATATCTCTGCTTGCATTTTAGATATTAGATTACAGTCTTTCAGGGAAAGCAATAGAAACAATTGGATACACTGGGATTTGATTTACCTTTATCAGGACAATATTGGAAATATGCTATTGCAGATAGCTGTCTGAAATACTTGATGTTCAGTGCCAAATCTAATGGAAAGCAGGAAGTTAGGAATTACTAGGGAAGAAATGGAGATCAAATCAAATTACTTTTTATATTGCTGTATAAATCCATAGTTCCTGCCCTTTGAATAATATATACAGGAGTGGCCATCACATCCAAACTTTATGTAACAAAATGGAAAAAGATGACAGGAAAGCGAATCCAAAGAGCTACAGCTCAGGTAGTATACATCTGCAGAGCATGCAATTACAGAGGGACCTGGACAGGCTGGATCGATGGGCTGAGGCCAACTGTATGAGGTTCAACAAGACTAAGTGGTGGGTCCTGCACTCAGGTCACAACAACCCTATGCAATGCTACAGGGTTGGGGAAGAGTGGCTGGAAAGCTGCCTAGCAGAAAAGGACCTGGGGGTGATGGCTGACAGCCACCTAAACATGAGCCAGCAGTGTGCCCAGGTGGCCAAGAGGGCCAATGGCATCCTGGCTTGTATCAGGAATAGTGTGGCCAGCAGGACCAGGGAAGTGATAGTGCCCCTGTATTCAGCACTGGTGAGGCCACACCTCGAATACTGTGTCCAGTTTTGGGCTCCTCACTTCAGGAAGGACATTGAGGTGCTGGAGCATGTCCAAAGAAGAGCAATGAAGCTGGTGAAGGGTCTTGAAAACAAGTCTTATGAGGAGCAGCTGAGGAGCTGGGTTTGTTCAGTTTGAAGAAGAGGAGGCTGAGGGGAGACTTTATTGCTCTCTACAACTGCCTGAAAGGAGGCTGTAGTGAAGTGCGGGTCGGTCTCTTCTCCCAAGTAACAAGTGATAGGACAAGAAAAAACGACCTCAAGTTGCACCAGGGGAGATTTAGTTTGGATATTAGGAAAAACTTCTTCACTGAAAGAGTAGTCAGGCACTGGAACAGGCTGCCCAGGGAAGTGGTTGAGTCTCCATCCCTGGAGGTATTTAAAAGATGGGTAGACGTGGTGCTTAGGGACATGGTTTAGTGGTGGACTTGGCAGTGTTAGATTAATGGTTGGACTTGATGATCTTAAGGGTCTTTTCCAACCTTAATGATTCTATGATTCTATGATTCAATCAACACCAATTTAATTCAGCATAACAAATTTATACGTACATAAATGTGTGTAATTAATTTGTGACTAATTGTAAGTCTGAAGGAATCTAACATTGTTCCTTTTGTTGTTATTTAATTTTTAATACCTTGTTCAAAATACTATAAATACAGTATCTTAATATGATATTTTGCCTACTTTCAGGGGGGAGGGGGGAATCAACAACAAAAATTAACAAGAAGGTGTATACAACTATTAAGATTTTATGAAATCAGTCTCTCTCATGAGCTAAACATATAACAAAGTGTTCTAAATATATCATAGAATCATAGAATACCAGGTTGGAAGGGACCTCAGGGATCATCTGGTCCAACCATTCTAGCACAATCTAGATGAGATGGCCCAGCACCATGTCCAGCTGAGTCTTAAACGTGTTCAGTGTAGCGGAGTCAACCAGTTCCCTGGGTAGATTATTCCAATGATTGACTGTTCTCACTGTGAAAAATTTACCTCTCGTGTCCAATCAGAATCTCCCTGGGACTAACTTGCACCCGTTACCCCTTGTCCTCACTATGTGATTCCTAGTAAAAAGGAAGTCTCCATCTTCTTTGTAGCTCCCCTTTAAGTACTGGTACATGGTGATGATATCATCACCTCTAAGCCTCCTTTTCTCAAGGCTGAGCAAACCCAGCTCTCAGCCTATCCTCATATGGCAGGCTTCCCAGACCCTTGATCATCTTGGTGGCCCTTCTCTGGACCCCCTTCAGCCTGTCCACATCTTTTTTGTATAATGGGGACCAGAATTGTACACAATATTCCAGGTGTGGCCTGACAAGTGCTGAGCAGAGTGGGATAATGACTTCTTTATCTCTGCTGGTGATGCCTTTTTTGATGTAACCCAGCATCCTATTGGCCTTCTTGGCTGCAGCAGCACACTGATCACTCATGTTGAGCTTCCTGTCCACCAGGACCCCCAGGCCCCTTTCCACAGAGCTGCTTTCTAGCCAGGTGGATCCCAGTCTGAGCTGCACTCCTGGATTATGTTTTCCCAGGTGCAAGACCTTACACTTGTCTTTGTTAAACTTCATAAGGTTCTTGTTAGCCCACTCTTCCAGCCTATCCAGATCTTCCTGCAGGGTGGCTCTCCCTTCCAGAGTGTCTACTTCTCCACTCGATTTGGTGTCATCAGCAAACTTCATCAGGCTACACTTGATCCCGTTGTCCAGATCACTTATGAAGACATTGAATAGCGTTGGGCCCAATATCGATCCCTGGGGGACCCCACTTGTGACAAGTTGCCAGTTTGAATAAGAGCCATTTACTACCACCCTTTGGATGCAGCCCATCAGCCAATTCCTCACCCACTGCACAGACCACTTGTCCAGGCCATAACGCATCAATTTCTCCAGGAGGAGGCCGTGGGGAACTGTATCGAAGGCCTTGGAGAAGTCCAGGTAGACAACGTCGACCGCTCGCCCCATGTCAACCAAGCAGGTCACTTTATCATAGAAGGCCACCAGATTTGTCAGGCACGATTTGCCTTTTGTGAAGCCATGTTGGCTCTTCCCAATCACATGCTTCATTTGACTTGTGGTGGCCCCCAGGAGGATCTGTTCCATGACTTTCCCGGGGATTGAAGTAAGACTGATGGGCCTGTAATTACCCGGATCCTCCCTTGAGCCCTTCTTATAGACAGGGGTAACATTTGCCTTCTTCGAGTCCCCTGGGACATCCCCTGATCTCCACGACTTCTCGAAGATTATAGAGAGTGACCCCGCAATGACATTAGCCAGCTCCAATAATACATTTCTTGTGAATTTAATGATAGTAAATCATCAGAGGAATGGGCACAGATTGTTTATTCTGTCTAATTCTTTCATTTTAAGACTCCTAACATGACAACAAAAAGAGTCAGGACAGTTTGGATAACAGGTCAAGGTGTGCCACAGATCACTTGCATAAATATGGGTATTTGAGTTGTACCTCATATTCCATCTATTAAATGAAGCACACTGAATATATAAATGGTGCTTTTCCTTTTCAATTAGATCCAAAAGGTCTCTATCCCTGGAGTACCAAAATGCCCACTTCCTGATACCTGTCCCCAAAGACGAGCCTGGAGCCTTACAGCAAGGCTTTATACTGGGCTCAGGGAAAGTTAAGCACGTAGAACTGGTGTCCAAAGTCTTCAGCCGAGCTAGCTAGTAAGAAATACTGGGGGCAAAAATGTGCCTTCAGCTTTGTGCTGGAAACCATTCAGTCAAAAAGTGGGATTCTGTAGTGCAGTGATCGCAGTGCTTGAGATCACCAGAGATCAGTTTCTGGTTCCTGCTTTGACTTCCCTTACACTAAATGTCTCTGAAAATAGGTTTCTACAGGAATTGCAAGCTATCAGTTTCTCATCTAAGATGAGGCAAAATCATCCCCCACTCTCTGTCTCCTTTTCCCTCTCTTAATTCCTGGCTTAATATTTATTCCATGTTTCCTTACAGTGCCAAGGTTTCAGCAAGAACAGAGCTCAGAAGGTAAGGAGCAGTTCATATTGGGATACCAGTCAGGCTTTGATGTGAAATTTGCACAGTCTGTTGAATCCTACAAAACCAAGACATTTCTGGGCATGTACAGAAGCAGAACTTCAGGAGCCTGAGGAACTTTCAGATAGAAATCTGCATCTTCTACATAGTTTAAGTTCCTCTAGGGCTTGGTGCCAGAAGAACAGGGATTTTCAGGATGGCAGTTTCAGTTATGAGTATTTAAACTCTGTCCAAACCTTACACTTTAATTTGACTGGGTAAAAAAAGGTTGAATCACATCCTCCATAGACCAGAAGACCCATTCCACAGAGGCTTTTTTGGTATTAATTCTTCTCTTCTTCCTCTGAGATAGAAGAGTAAAACATCTCTATAAAACATTTTACTATATTAATGTCTTTCTCAGCCAAAAGATAATTCCGGAATGATTTGCATAATAATTATTGCTTTGATATACTCATCCTCATACAGAATAGTATAGTGCACCATCTCAGACACCAATAAGGTCCAGAATATCAGTAATAATACAGTCAGTATGCATATCAGTGTACTAAATAAGCGGCTGCATGAATGCCAGTAGACTGATGAAGAATTTGAGTCAGTTCTATGGACTTTTCACCCTTTTCACTGAAGGAACATTTGAGTAAAAGATATATTTCCTTCCACTAAAGAGTCTTTTGTTAAGGTAGGTACGAGAGAAATAGCAATTCAAAATCGTACATTTGTTTTCATCTGTGGTCTTTTATATATGTGCTTCTAAATTTATACATGTATGTATTATGTATGGACATAATATATGTCAATATAGCTCAAGTGATCTTATCAGTATATATATTTTTATGTGATGTTTTATAGCACATCTATATCTTTTTCTGTCTATATAGCTACTAATTTTTTCAGTTGAGCCTCTTTGTAAGAACTGATCTTTACAGTGTGATTTACTGGGGATGAAACATTTAAACAGACAGTAGATTTCCTTCTTTCCCTTCAGGGCAACTGCCCAGAGTGGCTGAACACTCCTAATCAGACAATGCACCATACGCTCATACCCTTCTCTCCTTACCTTATTCAAATTAGAGCTGTGTCCTGCTCTGCATTTTAAATGGTGTATTATAATGGCATATTATAATGAAGTGAGCCACCCAACACTTCATGAATGGAAGCAGAATTGCCTGTTGGTGTTTGATATGGTCTACCTATTGTTCACCAAAGCAAGCATTGCCTTTAAATTTGGATCCAGAGGCCCAATGCTTGGAAATTCAGGGGTCCACTATTGTGAAGGTCAGTCAGTGCAGCATGTAATACTTCTCAGGCATATTCTTATAAAGTTCTTGTTTTGTTAAAAAAACAAGCCTATTTGTGCGCTGTCATAAATACAGGATTTCTTCTGATTTTATGATTGATGTTATAGATGTTACTTTTTGAAAATGTTATTAAATTACTGTTGGGTTTTTGTGCTTATAAATAAAAATCTTGTCATTCATTTAAAATAAAGTTCTTTCCACAACACACTCACTTAAAATCTGTGCTGATAAAGTTTATATCATATGTTGATCATTGGTTTGACTTATATAAGTCTTGGGCAGCAATCCAAGTGTGGTGAAGGCTTACTGTTTAATTTGTTTTATCATCCCAAGTTTTCTTTCAATTGCTGCTAAGAAGTGAAATATTAATCAATCAGCAAACATAATAAAAATAGTTCTGAAAACAACCTTCAGTAAAAGCTGATACAGAAGCACTGAAGCAAGAATAGCCATTTGCACATTAACTTAAAGAGGCAGTTTAGAGAATGGGTTGCTCAGAAACCCTAGACCATAGCACCTAGAATTAGTTCAAAGAAGAATCAAGCTGCTGTTATTGTTTGTTGCATACTTTTGTATTATACTTCTAGAAGTATTTTTAATTGATTATATTAATCTCTCTTTTTTTTTTTTAATACCACTGAGATATAGGATACATCTTTTGCTTGCATTAAGTCTTTTGCATGGTATTAGTAAGTGAAGAATAAGACTAATTCTGAATGCTACTGAAAATGTTATGCTGAAAGGCTGAAACTTGGTCATCACATGGCTTCTTAAACAACAACAGATTTAGACGAGCAAATGGCAGTATGGATAACTGAGGAAAATATACAGGATTATCACAGAATCACAACAATCACACAATGGTTGAGGTTGGCAGGGACCTCTTGAGATTGTTTTGTCCAACTGCCCTGCTCAAGAAGGTCCACCTAGAGCAGGCTGCCCATGACCATGTCCAAATGGCTTTTGAATATCTCCAAGGAGGGAGATTCTACAACCTCTCTGGGCAACCTGTGCCAGTATTGATCAACTTCACAGTAAAAAAGTGTTCTATTGTGTTCAGGAGGAATTTCATATTTGTTTGTTTGTTTGTTTTTTTAACTTGTGCCCATTGATTCTTTCCTATTTGAATGAAAGAAAACTTATCTATCTTTCTCTACCAAAGAGTCCTGAAAGAGGGTCTAGAGAATTTACTTTAATTGCAAATAGGGGCACAGACCATTTCTTAATTCTTAGCAATTTCACATTAAAAACAAAAAAAAGTGATTACTAATCTTTTTTTAATAAGAAAAGGTACATTTTTGGGAGTCCTTCAGCTGTTCATGACTTTTAAAAAACTGGCATGAGAAACTTGCCAATTGTAGGAGACCGTATTTCTTACAAAGTTTGTTCTGCAAATAGTGTTCTACTGATAAATTTCCTTAGGTGTTTGTTTATACATTTCCTTTTCCAAAACTGTCTTCATAAGCATTACCCTAATCAAGTGAACACAGTCACATATGTAATTCATTCACGTATTTGATACAATTAGTATGCTCTATTTTTCACCAATTAAAAATAACATTTACTCTTGGGAACAGACTTCACCGACTGGGTTTTTTTTTCCAGTTCTCTAATGTCAGACAGTAGTGTTCCCTTCAGCTGAGGACATGACCTTGTCTGAGCCACATTGTCTTTGAGATGACTGGAACTGTTAAGAAAATCTTGTTGTATGAGACTACTATGGTCCTTTGCTATGTTTTCTCTGTAATGGAAATATATGACGGTTCCTTGGGATTTCAAAAATGTCTATTTTGCATATTAATATTACATTAGTATTATGCTATAAAACTAGCATATACAGAGATTTTTACTGTATACTAAAGACCTTCATGTTCTACTTTATAGATATAGCCCTAATCTACCTCAAAATAAAACTAGTTTGCCTTTTTTTGGTCTTGGATTTCATAGTAAGGTAAAGCTGATGCAAATCAGTGTTGCACGGAAATAAAAAAAATACTTTTTCATTATCTGAAAAAAATATTTCATATTTTTTATAGAAAAATAAATCTTACTTCTTTGCTAAATCAGCTACAGGCTTGCAAGAAATAATTTTTTAATAATATTGTTATGTAGTATACTCCATTAATAGATGTTTCAATCACAGACCATAAAATTAACCCTGTTTTATCCCTCATTATAACTAAGGGCTTATATCATAGAATCATAAAATCATAGAATTGTTAAGGTTGGAAAAGACCCTTAAGATCATCAGGTCCAACCGTTAACCTAGCACTGCCAAGTCCACCACTAAACCATGTCCTCAAGCACCACATCTACCCATCTTTTAAATACCTCCAGGGATGGGGACACAACCACTTCCCTGGGCAACCTGTTCCAGTGCCTGACTACTCTTTCAGTGAAGAAGTTTTTCCTAATATCCAACCTAAACTTTCCCTGGTGCAGCTTGAGGCCATTTCCTCTCATCCTATCACTTGTTACTTGGGAGAAGAGACTGACCCCCACCTCTCTACAACCTCCTTTCAGGTAGTCGTAGAGAGCAATAAGGTCTCCCCTCAGCCTCCTCTTCTCCAAACTAAACAACGCCAGCTCCCTCAGCTGCTCCTCATAAGACTTATTCTCTAGACCCTTCACCAGCCTCGTTGCCCTTCTCTGGACATGCTCCAGCACCTCGATGCCCTTCTTGAAGTGAGGGGCCCAAAACTGGACACAGTACTCGAGGTGCAGCCTCAGCAGTGCCAAATACAGGGGCACTATCACCTCCCTGGTCCTGCTGGCCACACTATTCCTGATACAAGCCAGGATGCCTTTGGCCTTCTTGGCCACCTGAGAACACTGCTGGCTCATGTTTAGGCGGCTGTCAACCAACACCCCCAGGTCCTTTTCAGCCAGGCTGCTTTCCAGCCACTCCTCCTCAAGCCTGCAGCATTGCCTGGGGTTGTTGTGACCCAAGTGCAGGACCCGGCACTTGGCCTTGTTGAACCTCGTACAGTTGGCCCCGGCCCAACAATCCAGCCTGTCCAGGTCCCTCTGCAGGGCCTTCCTACCCTCCAGCAGATCGACACTCCTGCCAAACTTGGTGTTGTCTGCAAACTTACTGAGGGTGCACTAGATCCCCTCATCCAGATCGTCAATAAAGATATTATACAGGACCGGTCCCAACACTGAGCCCTGGGGAACACCACTCGTGACCGGTCGCCAACTGGATTTGGCTCCATTCACCACCACTCTCTGGGCTTGGTCGTCCAGCCAGTTTTTAACCCAGCGCAGAGTGCACTTGTCCAAGCCGTGAGCAGCCAGCTTGTGCAGGAGAATGCTGTGGGAGACGGTGTCAAAGGCCTTACTGAAGTCCAAGTAGACAACATCCACAGCCTTCCCCTCATCCACTAAGCGGGCCACCTTGTCATAGAAGGAGACCAGGTTAGTGAAGCAGGACCTGCCTTTCATAAACCCATGCTTGCTGAGCCTGATCCCCCGGTTGTCCCGCACGTGCCGCATAATGGCACTGAGGATAATCTGTTCCGTGACCTTTCCCAGCACTGAGATCAGGCTGACAGGCCTGTAGTTCCCTGGATCCTCCTTCCGACCCTTCTTGTAGGTGGGTGTCACATTAGCTAACTTCCAGTCATCTGGGAGATATGGTTAGTTGTTGTGTTTCAACTGGGATGGGAGAGAAATAGCCTCATAAAGATATTTAAATTTGGTCTCCTGGAGCATGAGTGATTTGTTGACTGAATGAAAATATGGACTTTCATTATGACTTCCTTGTGACAGTTTTGCTAAGTTGTGTATATCTAAATGAGTGACATTCATACGAAATATGTTTACTGAATCTTGAGCCTTTGTCTGGTAATGGGCCATTCAAATTCAAAGTGGTCATGAACCATAATTGTGACCTAAGATGTTGCTTAGCAGCATTAGGAGGTCAACATCTTAAACAGCTACCAATATTGTGGAGGTCATTGTGCCTAGCACTCTCTTATGTCAGGGAACCATCTCACATGATCATATAAACATACCAAGCTTCATCTTAAAAATCAGTCATTTCCTCCTTCCTTCCCTCCCATTCTACTAGAGGATGTTCTAGGAAAGCTGTTCCAAAATCTCATTCCTCTTTTAACCATTTTGAGACTAAACATATTAATGTTATTTTTTTTTCTCCTAGAAAGTGTTATGCTTCAGTGTGGCCTTACTTTTTGGAGTTTTTAAGCATGTCTTGCCTATTTATATTGCATATATGTTGCATATTTATATATAGATTATACATATATATATTATACCTTCTAGTCCTTTCAGTGTTGATTAGCTTAGTAAAACAAGCTAACTTAGTTGCCTCCTATAAATATATCCTTCTTTGCTTTGATCACTTTAGTGGCTCTTTCCTATTCTAGTTCCATTTCACATTCATATTTCCTGAGGTTTATATAGTATGCCAGATCAACTCTCATCCGTGACTTCTACAACGTACACTTCTCTGTTTCTACCCTCTATCCAACTAACTGAGAATTTTCACATCTCCTTTCCTTTGCATCTTTCAACTGAAGATCAACCTAGTTTTAAAATAAGTCTTGTTAGTCTGTCCTTAAATGACTTGATGTATTATATGGATGCAGTTCATCCTATTTTTCTTAGGTTTCAAAACTCTTATTTACACATGAATTAATCTCCTGTCCAGTGCTCATCCCTCTTAATTTTTCTGCAAAGCAATAATGCTAAAAATTGCTAATATGAGACAAAACTGATTTAAAAAAAGAGGGATAGAATATATTTTAGTATGACCACACTGCAAGTGAACATCTCTCTTGTATAGACTGAATACCGGTGGATCTGAGAAATTAAGTAAAGAGCTGTATCAAGCAACCTGTATCAAAATGATTTTTGACTGTATGTTTGTTTAAATTATTATATATATATGTGAACCAAGTATTTTTCATTTTATCTTGAACATCATAACAATGTCATAACAATAGAAGTTTATTAATATTGGAGGGGTATTGGGATGTTCCCCAAACCGTGGGGAACAGTAAGATGAAATTCAGCTCATGCTGCAATACCTCCTGGTACAATTCAGCATGAATATAAGTTTCTTATCACCTTTGGAGGAGAAAGTTGTTTGAAGTGCTTACCCTCCTGCTATCACTAGAAAGAAAGGAAGAAAAGGTAGAAAAGGATTTAAAAGCCTTTGAATACTATGAATACACATCCTCTCTTCCTGTTCTTGTTTCCTATCAGGAGCTCTTCTGGATCAAACCTTAGTCCAAACTGCATTTTCAAAAAACATTTATGAAAGCATGAAAACTGCATTATTAGAGTTGAATAGATGTTGAATAAATGTAATTAATAGAGTTGCATAAATGAAGAAACAGCAGTATTTCTTCTTTATAGCCTGAGTTCAGCTGCCTAGAAGCCATAGCATGATAGATGGCAGATTAGAAATTCAGTGGACTTCTACAGGCCAGAGTCACAGTAATTGCCCAATATCATCTTCTGAAGTATTTTTAAAGGTAAGAACAAATGTTCTAGTCTACACCTGCCTGGGTCTATGGGTGAGGCAACAAAACCTCAAGGTCATTGTTGACTGATGATGGGAACTGTGTTGGCTAATCAAAGCTTGATGATAGGTTTATAATAAAATAAATAAACAAATAAAATAATAAATAAACAAAAATAATACTTTGTGCACCACATCCTCTGGTCCTTGGGATCACAACAAAGTGAAAAGGAAATGTCAATGATCTTAAATATTACTTTTATTTCTTTAGTTACTGAAAAGAAAGGGCTTTGTTTTGCATTATGCCACCTTATCCCCTTCTAAATAATTGTTAGATGTTGACTCATGTCTGATTCAGATATAGAGCAATATTCTCAGTGGGTGGTGCACTAGCTTAGGAAATTTTTGCATTGTTATGGCTTGTCAAGCTTGTATTTTCATGAAAATCTCGATCAAGTTCATTAAAAGAAAAACTATGGCTTCATAATTATAGCTTGAAATAGCAAACTCAGCACAAATTTAAGAAAACAGAAGATGTGCTCATTTGTAGGAAGCAGCCAGTGTAAAAGTGACCCCTCTTATGACTTAGCTTTCTCCAGCATATCTAGACTTCTGCTGTGAGCCCTGCTAATCATGGATTCAAAAATCAAGGTTTACCTTTTGAGTAATTGGTGTCATTTAGACACTGTGATGTGGCAGAACACTGGCGAGATGCACAGTGGAATTCTTCTCAGCAGCTGGGCTGTTCTTGGAAGCTTTTATTTATTTTAATAGAAATTCATATAACATCAATGACTACAGTACACAGTTGTACTCAATATATATATATTTCTGAAATGTGTCAATGTTAACATTTAAACATGTCATTGTTATTACTGAAAAATAATTCAACATTTATACTTTATACAATCCAGAGTTCTGGGTTTCCTCTTCACCTTCCTGATTCCCACCCTCATTTATGTTCAAACATCAAAACTAAAAAATCAAAATAGTCCACTGACATTTCAATTGAAAGCTACAACTCCCAAGAGGTGTGCATGGCAATATTTTCTTTCCTTGTAACACCACCTTGCAGACTACCTTGATGGGACTGGAACAAATATCCGTATGACAGCTTTTTGGCATAGCAGAGAGACTGATGAGGTATGTCCTTAAGCCTCTCTTCATACAGATCTTAGATAGCATGAGGCAGTTGAAACAGAATTAAAATTAAGGTTCACCAAGACAATTTTTTGGTCCTTTGTAAGGGAAGAGGTAGCATACCATACTACAATATGTAGTTAGGAAAATATCAATACTATATTTAGTGATACAATTACACACAATAATTACAAATTAACAATTTAAAATTTTGAATAAAAGAGTGTCTGCACACATTCTGCATTGATACAATCCATTGGTTATACTTCCATCATTTTGTTTGGAAATTCATTTATCTATTTTTTAACCTGAAGTTGAATATTGGATTAGTCATATGGATTGGCAAAATTACGTGTATTACTAAGATGAAATTTCTTGTTCCTCTCTAAATTGATTCAGTAGGAGACAAACTTAACTTTTCCAAGAAAGAAAAAATCTCAATGGCTAGAGAGAGGACTTGAAACTGGATTCTACAAAATCACAGAACTGGAGGGGAAAAGTGTAGAAAAATGTTGTATTTTATATGCATTTTTTTAAATGAAGGGGAAGGAAGCCTTTAAATCTGCTTTTATTAAATTTTATTTTATCTGTCCTCATCCTTCTGAGTGTGTTTTCTTTGTCTGGTATCCAAAGTCTGTAAAGACATTTGCATACAGAAGGATGAAAATGCAACATTATATTACAAATGTCTTATTGTCTTATTTTCAAAAGAGATGCGCTGAAAGCAAATGGGATTTTTCTTGGCTTTTTCTCACAGTATGTAATCATGAAAGTAATTCTGCCCAATATATTACTTATCTGTACTAATCACTCTTGATCTTAAATATCAGTGATCCAAATGAAAAGATAATGGGTTTAAAAAACCAATTATCTAGAAAGCCTAATTGAGTTAAATGGAAGCTGAACTGAAATTGAAGAATTTATCCTTTTGTACATGAGTAAACTTTTTAAAACATTATCAGAAAGAGCATATTCTTACAATGCTTTGGTATTTGGTGGGACATAAATGTGTAGAAAAAATATAACCTTCTCTTTAATCCCGAAACTTAATAAATATTTTGCAGAGCTGGGATAGTTAATGCCAAGAGGTTCTGTACACAGTATTGTTTTCACTAAGATCATGTACTTTAAAATGAATAATATCCTTTTAAACAAGTGTTGCAGATAACAAAGGCATTTTGTAAAAAAGAGGGAAAAGATCATCTTTCATTGGCAGGTATAGTGCTTTGATCTGTTGATTAAGCTCCTGTTTGGAATGTTCATTCCTTGTAGTCTCCATGGGGACCCAGATAGTTGCATATTATGTACAGTGCCTAACCACAGAATTAACCTAATTCTAGTGTATTTTGTGCACTTTGGAAGTTATTAAAACAGGTTGCTATGGTAATAGCTGTTGAACTCCAGAATAGTCAAGACAGTTATAGACTAAATTGGTTCTAACAATCAGAGCTGGGAACAATCGTTCCCTATTTATTTGTGCACTGTGACAGAGTTGAAATTGCCAGAAAGTCAGCCAGCCTTATAATTTTTAACAGGACTCCTGGGAAGAATGAAAAGTACAACTTTGCAGGTGTAGGATTGAAACACAGAGAGGCCAAAAGATTTGGTGGTCTCACAGAAAGTCTGACAGACTGGGGATTATTCCACACCTTCTAAGCCCGAACATAAGCATCCAACACACTGCATTATCCTTTCTCTCATTTGAAGTTTCTGTGTGTAAATCCACTGTCTTCAGTTTAAGGACAGATTGAAATGTTTTAGAATTTGTTTCTCTGATGGTGTCTAAAAGCAAAACACACAAACAAGCAAGCAAGCAAACAAGCAAGCAAACAAACAAACCCCAAAACCTCACTGCATTGGTTATAGGTACACTAGTAAACTAATCAGGGCCAGGAAACAGGCTTGAACACTTGCACACAAGTAGCTGTATGTGTTAGCAGCACTGACATAAATAATAAACTCTTAACATAGTGCAAAAAGCCTACTGTTGTTTGACTGCACGGTTCCTGCAATGTTTGGCCCAGGGCCACAAATGCTCTCCTAGGCAAAGCCTGAGCATGGTATGGAGCCCATCAAGGAGCAGTGAGGACAGTCCTTCTCAGAAGGCAACAAAAAAGATTCCACCCTGTTTTGGAGAGTTTTACCATTTGAATACAAGGTTGGCCATTGCATTTGGCCTCAGAACTACAGGCCAGACCCTGGACTGTTCTATTCATTAAAGTAAACATAGACATTTGGACAAGGAACTCTGAATTTCAAAGGACATTTCTATTCAGGAACCAAAGCATGTTTTCAGAAGCCTAACTTCCAACACTCAAATATGACAAGTTTGGCGTTTGTGCCTCATCTACATAAAGATGCACACATCACCAGTGTAAGGAAATTAAGGAAGTTCCAAGAAGGTTGTGATTTAACTGAAGAAAACCCTGTTCCTAAGAAGGTTTTTGTTGGGAAAGGAAACAAGGAGAATGTTGCATGGAAAACCTGTACCCCTCCCAGCCAGGTCACCCCCTGTGGCCCAAGACAGGTCTTTGGGTTAATGTTTCTGAATATGCTAGAGCACCAGTGTCTGTGCTCTGCTCAGATTTTAAATAGTTACGTTGGGCACCTTTGGTTCAGATGCCCTAGAGAAAAGGCATTTAAAGAATCCATCTGCTTACATGATGTTCAGCAAAGACCTATTGAATATCAGATCCTTTTAACGTGCTATTAAATTTGAACGTGACAAGCTTCAGAGATTTTGACTGCAATATAAAACAGTGTGCATGGAAAATCCACTTTCATTTGTCAGCTTAGTTAATTTTTCTTTCCTTCTTTTTTTTTGTTATGTCTGTTTGTTTGTGTACAAGAGGAAACTGTGTCCAGAAACAGGTTTAGATAATACATTTGCAAAATCAACCACACTGAAAGGAGAAATACCTTAAATAAAGTCTCATGAGCATGTTTGGTCTCTTTGTTGTGATGCATAAATATATATTGTCATTATGAACTTCATAAATATAGAATTTAATTATGTGAACTTCCCCCCCCAAGCCCAAAGTATCCACACCCACTCAAACTCATTAACATAGTAATGAAGCAGTATACACAATAAATCCCTGAACATTTGAAGATTTCAGGTATCTTGTAGGCACAGGGATTGTTTAGGGTAGTTCCAGGACAGAAAGAGTCCTGGAACTGTGTGTGAAATTGAGCTATAACTTGGGAAAGGGAAAAGATATCTGGATACATTTAAAAGACTTCCTGACAATGATATTGATGAAAATGTAGAACAGTCTGACGTTGCTATGCTTTTTCTTTCCCCCCTCACTGTTGCAAAATAAAAATAAGGGCTTAAAAAGACCCTAGACCTTAATAACTTCAAAAGCAGCACTGTTAATCAACAGGATGCTGCGTGTGTTATTCATATGTAAACAGACATCTTCTAAACTCTTTCTTGCTCAGTGTCCTTGAAGATCTTTTTGATAGTGAAAAGAGGACTCTGAAATATTTAATCTCCTCTTCAGTGAACAAAATCTTGCTATTCCTTCTAACTTATAAGAACAGAAATGTTTAAAGTTCAGAATTACTGTGATTGACTTGTTTATATTATGAATAATATAATTTGTCACCATAATAAAAGACTTAAGATTATCTTTTTCTTAGCTGATCTTATTAAGGGCAAGAGAAAGGTAATACTTGTCTGCCTGATGTGGAGTTTAGGAAAGAAAAACGTTGACTTATGGGATCAGTATACAGGTTTAGGACTGCAGGTTGCTTGCAGTGGCAGCACCTTTTTTCTGGGTCTAGGCAAGAACGTGCCACACTTCATCATTTGCCTGACACCCTCTGAGAGTCTCCAACTCAACAACCTCCTCCTGTTACATTGCTAGAAGGAGCAACGTGATGTGTTGGTGCTCCTCCCAAAGTGAAAGGGGATGTAGGGAGGGAGGTCCACTTCCCACAGCAGCTGGCTCCATCCCAGCACTGGCAGTTGGATAAGGCCTGCAGAACCATATTTTGCTCTTGCTTCCCATGCAAGTGATTCCCGACCAGCATAGTCACATGCATGTCAGAAGCCAGATGGATTAGTGAAGAGATTCTAGTTTTTGTTTCTCATTACAGTAATGGTCTGGCCAAGCCACAAATAAATTTAAAATAAAATGAGAGTCTGTGGCTTAAGCCATTTTCTTCTTTGAACCAGGGCTGTGAGACCAGAGACAAGAAGCAAAAGAACACATTTTATGAAGAACTATGTATATTCATATGTCCTGCTAGAATCTAGAGCAAAAGAGTAGTTTTTCATTATCTTTCTTACCATGATCATCTGATTGAAGAGTTTTAGACCCATTTATATTTTAAGACTAATTTTTTCGTGGAATAAGGGGGTCATTTGGGGATGAGAGGGCAAGGAATGGAGAAAAAGCACTGATTTAGGTTTTTAATTTAACTTTCATGATTTTCTCAAGATAATGCTCATCAAAATCATTTCAGCTCTGCTTCAAAGGGAACAACTAAGTGTGTTAAAATCCATGTAAAACTGGATTGAATACTGGACCATTTATGGGAATTTGGACTTACTATGGAGAAAAAGGAGGAAAAGAGCAAAGGAAGTGAGGAGCTCTGGGCAACACAATAAATTTTGTGCACTGCATTAAGACTGGTTAAAGGTGCAAATAGACAAGAAAATCTAGATTTTATATGTTATTGTGATAAAAATGTGGGAAATTTCTGTTCAGGGGGAAATTTCAGGGTGTTTGGATAGGCTGTCTTACACATAGACTTCATGTACTTGATGGTTTCCTCTTCCTTTAAATTTTCAATCCCCCAGTTTTCCACAGTAACTGCTTACAACAGAAATGTATTTTGAGCATTATTTTAATTTAATCTACAGCATATAGAGCAAATAAGTTCGGCTTTCAGTGTATGAGCCTGTTTTGGCAAAGGATGAAGAGTCAGAGAGTGAGCGTAAAAGTCTTATGGGGCCTTATATGCACCACTTTGAAACTGTATTCTTGAAATCAATAAATTACCAAAAAAAAATAATTTTTCCTTTTTCACGTTTAGTACCATCAGCAAACTTGCCTACTTAACTTGGAGCACAGTACTAGAAAGAGGAACCTCATTCTTTTGATTATTTTCTTATGTAAGTTGGCAACACTTGAGGTGTACTTATCAGATAATGATGGCTTAACTATTGTTATGCTATAATCTCATCAGAATCTTATTATACACACCTTCATGAAAACATTTTCATTGTATTGAGGTTGTGTTTGAAACGAAAGTGGATTTCAGAAGAATGGTTCATAAGCACTCCTATTTGTGATCTATTGAAAATTTATCATCCATAAGGACCCATCAGAAGTGATTCTGAACAAAGATCACTCTGAAATACTAATTACCACAGTAGTTAGGGGCAATGTTTCCTAAGATCATGAAGACTTTCAGAGTTTTTAGCCTATTGGAGACCAGTGTCCTGATGAATGTCTTTTGAGTTCACAAGGCTGTCCTCTTCAGTGTCACTAGGGAACATTTTATTAGCTGTATCTTCTACCCAGAGAAAGAGCTTTCTAGATTCATGGCAGAACACTGTATGAATGCTCTTTTTCTCTGGAATTGCATAGAATGGGTCATCCATTTGATCCCCTAGAATATGCAGCCATAAAAAATGCTATCATATGATTATGCTAATAAATCTGGCTTCATTTCTTGGTATCTCACGAAATTCCTATTAAAGTTTGAAGGTAATCCACATAATGAAAACAATTTTGGGAAGAAGCCATACTTATGGATTGCTTATAGACAGACAACTTACCAGTGAATCACTGTGGTTGCCAGGAAATGGATTGAATGAGCAAATTTTGATTACTTTTGTAAACTGATTCAAACACTAGTTACCAATTTATGTACACACAGCTGTCTGAGCATACCAAATGGTAGGTAATGCCTTTTGAAATAGTAACCTAATGTTCTACATCTGTGGGAACATTGACCTCATGGTTCAATACTCTTTAGTGCTTGTAAAATTCTACAATGTGTGCTGTAAGGACATACAGTTGCATATTGCAAATCAAATACATAGAGCAGTCAGATATCTTAGGTCAAAATATATTTAGGTATTGTTGTCTAATGGGCTATTCTCAGTTAATTTACTAACAAAGAAAGGAAGGAAAAAAAAGCAAGCAAGGAAGGACTTTCTTCAGCTATTCTATGCAAAGTGAAAAGAAAAACTTGAATGGTGTAAGGGGTTAGATATTCATAATAGCATCACTTGATTTATACTATGGAAATAATGCTGAGTGAAGTTAATGAGATGTCTATAACCCCCCTTAGCATTTCTTAAATCCTTCCCATTTCCTTGTTACCACTGTCCCTACTTACAACTTAAAGTATTAGGAATATAATGATTTGTAACTCCTTCATTCCTCTAAAAGCACACAATTTTTTTCCATTTTCCGGTGCTGGTTCTGTTTACAAAAAGATCAAAACTTAAAGGCACAGTCAATTTATATCATAAATGTCCCTTTTTATTTTTAGAAAATCATGTTAAAACTGCAGTAAGTTCTAGTAAATGTTTGTGGATTTACTTCATTTGGATGACTGTATCTGGCCATGTTCATGGTTCCTAGAATTCCCTGTCCTCCAGTGCTAAATACTGGTTTTAGCCAGATAAGCAAAAATAGTTAGCTTGCCTTAGTTAACTATTTTAGAATTAAATTCCAGTTTCTTAAAATTGGATCATTAATCCCTAAAGATTTTTCAGTTCTGTGTTTCCATCAAAGTGCCATTTTGTTTAAATGATGTTTTCTCTATACTTCTACACTTAGACATGTAAAACCATAATAAACATATGTAATATAAAAATGCAATAAATATACAAACAAATAAAAAGGTCATCTTTAAAAAAAACACAAGTGTTTTTAGACTTGGTATTGATATGTTGCTTCACATAATGGGGATATCTCATTATTCCGTTCTTTTCTATGAACCAGTTTCTCCAGAGAGATTAAATTTGTCACAATGTTCAGTATAGTCTAACCAGGAAAGGAACTGGGGGGAAAGAGATGTTGTTGAAACACATAGAAATACTGAGTTCCTGATACTAGGTTGTCTTTAAAATATTGCTCTTATATTAATGATTTAAGCAGGAGTGTTTCCAGTTTTTTTTATTTGACCATATACAGTTTTATGAAAAGAAGGCACTTTCTACAAAAGAAACTGAAATACTTTCTAGCTCATTCTTAAAAAGTATGAGGGATTATCTATGATATGACATTATCTGGAGGACTATGTGAAGAAGTGCTCATTCCATCTCAAGACAAGGTTATTTTAGAATACTAAAGGAAGCTCAAGGAATGATCATTAGGGTAGTTATGAAAGAACAAAAGGCATCAATGAAGAGAAATGTGAAAAAATACAATTCCTAGGAAATACCCAAAGAGACGTCACAAGAACTAGAGGACATAATGATACAGAAGGTTAATCAGGAGACTTTACTGTGCATGACAATGCCCTTGACAAACGTCACTGAGGGAAAGTCAAAGATCATAAATCCTTTGTTACTCAGCACATACTTAACACATGATATGCTTTGAGATCAAAAGTAAAAAAATCAAAAAAGAAAAAAAAAAGAGTATTTTCATATACACCAAAAACTGTAAGTGTAAGTTAGAAAAATGCAAAGCAGCAAGAGAATTGGAAACAGGAAATATTTTTTTGAAAATGTTAAATCGCAGGGTTTCAGATTTTTGATTAATTCCTAATTTTTAAAGGCCAGCATAAAGCTGTCATGGGGGAAACCAGATTTTTTCCGTGACTACTGCTAGGAATTTGCTTTCTGCATTCTGTCTGGTACTGTCCACAGTCAGTAACAGAGATTTGACTAGATGGACATTGGATATACTTTAACAACATAGTTTCTGAGATTCCAAGAACCACAGAAATAATTGACTAAAATTATAAGACACCCCATTCCTCCAAGCTAAGAGGACAGTACAAGGTACAAAACACATAAGCAGTCAACTCTAGGAGATAACAGGAAATTAAAAATATCAAGATGCCATATGTAGGTCACAGGGATACAAGTTAGGTGTATATACTACAATCCATTTAATAATTGAGGATATACATGAAGGTAGTAGAAACAAAAATAGCTTGAGGAAAAGTTGGGGGGTTTATATATATATTTTCCATACAAGGATTAAGTAGTCAAATGCCTCCATTATTTTAGCAGTGCAAGTATATTTCTTTGCAAACAGTATGAATCCGGTATAATTCATCAAGTGTGACCATTAAACATTTAAAATCTGGGGTATTTTAATTATTCCCTGTCATTCTTATTCTATTCCCTGACCAGATAGGTAAAATATTACTAACAGTTGAGGATGCATACACTGTACGTTTCTTGGACAGAATGAGTAATTGAATAAAACATATACATAAAATCATAAAGAATAAATTGTTTAATCTTTACTTCGCTATGTAGGCGAAAGACTGTGCTTAATTCTTCTTTCAGCACAGCCAAAATAATTTTGTATGGATGTGCTGTTCTCACTGAGAAGGGTGTGGTCTGACATTTTCTGGCTTAACTACCTCTATGCCAGGGCTCTGGCAACAGACTTTGGGAACCCAGCTCCTCCTTATGTCCCATCACATACGAAATATACAGAGTTCATTACAATTACCTCTCTTTAATTGTCTGTCATCACTTCAGCCTATGCTGAAAAATAATGAGTTGCACAGCCCTAAACATGAGGACAAGATCAATCTGTGGTTCATTTAAATGTCTATCTAAAAATATGCTAAGTACTCTGGACTCATTCCAGCAGAGCCACTACTTTTGTAAGAGCTAAACATTGGAACTGTCCAGTTGAATCCAAGGAGACATCCCTCTCATCCTTGAGGCTAAACAGTTGTTGTAATTGCTGGGCCTAATTATTTTGTTGGATCAGTGACAGCATGCTCAGCATTTTGTAAGATCAAGATTTGGCCCAGAAAATTTTAGAACTCAATCCTGTAGTTTGTTTTCTTTTCCAGTTTTCCAGTACAACTCTAGGAATTAGTCCAATCTTCTTGTGAGCAAATAGATATACTCAAATTTTCCTCAATATGAATGTAACTGGGAGCATGGACCTTTCTAAAGCAAATTAATTTCTAAATTTTAACATGAGTTTACAAGAAACATTGAATTTTATAGTTTAAATTCCTCTCTGAAAATGTATGCATACATGTTATACAGATGTAAAGACAGTGCCATGTATGATAATTTTACCTTTAAGTCTAAGAGGAAAATACTTCAAAAGAAGAAATATGTGGTCAAAATTAATCCTGTTTTGACCTTAATATCTCTTGCCTTGGCTGACAACTTTGTAAATACAAATAATGAAAGATTCAGGAGAAGAACAAAAGCCTTAGTTCAAAGCAAATCACAGAATACTGAACATGGAGAAACTGGTTAGAGCAATCATGGGAAGCATCTGGTCTTTGTGAACTTAAAATTACATGGAAAATGCATCTGTCCAAAAATTAGAGCACTGGCAGCTGTTGTGGCCAGCTGTTACTCTGTCCATTTAAACAAAGAAAAAAAGAAAAAGGCTATTACTTTTAATTAACCATTCCTTAGTCCCGTTTTATTTTCTCAGTGCAGAGATATCACAACTCAATCATGTTAAGAAAACTGTACTGTAAATAAATCCTAGCATGAAATACATATTATACCCAACTTAGATCAATTCTGCACTGAACATTAGTTTGATAGACAAAGACTGATTGATCAGGGTACTAATCATCAGGAGAGATATGCTGTAAATGCAATTGTAAGGGCTACAGAGATTCGATTTAAGATCCTTCCTAACTGAGGCCTATTCACAGGTTTCCTCAGCCAAACCATAGAAAACACCTCCTGTGACTAGTGGTTCCTGGAAATAATATCCTCTGATAAGGAAGCTAAGTTAAATGACACAATTTTTGAGAGGTTTTTTTTACAGTGATCTGGCAACTGCGTGGTAAACATCATATGAAAGATAATACATTTTCCTTTTCAATGAGATGGTAATAGTTCTGGCACCATTTTATACAGGTTGATCAATATTAATTTTTACTTAGTGACCGCTCTATGACTCTATTGCCATGTAAAATTTATAACTGGAGTTTGTCAGGTTCCACTATTATTCCTCTATGTATCTAAACGGAACAAAAAATATGTTTTCTTTGGTAAGTATTCTTTAATTATCATTACTTCTTGTAAGGAAAGGTTTCCTTTCATAACCTTGGTTGTCTTCAACATCAATTCACTGGTGGTCTAAGCCATTATGAAGCTCCAAACCAGAAGACTGAAAGAAAATTCATATGGAAGGGGTCTTTACAGAAAGACGTGCATGAGACTACCAATGTTTTGAAATTCTCATTGAATCTTAATCGCTTTCCTTAAGGCACAATCAATTATTCTGCACTAGGAACTTGGTTTCAGGTTATAAAAACCCATGGAATTACACTGAGATATATATGTACATACCAACAAGGAGCTAGAGCCAGTAAAGGACTTGGATGCTACAAATTGAGCTACTTCAAGACCTGTATTCAGCTGACCTTCACAGCAGAATCCAGGGTTCAGTATTAAGTCCTGACAGAGTACACAAAGAGAACTAGTCTTCAAAAGGAAAAAGGAGTGAGGGGAGGATCCAAAAACCCATACTGTGCTTAGAGAGTAGCACAGAACCTCTCACAGAAAATTTCATGCATAGATGAATTAATTCCCTGTCTGGAGTTTAGGAGCTTAACTCCACTCCATGCTGTTGAGTTCTGTGCAAACCATTTCCTGAGTCCAAAATACTCTCCTGAATGTGTGTTTGCCTATTATTACTTAAAACAAACAAACAAAAAACCAAACAAAACCCAAAAGCTCAGTAGATCTTACTTTTTCTGTAGCTTGGACCCTGGATGATAAGATGCCACCATCTGCTTTTTATTCAATGTTCTGGTTAGAATGTTTGACCACCTGAGACTGAACAAGTTGGGATCCTTAGTCCAACTGTCAGGAGAATATCCTAAATAGCAGGATAGAAAGTTTAAGGGTTGTCTTCCTTTCTGCATGAAAGGAAACCTTTAAGGGAGGTGACTCAAATGATATTGGTTGACAGTCGCCTAAACATGAGCCAGCAGTGTGCCCAGGTGGCCAAGAGGGCCAATGGCATCCTGGCTTGTATCAGGAATAGTGTGGCCAGCAGGACCAGGGAAGTGATAGTGCCCCTGTATTCGGCACTGCTGAGGCCGCACCTCGAATACTGTGTCCAGTTTTGGGCCCCTCAATTCAAGAAGGACATCGAGGTGCTGGAGTGTGTCCAGAGAAGGGCAACGAGGTTGGTGAAGGGTCTAGAGAATAAGTCTTAGGAGGAGCGGCTGAGGGAGCTGGCGTTGTTTAGTTTGGAGAA
This sequence comes from Theristicus caerulescens, assembly GCA_020745775.1. Classification (NCBI taxonomy): domain Eukaryota; kingdom Metazoa; phylum Chordata; class Aves; order Pelecaniformes; family Threskiornithidae; genus Theristicus; species Theristicus caerulescens. Next base: position 48,293,909 of record CM036560.1, on the reverse strand, counting down.
GAGGAGGCTGAGGGGAGACCTTATTGCTCTCTACGACTACCTGAAAGGAGGTTGTAGAGAGGTGGGGGTCGGTCTCTTCTCCCAAGTAACAAGTGATAGGATGAGAGGAAATGGCCTCAAGCTGCGCCAGGGGAAGTTTAGGTTGGATATTAGGAAAAACTTCTTTAGTGAAAGAGTAGTCAGGCACTGGAACAGGTTGCCCAGGGAAGTGGTTGTGTCCCCATCCCTGGAGGTATTTAAAAGATGGGTAGATGTGGTGCTTGAGGACATGGTTTAGTGGTGGACTTGGCAGTGCTAGGTTAACGGTTGGACCTGATGATCTTAAGGGTCTTTTCCAACCTTAACAATTCTATGATTCTATGATTCTATGATATCTAGAATAGGTAACCGTGCCAAGTGCACTTAAATCAGAGGGGGAAAAAGCCTTGGAGTAGAGAGCTGAATCCGGAATTTCTAATTCAACCTCAATGACCTATCTAAGAAATTACAGATTTAGGCTATTTTTATAGCCCTATGCTTAAGGTTATTATGGGATAACAAATGAGAACTTTCAATTAGAGAATAAGATCTTGATAAACGATTACTAGCACAAATAATCTAAGAGAAATCAGAGGAAATAATGTCAGTCATGTTCCTCAGGGCACCAAAAAGCCCTTAATGGCCCTGACTAGCCTCACGTAGACCTCCATCTATCCTAGACCCACACCATCTATCCGTCGGCCCAGGACCCCTTAGAAGCTTAGGCCTGTCCTACCTACAGTGTAAGAGTACCGGTCTTCAGCTTTTTGTTTGGTTTCTTGGGTTTATGTTGGTTTTTGTATGGGTGCTTTGGATTTATGTTACAGCTTGTCTCTGTCCCTGTGTCTTTTTGCTTCTGACTGACTGGACTCCCTGGATGGATCTAGTTTGTTGCTTGCTGGGTCTGGGGCTCTGGAGGACTCTGTTGCCAGTATCCGGCTTTGCCCACCATGCTCATTGTGGGACTGCACCTTCTTGTGTGTGTTGGCCTGTGTGGGAATTGTTCCCATTTTACCTTCCTTAAGGGAGCCACTGGATCTTGCTGCTCCCTCACACTTGGAGAGGTTAGGGTGAAAGGAAGAGAAATGATCTTCTCACCACCTAAGGACAAGGGGCCATCACTTAATATCTTAAATGGGCAGTTAACTTTAGAAAGCTTGTCCTTTTTGTGTGTGTGCAGTACCACGGCTGTATTAGGAAGGATGGAGATGGCTCAGGATTGTTTTTTCTGGACTGATATAAAAAGTGGTCATGACCACAAGCCTCCTTTGATGGCTGTGTCTTAGTTAAAAGACAGCAACCACAAGAACATTTTTTGATGCTCTTGATGATGACAATGTATTCTCTGCATGTTCTAATGTGGGGATCCCCTTTAGAAGAAGACAGAAACAAAGTTTTTAGAATGAGGAATGTCTCACTATGTAGAGAACCCAATGTACCTCAAGCTTAGAATGAGACAAGGTAATGAGTGTGATGTGTTGTACATTTGTGTTTATGTAAAATTAAATATAGACAAGAAAAACTTGAACTTTTTATCTTTGCCTAAAACTTACCTTAGGTGCCTGCATCTTTTTTTTGGTTTAGCTCAGAACACTATACTAAGCCCTGCTCAGGATGAAGTTCTGTAACATTACATGGTAAAATCTTTCTTTAATGTCTAAATACTTAGAGGCTAGCATGTAGACTTTGCCTTTCTCCAGAAAAAGGGATCATATGATTTTTAGTTAAATGTGTTGCTGTGGAATTATAGAAGTTAAAATGACTTGTCCATTATACTGATTGTCTAATCTGACCAAAAGCACAATAATCTATGTAATAAACCATTTACAAAGACAGAAAGTTTTTTTCTAGAAATAAACTGTTTCTCTTTTCAAGGAAGTTTAGTGGAGCCCAGGATCCAGTCCATGCTAATCCAGGCACACAGAGATAATTAAAAAAAAAAAGAAAAAAAAAAGATGCTCTGCTGCCTACATGAAAATTTGTAATGCACAAAGGAGAAAGCACAACAATTGATTGGGGATTTTACCAATAAAAGCACTTTTACTATCCCATTTTATGTTGACATTTTATAAAAAAAAAAATTCTCTTTTGTAACAAACATAATGGGAAATGGTTTTAAGTAAGCTGAAGTTAAAAATAATATACTTCATGTGCTTTATATGCTTCATACATGGCCCTCTGATTGAGAGAGATGTATTTAGGGAGCACTTTGCACACTACAGCATATACATTTTGTTTTTAAAGGTCTAAAAGAATGCTAATATACTTTCTGCTTTCTTATAATAGCTCTCAATTGCTTTCATAATTTTCCTTCTGTACAATTTCTCGTACATATAATGAATTCACACAGGGCCCACACTGTTAAAGCTAACCCTATTTTTTTAAGTCAGTCACGCATGGTATAAAAAGAATTATTTATTTCTTTATTTTGAGTGTGGTTTACTAAAATTGAGTAGTCAATGAAAACAAACAGGCTGAAAAATTATTCAGCAGGAGAATGACAACAACTCATTAACAAAACAAAATGGAAACAAAAAAGTATACATACTCTATGCAAAACTATTTGGAAAACTTAGTCCTTTTACTTGTAATTGAAGGATAGTATTTTTAATCAAAGGTTAATTTTATAAAACAGAAATCTTCAAGTTTCTCTAATAAGCAGTCTTTTTCAAGTTGTGAAGACCTGCTTTCCTGCAAATATCTTGTTTCATGTGTCTTACTATGTAGTAAAATTGATTAACCTTTTCTAATTACATGGAAAGGACCTACTGAATAAACTCCACTTATTTTTCTCGGTAGGATTGTTTAAATTACTTTTTTTGCTGAAAACCTGAGAAACTTCATAGGTACTAGGATTATTTTAATAGACCTGCTTTCGTAATTGAAACTCCTAATGAAGGTTGCATATTTTGGCTTCCAGTTCTGAGTTTCCACTTTCCCACTTATGGCTCCCTTTCTGTAGTTATGCTTATAAAAATATGGGGTTTTTTTGATCATAATTGCAGAATCTGCAACCTTGTAGAACTATACACACTTTTTCCATTTTGCTTTCTCTAAAATTAAAATTTCTTAGGAAAAAAAAGTGAGGTTAAACAAGAAAATATTTTAAAACTACCTTCTGGAAGAGTTCAATATTTGCTATTTACTTTCTCACACCAAAGCAAGTTGCGGACTTCGCACCTGGTCATTGGAATTTTCCTTTCTTTTATTCCTCAAATCCTCTTTGCTTTTTTGACTTGATTCCATAAACAGGTCTGTACAGTGAGCATACTTGTGAATTTATCATAGATAGGATCCTGTCAGAGAAGGCTCATTTCATCCTTGACACTCTTCTGCCTCTTCCACTTCCTTCCTTGTGCTTAAGTAGTTTCACTAGTAAAATGGAGACGATGGTCCTCTCTAAAAGGTCTCATGTTTTACAGTTGGAAACAATAATATAAAGTACTATTAAATATATTATCCACCTCAGTAGTCCTACACAGAGACAGAATTTTTAACCTCAAGTGTTTGATTAGTGAAACTGATGTATTTTCTATAGCTATAGGTATGTTGTACATTTGTGTCTTACTGTCTAAAGGTATTGTTAAAAAAAAATTCACTGGTCTACTGAGATATGCCATGACAGAGTCTCCAGTTCAGACCTTGTTCTGGATGGCAGTTGTTTTCTTTTGGATGAAATAGGAGTGGAGGTGGACTGATATATGTGTTTGGAAGTAGTGAATCCATTTCTGAGGAAACAATTATTAGTGATAATATAAGGATCTTTGTGCTCTCAACAGCACTGTGCTAACTCAGGGCTATAAATTTTCCACTGGTGGAATACTTCCTGTTAAAAATCAGGTGTTCTGACATTATCTGTCTCAAAGCTGAAGTCTTTTTGTTAGTCTGCTTCATTGTTCTCTCTGGGTTAACCAAACTCCATAGCTACTCACTTCCATTAAGATGTAGCTTCCAACACAGTGGCAAAAGAAGGAAGATAGGCCATGGCAAATCTGTCAGCAAGGTGGCTTTTGAAATTTTCAGTCCATGGTATGCTGATATAGATAATGAATGTCATAATTAGATTATTACTGTTTACCCTTTCATTATTCATACTAGCTCCTTGCATTACCTCTGATCTATTAGATCATAAACATGACACTAATTATCTTAATTACTTGTGCATGAGGTAAAATGTTCAATGTATTCATCAGCAGAGTAAACCTGGTATTAACTGAAAGACTCAGTCTTGATGAGGTCAGTTCTAAAGAATATTCCTCTGAGTAGCTCCTGCTTACTCAACAAATTTCAAAGCTAAGACTGGAGTACATTCTAGGAGGAAATCTTTTTAAGATTGATAATTTTGAGATTACTATTTTCAGATTATATTTCTCAAATATTGTATTTCAGTTTTTTCTTTGTGTTTCACATAAAAGCAAACCAATCTTTTAAAATCTTTTATTGAGTATACTCTAGAAATGTGGCCTTTTTAGTCTAGATAGGTAGTAGGGCTACTGTATAGAAATGAGGATTCAAGTGTCTTCTCTGACATTATAATAACAGGAAAAAAAATTAGTCCTGTGAATTGGGTTGAAAGGGAGTAAATTCTTTTTCAGCTAATCTGAGCAGCCATTTTTGCAGCTGTAGATTTCCTTTAGCTACAAGAAGGGAAGTCATTTATTTACTTGTGTAATACCCCAGGTCTGATCCAGTCTTAGGAGACCTGGAACTAAACATCCATGAAAATACTCACAGCTCCTTTTAGATTGATATTAATAAAACTAACTAAATAAAAATTATAATGAAATTAAATTGCTTATAATTGAATACACTATTTTGACTGTGTGATTATTCTAAATAGATAAGCAGCAAGATATATGATGAAATAGACAACCTGTTAATTAAATCTACTAGCCATGCCTTAGCTTGATTTTTTTTTTTTCCTTTCTAGCAAATATGGTGGGACAATTGCCCAATCATAATGGAAGATTTTGTTGACTAAACCATCAGTTTAGACCCTGGGCAGAAGCAGGTATACTGCAGTCTGAGAAGGGAGCCTTATCTGGCTATAAAAGCTCAACTTACGTACCTCAAACAATATGTGGAGAGTTGTTCAGAAATACAATGATCTTATAGCTCTGTCTTAATAACAGGAAAATAATTTTCACAGAAAGAAATTATGTACTTCCCTAGATAGGTATACCTATGTAAAGTATGGATACAAGCTTACTTCAGCATGTGTTTCTCTAATGTTTATGGGTTTGAAACATATTGTCTGCATACATTTTCAGTAATGGGAGTGATGTTTTCAATTGAAAATTGTCACATTTTCGCTATCACACAAAATTGTTTGACTATCTTCTGCTGTCTTTTGGCCCTGATCAGTTAACACTTTCCCAATTGAATGAATTGGGAGCTAGGACAAGTCAGTGATGTTTTGCAGGGTGAGTGAATTTAAAAGTATGAGTGTGGGTCAAAGTATTCAAGGCAAACTCAGTTTCAGAGAACAATCCCAAAGGAATTTATTGTACTGAAACAGATTTAGCTTGTACAGGGAACCATTCTTATTTTAATGACTGTATGAAATACAAAAATATTTTTCATGTCTACTCTCAGCTTTGATGTTTCCAACATTATTGCATTTTTAGCTCAGATTCTGCTCTCTATACTATGCTGTATACTTGTCTATATAAAAGACATGGCCTTAGGTGTAACAAATGTAAAATTTTATAAATGTATCAAAAAAAATCTTGGCAGTAACAGTTATTCTTAATTTTCCTCAAATGATGACACACTGCTGCCTACATTTTTTCTTCATAGCTTCTATAGGCACTACAGAGCTGACTCTAGCTTTCCCGCTTTATGTGGGAAATCATTGTATAAATGGAATGTATATATTTATTAAGCACTCTCTTAACTCACACCGATAATTTGAATAATGCCCTTACCTCCCACCACGCCACCAAGACAGGGAAGATGGGAGACTATGATGATTTTCTTCTACAGTAGTTACTAGGTCCAATTATATCTGGCAACTGGGCATTTCAGGCTGGTTTCACCTTACTAAAATTTGTAATGTCTTTGGCAGACCAACATGGTCTTGGTGAAGCATGCATGATTCCTTCATTAGCTCCAGCATGTGGTTATTTAGCTATTTAGCTATTTACCATTAAACTGATAGTATGTCTGATAGTGAATCTGTTTGAGGTTAACTTCTATCTGACCATCTAAACCATTTATTAATGACCACTTTTCCAGCTAATGTTAATTTCAAGTTTTTGTTGCCATGATAACAGTTAAGGTATTTACTGTAATTTTATTCTAAAGTCCCAATTTTGATTATTAGTACTGATGCCTCCTCTCCCCTTCCCATCTGAAAAGTCTTTTCAGCATATTTCCAAAAGTCAACTGAATATTATGCTACTGACATTCGTCTATACTTTTTTTCTAGGATGTCAACATGTTAGGGAATATAAGAAAAACATTGTTAGATAGAACGGACAAGTCAGCATAGGTTTAGCTGTGAAAAATAAGTTGAAAGAGAAGATGGAGCTTCATAGACAGTGAAAGAAAAAAGCCCTGTTAGTGTTTGAAATGTATTGTTCAAAAACATCTTATTCGAATGAAAATACTGTCAGTGTTAGTCTGCCAGAAGGTTTTACCCTGAGTAAGTGTATTTCACTTAGCCTAATACTCCAGGGTTCTGTGGGGTGAGAGAGCTTTCATCTGTGAATTTATTGCTTTATCCAAATTTTGAAAGCAACTTAAAGGTAACAGCTACTATTCACCCATTTGAATCCTTGGTGTCTTTGTTTTTTCTGTCCCTGTGTTCAAGAAGCCATATATTCCCTTATGTGTATTTAAAGTTTCACCACATGCGATGTTCAAATATTTGATAAGGAAAACTGTTGATTTAATTCAGAGACCATCAACACAGCTAGATGATGAGATACGGACTTTTTCTTTTTAAAGACATTTGCTACAGAAAAATTTCCACAATTTGCTTTTACTTGAGCAAGTATCTGGTTATTATAGACTTAAATTAGGTTAATCTCAAATTGAGGAAATAAGTTCCTTTAAAAAAAAAATTATTTCCTGATCAAAATTACAATGGTTTCTTTAGACAAGAAACTTATTACACTATTGAATAAAAAGGACAGCAATTCTTATCCAAAATAATTATTGAAATATATATCATATAATACTTAGCCATTTTCCTTAAAAATATTCCTTCACAGATAACTAATATCCAGGAAACACTAACACATTTTATTGAATATATATATATCAGTGATGTAAACCAAACATTTTAAATGTATCTTAGTTTTCACGACATACCTTTTAAAAGATTGTCTTTGGTTCTGTGGTTACTACCTTGCCGTCTAATGAAGATTGGATTAATTCAAGATTTTTGAAGCTGTTCTTGTAACAATTCACAGAATTAAGATGTGTTAATCTAAAATAGATTATTATTATATGGAAGTTATTATATATAATAACTTGTAACTCTTTTACCTCATGAAATACTAAGCACAAATTGAATCAGTAATCTCAAAACAACGACCTTACTTCAAATAGAACAAAGCACAATAACTGACTTTTTTTAAAAAAAATACAGAAGGTGATAGTTTTGATTTAGAAGCAAGTGTTGTAACATGTTTTAATGTTAAAATCCTTAGGCTATCAAAATGTCAGAAACAAATATCTTATTAGCACATTACTGTTCAACTAGGATCTAATCCTGTTTTATTTAAATTAATAGTAAGCTCTAGTCTACCTTAGTAAAAGCAAGATAAGGAACTTAGATCATGAGGTCAAAGCTGATTTTTTTTTCCAAATAATTCAAAAAAGTATGTCTTATGTGTGAATGTGTATTCTCTTCACGTGATCGGAAAGAAACTTAAGAAACCCATAGAAACTATTTCAGATCTTGCTCCTTTTTAAGATGACTGCTTTGCCATAAAGTGGAAAAAAAAATAAAAATTGTACATTGCAAATTTTTTGTTTTCAAACAAATTACATAGAATTTAAAATATTGTTAGGTTTTATTAATGAAATATTTGTAGTGCAATTAAAGCTGTCTCATTCATCAGGGGTATTTAATGTAACACTGAACATTAAGCTCATCTATGTGACAGGTGACTTTAATGCTGGGAGCACTTATATGTTTAGCTCATGTACACAGGCTTATAGTAAGCCTCAGTCAACCAAAAAATTTCTCTTCTGAGAAGCTGGATAAGATCTCCAAACGTATTACACGTGGTCAGCTTTTCTGGACTGCTTCAGACAAGCAGCTATGAGAAGTTTTTCAAGATAGGTACATAAGTGCATCCTTTCCTTTTTATACCTGGTAATATGTCTTAGATCTTTCCTCATGTTTCATTCTCTGAGGTCATTGGTGATGCATATATTTTGGGGAACATGTTTTTGACTCCAACAAGTGATGTAGCAATATTTTCCAGGCATGAAACTGCACGTTTCCCTGGTCAACCTCTAAGTGTGATGAATTATGATGAGATACTCTTTGTCATCAAAGGCTTTATGGGTCTGTTTGTGAAGTAGAGTTTTAAAATTAGATAATGTTTTGTATTTTTAAGCTCTCTTTGGAGACAAAGGAGGAGAAAAGAGTTGTCAACAAACCTGAGGTTGAAATAGGCAAACAGAAACAGCAGATTCCTGGAAATAGGAAGCTTGCTTCACTTATAAGGTTGAATGAGGTGAGTATTGGGGTTTGCTGAATAGATTCTTTATATAGCTTTGGATCACATGGCTTTTATGCAAGCAAGGAAAGACTGTGGAGCAGTACTGAGGTGAACTTATATGGACATAAACCAGACTGAGCCACTTGGCCTTTAGGCTAAGAAACATTCTTCTTTTCTTTTTTAAAAGCACTTTATTTAATAGACTTAGGAAATAGATAAGTAGGGCTTCTCTTTGACTGAAACCAGTGGCAGAGTGAAACTAGCAGATGAAAAGCTATTTGGATGTTAATTGTAGCATATTGCTGAGATGCTGTAAGAATAGCCTCTGTCAGAAATATTATTAAAGTGAAGCTAGCTACCTGAAATATCTACTGGAGATACTTGAAATTTGCTTGATATCTATCTGCGCTTGCCCAGGGTCCAGTTTTTCATGTGTAGAAAACCAGAAATCATAGAAGCAATGCACAGGGTAGTTTTGTGGCATTAGGAACATGGCTACGAGCTGAAGTAACTCTTGAGTGAATGTCTGACAAGCTTAAATATTCAGAGGAGTATTTGAAAAATATGGACAAAAATGCTCCAAACACTTAGCAGATGATGAAGGGAGAAAGAGGCAAGCTATTAAAAAGTCTGGTTAAGTAAAGACTTCCACCCACTTCCAACAGTGGTGGCACATAACTGCTATAAAACATGCCTGTGGGTGCAAGAAAAAACTTTGCATCAAGTTTGGGGCTTGCAGTAGTGAAGACACACACAAGGATTATCTCAGCCATCAATGGTCTTAGTGAATATTAATTTGGCACGTAAAATAACACAGAACCTTAAATGAAAATGTCAGTTGTTATTTGCCACCAGAGTATTATTGGTGGCATTCTGTTGTCATACTTGTTTCTGGATACTTTACAAAAATTTTAAAGGTAAATGAGTGAATATTTCTTATTGAGAAATGATTCACTAACAAGTAAAAGAATTTAATGTTATCTGTTGTAACAGTAAAGATATGCAGAAAACAACAAAAAAAGGTAAGTCTATTCATATATTTCTCTACCTATTTTCAGACAAATTCTTCTGAATCAATTTGAATTCTTTGTGGTACATGGAAGCTAGAGGCTGAAACATGTCACTATTTCATGAATATAATGCTTTTCTGAAGTTGAAAATCTGCATTTGGTTTTGTTTCTTTTTTTGAAAATCCAATGCTTTTTTACACAATGTTTATTAGCTCACTGGGGCAATTTTTCTATGACAGCTTCCAAATTCAGATGAAAATCTGTCTTCTCAACTTGATGTAAAAATATTGAAGAACCTTGTTTCAAATAGAATCTGCAGGAAAAGAATTTTCCTGCTTTAAATTGTAATGAAGACATTTGTTCAATGTTGGGGAAAAAATATTAAGAATGCTCCTGAGAAACCTTGAGCTGTCAGATATGTGTTTATCTACTCTCTTTGGACTAAGCAATATATAAGCATCTATTTTTATGATGGAGTACTTTGAATGTTTTATCTGAATGTTCATTTGGCTTTAAAAAAAACCCCAAAAACATGAGTTTTGAGCTCTTCCCTGCTACTTACTAATGGGCTAGATAATCCTTGCTCTTGATGGTAGCATGAAGTTGCATATGCATTTCAAATTTAGTGTTTGACAAACTTGGGATTTGGAAGCTCACTATGAATTTAACACTGACAAATTCCCAGTACCAATATGGCTTTTTAAAATATTTTCAAGGTCATTTACCTGTGGATAGTAGTTGAACTACACCACAATCTGACTGCTCTTTGTTGGCAGAGAGAGCTCAGTTTAAACCTTTGCTACTAGTATAGGCCAGTTGGGATTGTAGCAATTTTGGAAGCCTTATTGATGACTCCTGTCCAATACTTGGAAAGCTCCATCCAGTTGCAGAAGAAACTGGCTGTTTCCACAGTCCCTGGTAGAGAGGATGATGCATGCTCTGTGTTACTCCTCTCCTTACTTCTTTCCTGTAGATTCAGTTCTTCTAAGCTATCTTGGGTAAAATTTAAATGAGAAGTGTTGAATTTATGCCAGTGAAATGCTCCGTGGTCACCCATTTACCATGAGTGCTAAGCAGACGATGTGCCTCTCTGCATAAACATATTCATTTGGAGAGCAGTGAGATTTTTGAAAGGGAATCTCCCAGTTGTCCCCACTTGTTGCTGTGATTTGCATCATGGAACATTCCCAGACTGCACTGACTTGATTGCTTGTGGATGAAACTTAACAGAAAAATGCACTCCAACCCCTCATGGACATTCAATACCTATAACGAGATTAAACTCCTAGATAACAGTATGGCATCAGGTCCTCAGCAACAAATGTTGTGCTTCACGAACCACTCCTATGATAACTGTGCCACATGCTAATGCAAGTATAGTCAATGACAGTTCAGAGTGGAGGGGCACAAAATAGCAACACTTTGTGTTATTGGCTTACCAAATTCTGATTATAAAGAATTAATTAAATTAACTAAAAGCTCAGAGTTCCATTTAAATATGAGAGGAATGTGTTAACATCTATTTATTCCTTTATTCTCGTTTTTTTAAAAGCTACATGTCATGGCCATGTAGTTACAGATGTACACACACTTTATTAAACATGGATGTTGCATTTTTTCAGCTGACACAGCTAATGCTTGATGAAAAATTTAGGGGACAAAGTTAAGCAACACACTGAAAAAAAAAAAACCAACCCTTTGTCAGTTACAGAAGTGATGACTCTCATCAGATGTACAGTAACCATTTCTTATCAGTGATTTGTGCCTGACACGAGAGCCATTAAATTAGATGGGAAACTTTTCAATGGTTAGCTTGCAATCAGACTTGATCTACAAGTCAGGCTATAAAGGTAATTGTATCTTGCTCTGAACTCCAAACTCCTTTAGAAATAGCACGCCTATCCTTTATTTACCTCTGCGGGCACAGAGGAAGCCAGAAAAGGGGGGTTGTATAAGTATTCTGAACAGTTTTTTGCCAGATCTCATGATGAGTTTGACAAAAATGTGCAAGTTTCAAAGGCAATTAATTGACTCTTTTGTCCTAATTTGCAGTGATTGGTGACAGGGATCCTTAAACCAATATAAAGCTGCCCAGGAAAGAAAATACCTCTGGGACAGGGAACTGATAATGAAAATATCACAATTTTTTATTATATACAAATCCACATCACGGAGCAAGTGATGTGGATGTGGAAAAACAAGGGAGGATATGATTTGATTTGCTGGTTTGTGCTGGGCTTTTGCTTTGAAAGATTTGCAATGATCACATAATCTATATAACCTAGATCTTATTTTGGTTTTGGCTTTAGGCACTTTGGATATTAAAGTATATTTTTGGCCCTGCAAATAATCATTTTCTAATGTGATTCTTGTTAACTAGCCTTAAAATCTTATTGAAATCACTCAATGGTATATCTCAATGAACTATATCATCATCTTTCTTCCTATAATGCTTCTAAATAACATTGAGTATGACTGGAGTGTCTTTTACTGAACTAAAAGCCAATATCAGTCTGAACTGATGTTCTCGTGGCAAACCATTTTACTTAGTTACAAGGGTCTGAGTCTTTATAGCTTTTCCAAGGTATTTCATTTCATTGCCTTCACTCTTTTGTAAACTGCAGATAGAAATGGTTTGTGCTAAGTTTACCTTCGGTTATCACAGTACTTACAAAACTAAAATTTTTAGATTATGCCTATATTCACTTTGTTATAAAGTATAGATACAAGAAGCAAAATCAGCTGTAGTCACTTCTCAGTGAATGTCTTGGGCAGAAACAAAGGTAAGCAGATCATGATGATAAGTTGACTTGTAAAAACAGTATTGGGAAAATAAACTCAATATGAACTTTAAGAGAAAAAGAAAGGTCATCTGATTTGAAGAAGTGTAAAAGGGAGAGCCAAGTGAGTAACATAATGTTTGCATGATGTACTAGAGGACATCTGTAATGTTCTTGGAGGTTGAACAAAAGTTTGGATTAGATATGAGGTTCCCTTGAGTTAATAAATTGTTCTGTCAAAAAACTCTGCTGAAATGAGTATTGGATTGGGGATTAAACAAGTTGCTACTTGACCTGAGGCAAGCTATATCATTTTTAAAAGACAACTAAAATCACATAGTTTCTAGGGTTATTTTTAAGTCATATTTCATCTTACTTGAGAATTATTAGTCTTACAAGAAGTGAATACTGTCAATGAAATTTGAAAAGTCTAAGTATGTAGGAATGAAACTTTTTTATTTGAAGATGAAGATTTAAGCCAAGGGTGCATTTAGAAAAACAAAAAGCCATTAGAGGGGTCAAAAGTGACAAAGGTAGAACCAGTAGCTGGTTTCTGAAAATGATGAGATTATAGCCTCTCTATCTCTTCATTCTTACTGAGATAACCCAATCAGAAAATTTTTATTTCACTGATGGAGCGTTTGACTTAAATTGTATTTTCTTATGGGTAATTTAATATATTTTTGAATCACTGTAACACCTCTAAAGTCCTGTCAGAAAATTGCCTTCTTCCCTTCTCAAAGTGTTCTGATTCACTTGTTCTGATTCATCTTCAGGTATTTATTACACTTTTGCACGTATACTGCCTGCAAGCATTTGTACCCAGGAAAGTTCTGTATGGCAAATTATGTACAATTATAAGATACAAACTTAATTTAGGGATAAATGTCTAAAAGGATTAAGGAACAACATTATCTGGATGTTATAAATAAAAGGTTATTTCAGTATTCTCTTCCACTGTTGATCCTGTCCATCTGCTTCATTTCAGAAAGGTAACAGATTAACATTTTAATCCTTGTTGTTTGCTTTATATCCTTAAGGCATTTGTTTTAAAGAGTTTTCTTCATAAAAAGACAGACAGAGGCAAAGTTAACAATGACACCCTTGTGCCTGGCATTGCATTTTCCTAAGAAAAATTTACTACTTCAAAAATAACGCCCTGCTTTTCTTTTTATTTTGCTTCAAAATATCATACCATTGAAAACCATAACTGTAAAATAGAAAAATAATCACCTTTTGGAATCAGGGAACCTTTTAAATGTTTGCCACATAATGTGTTCTGACCCATTGTGATTTTACGTGACATAGTAGCTAAAATAAGCCAAGCAAAATAGCATATATTTTCTTAAATTCATATGAAATTAGTGTTAGGTTCATAATAGAAGGTTTTTTTTGTTTTCTTGTTTGCTTGTTTGTTTAAATCAATGGCTGCTTAATAGGCATTTCAAATGAGGAACAGTGAAATTTAACAAAACCGATCATTCTGTGCAGTCACTGAATAGTAAATCCATATTCACTTAAGTTTGACAATTAGCTAATAATAGAAATACGTTCTCTACATTTAAAGACCACTCAATGTTTTATTGGTAGTCACTTTTCAATTTTAAGTTCTGTTAATAATTAGAATTGTTACTTCCAAAAGTAGGCATGTCTTTGATCCAGTACTGAAATACTTGCTACCTGCAGTACCAATGAAACCAACCATGTGCCAATAGAATCTATAATCAAATCTGCCTGAAGATAAGGTGCTCTTTTATGGCTAATCAGTACTTTCAGACACACTTCCATGTGGAAATTTTACTTGACTGCATTAAGTTTATAAGATGCCAGGGAATTTAAAATTGAGAAGTTTGATATTAAGATGACTTCAGATGCTTGTTTTCACAGCAAGAAGATACACAGAGATTCAGCCCCACACATGATCTACATCTCATGTACATTTTCTGTATTAAGCTTCGCAGGAAACAAAAGCTAATATTTGGACAAAAACATTTCAGTTATACTTGTCCCAGGGCAGAGGGATGAAGTAAACTTTTCATACATCTAAAGGACTTCTGAAGAGTGATATATAACAAAAGAGAAATTCCTGCATACTCTTGTATGGCATGTAATTGGTGCTGCTTTGAGTCCTTTATACAGTCAATTTCTGTATATATCTCATCCTATCACAGATTACATTTTCATTAAGGCTGTGGTCATCTGAAAGTTGCAAAACTATCACCACATGGATTCAGCTGAAGGAAAATTCAGGAAACTAAAGGAATAGTATAATTTAGAAGCTTCATTCCCATATCTTGCAGTCTATTTTATTTGTTGATTTTTAGCATCTACTGTAAAATATGTACTAATGACTTTCTCTAAAGTAATGTGATTGGACATGAAGGAGTTGACCAGAGCTTTAAGGTGAATCTGCCAAGGTCTTTCCCATATAATGTACCTTTCAAACCACATCTAGGATCTTCTAAACTCAAGAAAGCTAGATTTTTATTAACATAGAAACTACATTACTGAAATTCTTGAAATTTCTTGAAAAAAAAAATCCAAGTCACTGCTAGAAAACAAAACTTTCCCCTGCCCATTGTGTCCTTGTGGATGGATTTGTGTTTCTTGAAAGCTATATCCTGCATGAATAAAAAATTGTTAGCCTGCTTCTGAAATGTAAATGTTTTAGGGATACTGTGAACCATCCGTCAGTTTTTATTGCTGTCATTGAACTAAATTTATGTTCAGAAAAAAATGTTTCAAGCAATATAACTTATATCTGAGATGTCGGGATAAACATTTCTATTGCAAGAGATGTTTCTGGTTATTTTAGTGACCACAAATAAACTCAATTTTTTTTTTTTCTAAAATGGCTCCATCATTACCATTCTCTGTAGCTCCATAGTAGGATGCTGGTTCCAAATTACGCCAGGGTGAACAGCGCATCATTCCAGACTAAAACAAATGCCCCAGAGAGCAGTCTTCAGGGTCTATACTTGCAGTCAAAAACCTGTTAAACTAGGCATTGTATACATAACAAGTGAACAGCATTTACTCTAAAGTCTAGAGACAGGACAAGTAATACAGACACTGAGAAATAAAGGGTGGAATTAAGTTTGTCTGGTTTACCTATTTAAAAGTTAAATGTCTCTGTGTAGTCTGCCTTATAGTCAAAGGGAAGAATTAGTCACTTCTACAGGCTGCAATCTGATTCAAATACACTCTAGAAGTGCTCTTTTTTGTGACTTGACAAGAAAGGAAGCCTAGGATTACGAGTTTATGCACAGGTCTCTGACCATTCCTCATACTTAAACTGTGTTTCAGTTTAGATATTTAAATGAATCCCATTCAGGAAGACTCAATTAGCAGCCATATGCCAAGAACAGTGGCAGAGCTGAAGCTAGGACCCGGGTCTCGCAATTGCAGCTTAGTGCACTGTTCACTAGCACATGCTTATACTCTTCTTGGCTTGCTACTGGCTTTGATTTAAGAATAAAACCCGTCTTCGTAGACGTGTCTTCGGCCCTACCGTATACACTGCTGGAGTTTATAATGAACAAGACTGCCACCTATTGAAAGATCAACGTTATGGTCATTCTTTACAAACCGCTAAGACAGGATTGAAAACTAGCTCATCTGATGAGGAGGCATGATGGTCAAAAAGGACTTTGCCATTTTTAATATTCAAAATAATGCATTTTGCATTTTTTAGTGAACAAGAACATTATGTTCTTTTAAAATGTACTTCAAATTTGCTTCCTATCCTCAGGAGGACATTTCAGTTGGACAAGAAATGGGAAGTAAGGGCAGTTGGAATTATATGACTGGATTTGTTGTGGAAAAATTTTATTTGCTTAATTATGGGTTGCTTGATGGGTTGTTAACATATTGCATAGATAACATTTCTTCTGAATTTTGATTAAACCCAGAAGTACAGAAAATCTGAGCATCTGTTGAGGGTTTTTAATAGTAGAAGGCTATAAATCACTCCAGTAGCTAAAGGATATTGTGTGCATTTAAAGTTCCTTGATTTGTTTTTTTTGCTGATGAAAGGCTTCTTCATGGAAGGCTTCAAAAATAATTAAAACAGTCCTTGTAGTATAAACAGAAGCAGACTTTTTGAGTACCCAGAAAGAAAAACCCAAGCAAGGTGCTTGAAATTTATTACATATTTCTCCAAAACATATTATGGAATGAAAAAAGCAATTTTCAGCAGGTGCTTTTGCTTTTTCTTTTCAAATTAAGTGTCTGTTCTGTACTAACTTACAAAACCTAAGAAGCTGATCAGAAAGATAGCATTAGGGAACAGAAAGGGAACATCAGAAAGGTAAAAATAACAAAATACTGGTTATCTCTTGGTAAAAAGTGCCTTGACAGTTAACATTAAGGGGGGAAAACTTTTTTTTGCCTGTATTTAACAACCAGTAAATAACATATTGACTAGTCAGTGGTGTCATTCTTAAAGCTCAGTAAGCCTGACACAACCTGGTGGATGACTGTTTTCTTGTTGACGCAATTTTTCTGTTTCTTTCTTTTCTGCAGAGAAGTTACTCTTTATCTTTCTTCGTGTGTTCCTCTAATGGAGATAATTGTGTGCCTACAGAATTCATTAAATGGAGTGTAGCCAAAGCGGGAAACCAACATGCACAGGCCTGTAAGTCTTGTGCACAGTCACTTTATGCCTTAGAAAAACCCAGGACTCAAATGTTAGGAAATAAAAAGTTATGACTTCAGGTTGCATTTCTCAAACAAAGCTCATGAGCTTCATCTATAATCTGACAAAATAGTTGTCTATAATGAAAGGCTTCATATCATTAGAGCTTGCAGTCCTGGCACACCTCAGTGCTTGCTGTGCTTCTGGTACTTACAGCCTTTTCTGTCATCTAAAGCAAATTTTATATAATTTTACAAACATCAGATTAAAAAAAAAATCATACTGATGGCAACCATTTCCTATCCCCCCTCAGTTTTAAAGGGGCCTCAGTAACATGCAGGTGGTTCTTGGTGTGGCTCAGATGAGACCCTTTGATTTCTTACAGCAACTAATTCTTCTAATGCCATTTCCCAGAGTAGTGGCATGTCTCACTGGTAAGGACAAATCATAGTGGCTAAAGAGAAATGACAATATAACAAAGTCAAAGTTTTAAAATAGAATAAAATATGTTTCTCAGCAGCTTGTTAGTTAGAAGAGATGATTTGATTAAGTGTATCTTTATGCTTTTGAAAGATGGCAGACTTACATTTTTGCATTAAACTAGTTATATTTTTTCAGAAGTGCATTATAATTGCTCCTCACTACATATTTAATTCTTCCTTTTTCTGAGGTATTGATTGAGTAATCTTCACCAGTCTTTGGAAGTGTTTCTACCCAAATGCATAGCCACCTCAGTACCAATATGTCCCTGATAGTAAAGTTCACCACTTACTTACACTGCTTGGCTCTGAAATCAGTTAAGCTCAGATGTTTTGCTCAATATCTGGGGTCTGTGTGTGTGTAAGAAGCTTATGCACAGCCCTGCACTGACCCTGCAGTGCTACCTGTTCAACTGCTAAGGGCATTACATTTTCATCTAATGACAGTGAGGAGCTGGTACCCAAAAATCCATCACTGGGCTACTTGCACATTGTTACATTTGAGTACTTCCCTAAGATTTAGGGAATAAGATGAGAAAATAGATGATGATACCAGTATAATTGGAGTTCACAGAAGCTTTTCTTAAGATTATCCAAAAGTTGAATTTACAAAAAATTGATTGATTTACTTAAAAAACTTTCATTGCTCCAAAGGAAATATCTCATATAGGGGAGGGTGCAGTACAGCACAGTAGATGATAGAAAAAAACTAATTGTGGGTAACTTGGGGCATTAAAGTGAGTTGTTCTGTTTAATAAAGGCATTCATTGGCCTTTGTATATGAATTCAGTTATCAGCTGAGATCATTATTTCCTCTTACCTCATGTTTCTGTGAAGTTTCAGTTCTATAGTAAGGGTGTGACATAAGTGCTTGCTGTGCCTGCACAGCTGTAACATTTTCTAGAAGAAGAAAAAGATGGGAAATCTAACAGTTTAGGAAAAGACTGTAAACTTGAAGCTTTACATTGTGTATGCTCGCTGATTTTTAAATATCATAGACATGATGATTTCCAAAGCTTTAAATTTAAGGAGGTTATCATATGCATGGCATTCGTCTGATTTTTTTCCTTCTATTTTTAAACAACTGACAGCATCTATCATCTATTTAAAAGTCACTCCTGGTCAAATTTGATAAACTTAATGAGATATATGACCTTTGCCAAAGGTTTGTTACTAGAGATCTAAAAGGACTGAAAAAGGGAGAGGCGTTTCCTAACAGGTGCTTCCTTTCTGAGAACATGCAGTACCCTTTACTGGAGGCTTGAAAGATGGGATGTGACCACTTGAACTTTCAGTGGACATGGCTGGCAATTTCACTGACATGTTCTTTCAAATGCAAATAATGACATACTAAATTGTGACACTCACTGCAGACTATTTGTTTTCATCCTGCTGTAAGAAATTAGAAGCTCTTATTGTGGATGATTTGAAATTATAATATTGAGAGAACTCATTTAAAACCAAGGAAAAAATGAATTAAGATAGTACTATGTGTAGGTAAAAGGATGCTTGCCATTCTGAGAAGTGTCATCTTTTCCTAAAGAAATTGTGGAGACTGCAGATATATTGCAATATACTTGAAGAAGTGAACACTGAGGATGCTTAGTTCCAGATCACTGTAATCCCAGTGCAGATGATCAATCGTCAGTTAAGCCCCCTTGGAATGATCAGCAGAAAGTTCAGAAAATTCCTACATATTCCTGCAAACAGTAAGATGAACTCTCTTTGGTCTGTCAGTACTGGGATGATATTGGGTTGTTCATGTGTCCATAGAGTCATGGAGTCAAGTTAGTACACACTATTGGGTAATACTTTCAAGTCAACAGAGAGCTTTCGATAATAGAATTTTTGAAGACAGTATTTATTGTCCTTCCAATGAAAGACAGAATAAAAAAAGTAGCAGGATTTAAATATATGATCTTGCCAAACTATGCCAGGCCTATGAAGAGTATGTGTATGGCTAAGTCTGAGCTGCAAAATACACCATTCTGTCATTTTACAGGTTTAGCAAGACCAAATGGTTAACTGGAAACTTCATGAAGTTCATGGGCACAGGTTGTGAGGATAATTTGTAGTTTGGACAGGCCAGACAATGGCAGAGTTTCATGCTTGCAAGTTGTGAAAGCCAATCTGACTGGCCTACTCTGGTGCTATAGTTTTACAGGAAAACACCAGGAAAAGGAAGTTCACCTACTTCCTATAGTAAGTGCAGGAGGCTGGAGGCCTGAACAGGTGACCCCACAAAGGATGACTGCACGAGCTAATGAAGCACTTGGCACACAGTGCACATTGACACTAATGTATTTGGAGTTCTATGCTTGTGAGGAAATAGGAAAATGTAGGCTACTATAGTCCTGACTTGCACCATTTCATAAGTTTGAATAAGTAAATTTTTACCATTTTTACTTTCCCTCAAAAATTGAGGGAAATTCCAATGAAAATTATTTCTGTGCACTGTAGATGCATAGAAAGATGCATCTGCATACATCGTCAAGTAAATAATGTCTTTAAAACAAATCCAACACCTTACTAAAAAATAGCTAATGCTAACATCTAAGACAGGTTCAAAAAGGGAAAAGATAACCATGACTGGTCATTGCTGTGTTGTTTAGTAGCTCTGAATCTACTCTTCCACATCATATTCTCCCTTGAAGTGCACTTCTTCAGGGAACCTGCCATCCTGTTGTGTTCACACTCTAGCAGAGACAGTGTGTAACTCCAAGCCTCAGGCGCATGCAGCCATGAGATAACTATTAAATATCACTGGCTATGAGGTATAATAGACTGAGCGGAAACCAAGCAGTAAAGTGAGGAGGTTTGAAGAGAGCTTTTTTGGTACTCATCAGTCATGTTATCTGACATTTTCAAACTAAGGCTGGCTGAAAAAAATTGGCTCACTAGAAAATATTGGTTCAGGTGAACTGAAATTATTCATTAACATACTAAGATGGGAAAATGTGAAAAATAAAAGTTTAATTTTGCAATTAAGGAAATGTTTTTTCTTTTAATTTTGAAATTAAATTGAACAAAAATTTACCCATGGCTTGGCTCACACTATTTTAACTCTCTCATTTTTATGCCTCAAATATTTATGCTACCTGAGAAACTGAATAATCAAACACTCGAACTTGTGGTAGTATGAATGTGCTACTGTTCTTCTTATTCAGCTATTTGTTGTCTCACTGTTGTGTTCTCCAGTCACCTGGAAAAATTTTTCAACCACTCATCTTGTGATTATCATCTTTGTTGCAGCTTTAGTGTTCCTCTCTGAAGTGTACAAGCTGGTAAGAAAGATGATCATCTGAAATCTATATCTGTGTCCAGCAGTGCCTCTCCCTTTTTTCTTTTCCAGTGTAAAGTACTTATAAATCACCACAGATAGTAGAAATCATGGTGTACCGAAGCTAATTTATTAGAGAATTAATAATTATCTGTCAGGACTACTCACATGCTTAAGGTTTAAGTACATGCTTAACTTGGCTAACCTTGACTTATAATATAGCACTATCTTTTCTTTACCGACATCTTTTAAAAAAACCCACGTTTAAGGAAATTCAGACTATTCAAAATTATGTTTTCAGAAATTCTATTTGTAAAAAATGTTTAAAAATTCCTTGCTAAAACCTCAAGGTTAATCCAAACATTTTTTGAATGTCTAAAAAATTAATCAAGTAATTCTTGGTTTAGCTATGGCTACAATTAGATTGTACAGTGGAATGACAGTAGTAGTTATTATGGCTATAATCACAACCTTCAGCAACTGAAAATACCAGTTTTATAATACAGAATTTCATTTTTATTTAATAGTGAGGAAACTGAGACACTCATGTGGCCTTATAAGCAGATATCAGTGGGCCATCTTAGTTATTATAATAATATCGGTTGGTTTATTTCCACATTTCTCACTTCTGCAACTCACTTTTAAACAAAATTATTAAACATTTATTCTCCAAGATCCAAATGCTACTATTCAAAAGCTCCATGTAAAATGTACATGCTTATGTAACGATGAAAGAAATTTCCACATATTAAATATTGGAAAGAGAAGCTATAATTTTGAAGCTGTAAAATCATCTTATTAAAATGCACAGGAATTTAATTTGTGTAAACAGTTGCTCATAGCTTCACTTACAATAAGAGAAGTGATGAGCAAGAGATGGTCTATTAATTAGGCTTTCATCTTTCTTTAATATTTGATTTATGTGTCTGTCTCTAAGTTGATATTAAATTACAGTTTTTAATATTGTGTGTACAATGCATTAGAATGATCTTAAAATCCAGATGAGACCATGATGTTTATTAAGAAATCTTCAGAATAATAGGGGTCAGCCAGTATCTTCTCAGAACTTGAAAGAATATTTTCTAATTTGTATAAGTGTAAATTGAAGATAAGCCCCAGATATGAGATGTATAGCCCTGTTACAAAAAGCCACTCAAATTTATCAATCCTGCTTTTTGTGGCTGTATTTTTGAACAATTCTTCTTGAGATAAAAATATCAGATTAATTTAAATTTAGGCAAATTACAATATGTTTCACAACACAGAAGAAATCCCCTATTAAAAATTCTAAACAGACTTATGACCCTCCCTGTATCTTTCATCCCTGACTGATTCCTCAACTCTTGTTTTCACTTGTGTTTTAGCAGCTCTTTCTGTCTCTTTCTTGATAAACTAATCTGCTAGTTTCACTTTGTCCACTACATATCTGATTATATGTGCTTTTTGGTGCTTTGTCCTGAACTTGTTATATCCCAAGTCTTGCTTTCAAAGTTTCTAGCTACCGAACATCTTTTTAATTCAATAAATGTCAAAAAAAAAAAAAAATCCAGTGTGTGTCCGTGTCTGTGTCTGTGTCTGTGTCTGTGTCTGTGTGTGTGTACTGAAGCATCTGCTGTTTAGAAAAGCGTTCCTTTAGCTCCCCCACTTAAAAGTTGGGTCCGGGGCTTCTGTAAAGCAATGCAAAGGCTCACGAGCTTCCCTGTGAGATAAACTAGACTCCATCTCCTCTTTCTACTTCCTAAGTCCAACCTTTTGGCTATAACTCTCTATTTTTTCATAATATAACTTGACTCCATAAAGAGGTTTTGCAGTTCTATAAGGAAACTATAAGTGACAGCAGAAAATGTTTCCAAAAAAAAGCACAGGAGGCTATGCAAAAAATCAAAATCATACTGTAATTTATGGCTTGTGCATACCATCTCCAAGAAGATAAACATTCTTACAAAGGGATTTTGTTAGGAGCTGCCAAGAACATTTATGTAAGAGCCTAGCAGCCATGTTCACAGTTTGCAAGTCAATCTAATAAGGCAGAAATGAATCTAAAATTTTAAAGAATCAGCAAACAACTCATGGAAAAGTGGATAAAGTTAGGGGATACTCGATGTATACATTGAGAGCAATCTTAAGGTGTATGAACACACCTCAGACTCAGTAGTGTAGCGTGTCATTGCATGGATGACTGAAATCATAGTAATAATAATAATAATACCACTTAGATTTAAACTAAATTTAGAAAGTCTACCCATATCACCATAAAACTCCACAGAACTAATTAACTCTACCTGTGGCAGTTTAAAATATGTGCAGATTGTCTGTCTGTACACCTCAAGCATCTCACTGAAAAGACTGCCTTCTCTCTCTGAAAACCAGTGCACTGTGGAAGTAGCAAGGTTAATTTGTTAATATTGTTGATAACTAGTAGTTCAGGTAATCATACATTCAAGATGTATTTAATAATATGGAAAGCACTAATTAGTGTGGAAGATCATGATAACCATGGTAAATCATCAGGAAATGTGAAAGCCCTCATAATTTTCCCCTTTCTTGAATTTTGTCTCATACTTGTCCTTGAACCTAATTTGAAATAGTTATTTTAGATACTGAAATATTGAAGATAAAAATTACTATTATCTAGAACTGTATTATGGTGTCAGTGAGGAACTTTTCACTGACCTAAGTAGTGCCTTCTTGTTGATCCTCCAGTCCTTTCATTGCTGTTTAGCTGTGTCTTCTGATGGAATGGCTATAGAATCATTCAAATATCTGTGGTTTTAGAGGGAGACCTGAAGGCTAACAGGAAGTTATAAGCTTATTGGAAAAGCAGCAGCAAAAAGCTACTTGGAGTCTAAAGGACTTCCAGAAGGAAGTAATCTAATGCAACTGAACAGATAAACCACATTAAAAAAACCTAGTAATATGAGAGCTGGGCAGTAGAACAGAGTTGAGTGGCTACATTTTTTATCTCCGTGTAATGTTTAAAGATCAAGGGAAACAGGGTGTGCTATGGTAGAGAAATAGCCACTTCTCTTCAGATGGAAGGAACAGGCACTTATAGGTCAAAGTCAGTCAGTTATGTCAGAGACACCTTTTGAAAAAGGCCTGGAGAGTGGCAGCCTTTTGGGAGTATCTCTGGAACAGTTTTTGTAGTTGGCTTTTTGCTAATGCTGTATGTGTGAGCAATTAGAATGTTACACATAATTGACAATGATGAGAGGATATGAGAAGTCTGATAAACATGAATAGTCTAATATGCCTGTTCTCTAATGACAGAGTTAGATTAAAATTGTTCATTGTAAGTTTGTTTATTTGAGAATTACATTGTCCAGATGAAGGAGAGGAGTTTGAACTTCTACAAACCTGCAACAAATATAATGTGGAACACAAATGAGAACTGAGCAGGACATTTGTTGTGAGTGATAGTCTTCCTGTCCAAGAAAAGATCAAATCAGATTATCCTACTTCTCCAGAGCCCTCTCAAATGGGTTTGTTACCTGAGGTTAATAAATCTTGATTAGTTTTTCTACCACATAAAATAGCTTCATCACTTCCAATTAACTCAGTGATCAACCAGTGTCTGTTCAGGATGCCCCTTAAATCTATTTTATCTCCAATTTGAACCCTGTGGAAATCATCTCTGCAAGATGGTAAAGTTAAATTTTTCTCTCAGTCTATTGCACATCACTTTGTAAGAGTCTGAAACATGACTTGAAATAGAACACTGTTACATGCACTCTATGGTTTTAGACAATCTTCCTGGATGCTTTGCTGATTTGAATGCTCACCTAATCAAGCTTCAGTGCTGATCAATGAGCCTTTTAAGTACATTTTTAAGTATTCTCCAAATTTAAGGATTAAGCAGATCATTTTGTCTTATGATTAAAAGAAGATTAATATTAATTTCTATTCATTTTGTTCATGATTTTACTTCAGCTAGTCACAACTGGTAAGAATTTGAAAAGGGAAAAGTTCATAATTTAAATGGGGGAAACCTTAAATCTAAATTTTTAAATGTTTTGATTCAGCTATAGGAAGTTTAATTTCAATATGTTGATTGCAAATATCCTGTTGCAATTGTATACTATTTTAGAAAGCTTGTTAAATCATTCCAGCTTAGTGTCTTTGGCTATGTAATCAGATTGGAAGATTTTCAGGAATGGATCTCTCCAACTCTATACCTAATTTCTTGAAGTCCCATGGAATGACCTGATTCTTCTCCTCTCATTACAAGATAAAACAGTTGAGGAACTGCAAGACAAAGTCTTTGTGGGCAAAAGAAGGCTATCTAGCTACTTGTCGAAAGACACATTTTCTCAATGTACCTCACCTCCTAAGAAGAGCTGGTTAAACTGAAGATATGTGAGATGTACCTTTCTGCAGTGATGTGTCACATCTACTCAAATTACCTCTTGAGGTGCAAATGAGTTTTGTATTTCTACCCCATATGGAAACCACATATGGATATCTCAAGGATTTAACTTCAACTTTTAAAAGGAAAACAAAAGACACGGTAATGTCTCTCAAATTTGATATTTGACAAATAATCTGGATGTGAATCAGCTTGCAACGAAGACATTTAAATGTAGATGTTTGCATGTATACTGATATGACTAAGCTTCTGTTAAAGGAGATCTACTGAACAAAACTTACAGAACAATTTAAGTCACCTTCAAGTGAATATGCAGGGATTAGTTAGCTAAATAGTTTCAAGACCTATACTGGCTGTATTGTTTAGGATGTTGATTGTGTAGCCCGAACACAGGTTTCCAGCTATAGTACCATCTCAGACACCCTAGGATGTGAGTTGTCTTTATGAGGCCAGCATTGGCGAGTCACAGGACCTAAAGTGGGATGTCCTTCAGCTGACAGCTGGAACTGCAAACTCTAACGCACCTGAGGTGCTATTGAAAGCCTATGCCTAGGCAACTGCATCAAGTCCTAGTGCTCTATTAATTTTAAAGGAAATTAGGCACCAGCTTACATTGTAGACACCTAATTTTAAGTGACTTAAGCTGGAACAGAATTCCCAGCCATGTATTTCACATGAAGCATTTCCCTGATAGACTCTGATCCAATGCAGCTGAAAAGCTTTTAACAATTTACGGAGAAGTGTATAAAGCAATACTTTCAAAGCTGAAATGCTCACGCGAACCAGGAATTTTCTAGGATGGTATGTTATGTCCTCCTGAACATAAAGGAATATGTGAGGCAAAGGGGTGTGTGAGAAGCAGAAAGTAACTGTAAAAAATGAAAGGAAATTTGTTGCTCATAAACTGTATGTATATAATTTTTAAGCTTAGTTTTACTTTTTTCAAGCATCAAGTAAGAGAGAAAGGCGGGGACAAGCGTCATGTGAGGCAAATAAAAGCAAAAATAACACTGAAGGGGTTCAATTTTTTTACCTCAACAAAAACTTTCTGAAAAGATAATGTAAAAAAAAAAAAAGGAAAGTCAGATTAAATGATTAAATGATTTTCATATAACCTCTGAGAGCATACTGCAATATCATTTCATGAAAGCATTCTCACTCTGAGGCTTAAAATCTTGTGTCACTTGCCCATCTACCCTCTTTTCAGCATCTATAAGCAGATGTAATGACCAAGATAAGCACATCAGTTTTGATTCTGATATAAATGGGAAACCATTCATTTCATGATGGACCTGGATCTTCAAGCCAGTTGCCCACTTATGTTATTGGAGTAGTTAAGCACAGAAGAGATTTTCTTCACACTACTTGCTTTGTATTACCTCTGAAACCTGTGTATCTGGAAAATCTCAGGAGTTTCCTGTAATGATCCATTCTGGACTTAGAAGGAAATAAGATTTCTCTTAGCATCTTTAGCTTCTGGGTCCTACTTACATTGTAAAACTGAGTTGGCAAGGAAGGTTGAAAAATGTACAAGAAGAAATGTCTGGACAAGTCAAAATCTCAAGGAAGTTTCCTTGGGAGACCAGCTCTAAATATGAATGAAGGCTTGTGAAAGATCAACAAATAGTTTTATGGTTGTAGTTTACATATCTTTAAACGTGACAGTTTTGAGAAGACATAATGAGCCTCAGACAAATCCATTTTCTACCTTATGGGAAAGTAAAAATGAAGTCAGATTTGATCTGGAGAATGTCAAATGAAACCCAACATAACTGCACAAAAACTTCTGTATTTCTATTTCAACCTATCTGATTTTGCTAAATTGCAAACATTGCTTCACAAAACTCATAATATAATTCTCCATTTGTTTCTGAAAAGGGATCTTTCAGTTAAATCCCAATCTTTGGATGTTTTTTAGAAGATTTTGTGGTGTATTTCTTCAAGCAATTGACAGTTCAGTTAAGCAGAATGATTATAAATAGTCAGGAGTGAAGCATGTCACTCCGTCTGTCTATGAAGTATAAGTGAACCCACAAAAAAATACAAAAGCAGTGAGTAAATAATTAGCCTTAATTATTTTAACACATAATTTAATCAGTAATTACTTGCATGTGTGGCTTAGAAAAAGACATTTCATCAATTCCAATTTGCAGAAATAATTTTCTGCCTCTCTTATTCCATAGAAGCCAACTGCTTGGGAAGCAAATTCATATTATCGAGCCAGAAAATTATAATAAATATTCCCCAGATCACTATGACCCTGTTTTCAGTCCACTGTTGTAACCTATACCAAGTGGTACATAGAAAAATATAGCATTAAATGCATGAGCAGTGTAATTCACTTTTACCTAAGCAGTCTTCAAAAAACAGACACATTTGGTGCAGGCAGTAAGATAGTCTCTTTCAAGCCATTATTGATGGGGCTTGTATTTCGTTTGAGCAGAACACTTTTTGTATCCACTGAAACATTTTTCCTCTCATTGTGTTAGCTTCCTTATTAATCAGACCTCAACGTATTCTGCCACAGACACAACTTATGCAATACTTTGTTTTACAAAGAGATGTGAATGTGAAGGATTCTTTTTCCCCTTTGCATTAGTTACCCTTCTGTTGTAAGTGATACCTTTCAGCTTGCCAGGAAACGTGCATTTTGATTTCTCGCTATTGTGTAATAAGCTCGTCATTACAAGGAGCAGCCTGTGCAGCTGTGTTCAGGTGCCACTGCAGAGTGACCTGTACTTCCCTTGCCAATCAGCACAATGAGGAGAGAAAACAGATAACAGGCAGAATGCTGCAGATAACTGAGGTAAAGGATTACAGAGGGAATTGTTTTTGGCAATGATAATCTTTTCCCTTGATTTAACAGCCAAAATATGGCTAAAATTTTCCACCACTTTGTCATAAGTTCCATGGAAAGTGATGTCTGAGCTCTTGGTAGAAAGCATAGTGTGAGCCTTTCCAAATTTCTCTGAAACGAAGCGAAGGTGTTTCACTTACACTTGTACTGCAGTCATCTCAGTGAAACAATATTTATAGAATAAAGTTAAACAGTGTTCAAAACTACTGTAGACAATCAAGGTAAATGTATGAACTTGTATGAACCAAAAAAAGAAAAAAGTAGTTGTAACTTCTTCAACGCATTTTGTGAAGTGAAACCACTCTTTACAATTGAATAGATGAGTTTTCAAAAACACTCAAATCTTTCTATTGCTCAGCATCAATATCTAACACATAGGATAATGATATATGATAGTAAATTTGAGCAGGTAATGCTTATAGTAGACACGGAAGATCGTAGTGCTACTTACCATGAATTTCCTCATACTTTGCCATTCTGCTCCACAGAAAGAAGAATAATACAAATAAGTTTGAAGCCATGCTTCAGAAAAGCAAGTATAATCCTGCACTAATACATGTCACTATAAGATCAATATTGAGACTCTTGTAACATATATTGCTTGTTTGAAGAAACATTCATCATATGCAACAAGTTGCTTCCATAAGATATCTGAGAAAGGGCTAATCCTGTATTACTTGTCTGCTGGCTAAGGACTGGTGGACATACTAAGTAGATCATAGACATGGAGCAGAAAAAAATATGTCAAGAAGCAGTTTTCACTATTGACTGTTCTTCATGAATTATGAGATCACACAAAATATTTATCCTCATGGGGAAAGCAAAGCAAAAATCGACAGGATTAATTAAAGTAAACATGGGTTTTATTCAGTTAGTTATAAAATTTCAATTTGTAGAAATCAAACTGAGAAAAGCATAACTAGTTGAATCTCAACATGTCAGTGCCTCTAAAAGAATGAATTAAGACCTGTAGGGTGTATGTGTGTTTAGAAAAAGCTATTATGTTGCTATGTGCTACAGGGACAACCCTGATTAGCCTTGATTAACATCAATGTACAAAAGTCAAGGTGGGGTTTAGTTTGCTGTTCTGGCATAAGATTTTCCATAATTATGGGAGTGAAAAAAAACTTTCATAGGAGTAATGAGAGACAAAGAAAGCTACTATTCCACAACACTTTTTTAATGGAATTGTAAAGGACAACTAATCTCCTCTACATAAAATGTTCATTTACTTTTTTTTTTTCAAAATTTTATTCAATACAAGAAGATTGAGAAGTCTGTAAGTATGCTGTCTGCTGGGTGCCAATTGCTCAAGAAAAATCCTATATGAAGCTTTAGTAGTTTCAGCTTATATATTGTTACATATTTTCAGTGGTGCCCTAGGTAATACCTATGGTATAATTATGACGTGATGAATACAATTGTGTTTATCTGACTTCCTGTACACAGATTATTTCTAATTTAATAGCTAATTATTCAGTTATTAGTAAGAAGGCATATGATGCAGGAGAAATGTAAAATGTCTGATCCCACATCTGAGAGTATGGAATGCCAGCACAGTAAAAAAAATGGGGAGATTTTACCAACATAGTAGGTGAAAGAAGATAATAAAACACATGGAGATGTACTGAATAATGCAGAGAAAAAAATTCTCATTTATTGTGTGAAAACAATATTTCTCTTCAAAATTTGCACTGGGATATTACTGTGATGTGTTCCCATGTGAAGTCTGAATACTCATTTAATTCCCCTTAGGGTTTCATTCATTTTTTTCAAATTCAAGTGGCATCTCCAGGACAGATATTAAAGTTCATCCAGCTTTCTGAACAGACCTTTTTATTTTCAGCCTTTTCTGGTTTTATGCTGCTGAATCATATTCCACCTGAGAAGAGCTGTAACCTCTTCACTTCGTCTTCCTCAGCCAAACATTGCACATGGTTTATTCATAAAACACGTTGTACATTTTCTGCCAAAGAAACAAAAAACACCTGGAAGATGGTTGGAAGATGACTGAGAAGATATGGAATCATAGAAAATATGTCTGAAAGAGATCTCAAGAGCTTATTTGATTCATTCCCTGACTCATTCCAGGATCAGCTATCATCTCTCATAAATATTTGTCTAACCTACTGTTACAGAAATCTCTCCTGATAGCGACTTGAAGTTTCCCTGAACTCTATTAAAAGTTTCTTTTTGGCATTTACCCCAAATCTGTAACTTGAGCCTTGTGCCACAGATTTTAACATTGAATCCATAGCCCATGCTGAGAACATTACATTCATTTCTTTTGTGAAGCTGTCTTTTACACACTGTAAGACTGTTTTAATACAAAAATGTCAGAGAATATACCAGAAAGGGGTCAGTCCATCTTATTCTGCTTCATATAGTCTTTCCTAAGCGGTTCTTATTGGCTAGTGTTAGATACAGAATGGTACGTTAGGTGGACCTTTGGACCCAGTACAGATCACCTTAGCATTACCCCTTTCAGTAGTCTCTAGACTTTTTCTTGTCCTTTCCCTAGATGAGACAGTTTTCAAATTTCCTGCTGTCAGTTACTTTTTTCTTGACATCTCATCATTGTCATTCTTCATTTTATTTAATATTTTGGAGGTTGGACAGTGTTTTTGAATTGTTCAAGTTTTGTTCTCTGATCTACTTGCAACACTTTCTGTACTGATGTTGTTGAAAATCTGTTTGTCAAAATTTGTTAATAACAATAATGGTATTGGTCCAAGACAAATCTCTGTGGTCATCATCAGATAACTGATTCCAATTTCATAATGAGCTGTAAATAACTATTATTTTACCATGTATCAAAATATTCTTTTTCAAACCAGTTTTCCATCCAGCTTAATGTTTTCTTATTTATAGCATCTCTACCTTGTTTGTGAAATTATCATGTAAAAGAAAACCAAAAGTTTATGAATGTATATATTAGATATGCTTCTTCCACTTTTCATCACAGATTGTTTTTCTGCACAAAGGAAATGAAATTGTTTTGACCTGGTTTGTTCTTATCATAAGCCAAAATTATATGAGTTCTTTCATTGCCCCTGGCCCCTAGAACTTAAATTCTGCATACCTATCTGAGGAGAGGCTTTTGTTCAGATCCCTACAAAGTTTCAGTAATTACTCCAACCTAATTTTCATTAATTTTTTTGTTGTTGTTTAAATACTTGAGTTTAACAGAGCAGTAGTTTCTTTTCAGATACTACTCATGTTGCTCTTGCTGCCTTAATGTGAAACCTTGGCAACCTGCTGGTCCCCTCTGAGTCCCATTTCACATGTATTACAGGTGTATTTGTTTAACACAAAGATCCCACTTGACCTGAAGAAAATAAGAGGCATAAAAACTTTTATTTATGATCATGCCTTTGTGCATTGGTTTAGTGTCACAGTGAAAGACAAAAAGATTTCATTTTGAACAGGTGCAATGCAAATCTCATTTCCATTGCCAGAATGGGCCAACCTTGGAAATGCAGCTTTTTATTCTTCCTTCTATTCTACAAAACAAGAAATTCACATTTTTGAGACAACAAAATATATATACGAATATTATACCCAAAGGCTCCGTCATCTTTACTGAAGAGGATTGTTTTACAGTAAAGCAGCTGACAAATTCTCTAGCTTCTTTGTGTAGTCATGTACTTAGCTATGTTAAGAGGTAAAACTAATTGCTTTGGTACTATAAAGATATGTCCCTTTGAAAAATGAATTCTTCTAAGTTACCACTCAGAAACAACATGGCGTTGTTAAGCAGGAGAGCCAAAATATTGTACCTGATTTTTTACTAGCTCAATAATGGACTTGATTTGGTAGGAACATTGATAGTAATTCCAAACATGCCAAAGTGTAATTGGCTAGAACAGATACTTAAGTATAAATTAATCCTTTCACAGTTCTTTCTCAGTATATCAGTAAATCTTACCAGGATAAGTGCATCTGCTACATATGATTCACTGGAAGCAGATTTTTGCATGTAGACAAGAATATCACACAAATTTTAAACAGAGAAAGTCAGAAGGGTTTATTTACTATAGATAGAGGAAATAGGTTGATTATTTCTCTAATTTTCCTCTACACGTATCTTTTCTACCTGCAATCAGTCTTTTTTAGCTTCTCTCTTCTGAACCCTGAGGAGGTGCAGGTATGAGCCAGACTCAGCCAAAAGGCTCTCATACAAAGGCCCTAATCTGGCAAAAACATACCAAACCCCTTATCTTTGTATGTTTCAGATCAGGTTCAATCCTTCCATCTTGAGCCCACTTCTAATAGAAATGTCCTACTATGCGACATTTTTCTTTTCCTTTTCTGATGCAATAGCACTGCATAAGGCATTAAAAAATGAATGGTTTGTTTGTCAGTGAAGACAAAGAATAGCAGTGAAGGAAGCATGTTAAACTGCACATAAATATCCTTGCAGCTTAAAGACAGATGAAACCAGCTCAGGTAAGTGCCAGCTCCTCGTAAAACTAAATTCAAGCAAAAGTTTGACTGAGATTCCAAAATATCTTTTTAGCTTCTACTATTTCACAGAAGTTTTATTTTCCAAATTCATACTCAAATCAGAAATGTGGATGCTTTAATGATAGAAAATGGCTTCTAACCACATTTAACTGCTTGAACAAACTCTTGTGGGTAATTGTATGTCAAAATTATCTCCTGGTATTTTGAAGAATTGGGTGTACTGAGGGTCAAGATGTAAAAACTTCTTAACCATGTCTTTTTTAGCAACTTTGACCTTAAGATGTTCTACTTGACTCCTAAGGAAGGACAAGGATCTGCCCCTTTTGCAGGTTCCTCTTATGTTTGCTGATGACAGAAATAGTTCTATGTTCTGTCCTTTGCATTTACCTGTTGCTGAAATAAATGTTACCTGTCATTAGGTAAAAGGCTTTTCTAATGGTTCTAATAATTTTTTAGTTTTCAGGTCTTAACCCAAGATATCTTTTTTTTTGTTTCTTAGTTGGGAAAAAAAAAGAAAACTCCATTTTCAGTATCTCAGGTTGGAATTTAAAATCCATTACTCAGAGAAACTGAAGATCTCGGCTATGATTTCTGTTAAATACTCTATTGCTTCAACAATTGCAAAAGTACTTGCTCTTGTAAAATTCATGGTCAGGTCTTGTGGATTAAAATGCTTGAAGCTATCAGGTAACTAACAACTTTGAGCTTCTCATAAGGGTCAGCTTATAAAAGTTTCCAGGTTTTCCATCATTATTTGCAGCTGCCTGATAATTGGTTTAATTATAGCTGACAACACAGCTTCAAACAAAAATGCAACAATGAAGAAATCTGTGGCTGGAAGTGGGCATTGACTCACTTTAACTATCCTTCTCTGTGAACAAAACAGCTGTCTAACGTATCTTTTTTTTTTATTTATTAGAAAAATACTAAACACAGTGAATGAAATCTAATGTTCACAGATGTGTTTCCAGTTTGCAAGTTCAGGGGGTTTTGTGGTTGTTTTTTTTGGGGAGGGGGTGTGGTGTGTCAGATTTCAGTTTGACGTACTCTGTTCCCTTCAGCTGCCTTTTTATTTTCCAGAAGCAAGATATAAACCTCAGGTGTCTCATCCTCATTCATTCATTTTACTTTTTTCTTGGCTTTGGGTTTCCTTTTTCTTGTGCTCAGTAACACTGAAATTTTGACTCAAGGTTCAGTCTCAATATTAAATTGAAACAGATTATAGTTTGAGTATAAATTGACTTTAAATGTCTTTTTCTTAATCTGTTTTTATTCTATTTTACAGTTCCCACTGTCTCGCTAAAGTTTAATTGCACACTATTAGTCCTTTTATAATTCCTTATGCTATTCTAATCTATTTAAACAGAAGATAAAAGGTAGTTCATCACTCAGTCACACATACTACTTCAACCATTTTTTAAATTTGAGTTAGGATTGAGTAAAGAATAGTTTATTCAAGTACCTTACTTATTGAAGTGTAAATGACCAAGATTGAATAATTTTTGTTAAAGATCAGCTTTTCTTAACTTTTTTAATCTTCAAAAAAATCAGTATCATAATATTCCAACTGGAAAACTACGAGTTGCTTAGACCAAGTGAACATTTATTTCTACTATCTGGGAGGAAAGATCTGTGTTCAGTGTCTTGTGTATTCCCCCTGTTGTTGACTCATTTACCTATTGGTTATGGCCAATATGCATGTTGGTATAATTAGTGTTACATATATTTCTCCATTATTCAGTACAGTCATATCTTCATCTTTTTTTCCAGAAGTTCTGGAATTTGTACCTATTTAGTCAATACATATTTCATTGTTTCTTTTTCCTTTTTGTTTCTTTCCTTCACTTTAGCCCGCTAATAACTGAGCTGATCATTCCCAAGTGAAACAAACAAACAAACAAGAAACAGAAATGCCTCACAGTTCAATGTTCTTTGAAAAAACTCAGTTGCTCTCTATCTGTATTCTCTGTTGGTGTCTCTGAACTTCATATGCAGCAACAGTGGAATTACGCAAGACTGAGTTACTCAATTCCAGCCAGTTCCAGCTGTATAAATACAGACAGTGAAAAATTTTATCTGCAAACCAGTTGTTATTGATTACAATAGAAAGATAAGTTTGACAATCAATAATTCAGAGTGGTAGCAACAGCTATCTGATGAATCTGACTTAAGTCCTTCAATTTCCAGCTATGTTTCAGGTTATGAAGTGACTTGCTGTGAAATGGAGTTGTATCCAGAGGCGCCTGTATCTTTGTGTCTCCAAGAAACTCGATATTGTAGCTTTCATCAGAAAAAAACCACTTTGCACAGCGTAGGTTTGTTACTTTCGTTATAACTGACCAGCAGAAAGATGCCTGCTCCTGTTTAGGCTGTTTTCCCAGGCTTTTAAGCACTCTTGTGCATACGTACTTGCTTCCACTTCAACACAGTTATGGTTTTAGATAGTGATTTCAGGGTTTGTTTAAAGATTATGGTCCAGTAACATTGCCAAGTAATAAGAGTTTCTTCCTGAACATTTTGTGCAAATAAGCTCTTTACAGCCAGGTTAATAGCACTAAATACACCTGTTGATATTTACATTGCTTTTATCCAGCCTGGAAATGATTGTTTTAGCATTTTACACAGGACAATAATGAGCGCTGACTGCTGCAGTATAAACAAGGAGGGTGGGTGCTGTTTATATCTCAACTGACTTTTAAAATGCCATTTTGCTATGTTCATATTACTGAAGTGATGGGTTTACAATGATATGAATTTTAAGGGTTGCAATGTACTATTTAGTCATCAAATATATTAACTGGTGATCCTGTATGCACACCAGTGCTGTATAAAATAATGAGTGAGCCATAAACAAGAAAAAAAAAACCCTTAGCTGGTTTGAAGATTTCCTTATTCACTGGCTGGAGGTAATGCAAAAGAATTCTGCCTGCTACTACCAACTAAAAGTGCTATTTCCAAGCAGCAATACTCAAGGCAAGTTCTCCTTCCCCAGCTAAATTGCTAAAGACCAAACTAAACATTTCAAAGCCCTTTGGTCTTTGTCTCCTTTAATGTATATTGAGTTGAAACATAGTTTAATCACACAGCTTAGTTATATTTTAAAATTTGATGCCATTAATTCAGCAACTTTATGCTCATTGTCTTCAAACTGAAAACTCTTAAAAGATGAAGAACTGAACTATGTCATAAACTCAAATAAGACTGGTGAGAATAGGGAGAGTATCAGAACAGCAGTGAGAAATCTAAATGTCCTCACCCCACGAAGTGCAAGAATAAAACAATCGTGTACAAGTTTTACATTCCACTTCACTGCTTAGAAAAAATGAACAGTAAAATAATATTTTGTAACTACTTTTTTGACATAAATCTCGTCACAAGTGTGAATAGAGGTGAGCCATATTTCACACAGTTTGTCATTTGGCACAAATTAGGACTGATAGAACAAAAGGGAAGACAAATTGGGTATTCTAAGCCAATTTGAGTAAAACAATAATGTATTTATATTTATGTACCTGTTTAAAAATGAGAGACAGTAACATAAAGGATTGTCTTTATATCCTCGCTGCATTCAGATCAAGAAGGTAAAATTCATCACTCCTCATTTTAGCAACCTAAAACGTAAGCACCAACCTATCCAGTCACCCAGGTTTTCTCAATGGAGAGGAACAAACATGATTCATGATGTGCGACTATTTTAGATATGAACCTTACAGTGGAGTGAATCACCTTTCAGAGGTACCACTGACTGTAGAGAGAGCCCAGAAGATAAGAGGCTATCTGCCTTTCAAATGACTGAAGCTACAGGGTGTGAATGCCATGTTTAATTTGGGGTTCCATTTATTCTAACAGTATAACTAGTATCCACTTTACCACAATCATTGATACACCTGGATAGTAGAAAAATCAACAGCCTCCTTTTTACATTGTGGAGTTATAAAGTATCTGGCTCAAAATGGCTTTGACT
This sequence comes from Theristicus caerulescens, assembly GCA_020745775.1. Taxonomy (NCBI): domain Eukaryota; kingdom Metazoa; phylum Chordata; class Aves; order Pelecaniformes; family Threskiornithidae; genus Theristicus; species Theristicus caerulescens. The sequence continues at coordinate 48,257,371 of CM036560.1, read as the reverse complement.
TATAATTACAAATAAATAATTAATGCCATAGCTTAAGAACTATAGGACAGAAAAGAAAGACTGTGGCTAAAGCAATATGTAATTAAATAGTATTTTTAAAATAATGGTATTAAAAGAAAAAGTAAAAAAAAAATAGAGGATTGAATGAATGAAGCTATGAGGAGAAAAATGTGCAAATAAATTTTTTTTTTTACATCAATTTCCCTTCTTTTTGTCTTACTTTTTTCCCACTCAATGTACAGCTTAGGTCAGTTTTTCTAACTGCCAATAACAACCTTCAGCTGTTGTAACTGCCAGAATATAGAAACCCTAGCCAAGCTTCCTTCCTTTTGAACAGACGATGTAGCTGCAGAAAAAATGAATAGTATACTTAATGACTCTACTAGGATATTCTTCTACATCTGATTAACTGTTCTTGTGGTATAGGGGTTGTTTGGTGGAAGAGAGAACATGTGCAGTTATATCCTTAGTACGATTACATGATGAAATGTCATGCTATACCAGTTAAATTTTTGTTATTTTGCATTTGAATAAAAAGCATACCTGAAGAATATGCAGTGCCAATTGCCATCCTCTAGAGCCACCTCTGCGCACAGATAAATGTTCTTCCTGACTGGAACTGTTAGTTTTCAGGCAGAATAAATAGGAAATTTATAGAAATATGAATGTCTATGAACATAGAAAGGCCACCCACATTCTGATGCCCGAGTACCATTCTTTTAGAGAACATTAAAAGAATATGAGAGAAAGCTGGATGACGTGAAAACTTTTGCAACAAAATTTTCTTTAATGTTATATTTTCCATCAACACAAGCCAACTTCCGCTTATCCTCAGTTTGAGTCTACATCTCACATTCAGGTTGCAGGTCTGAGTCTTCATGCAGATTGTAAACCCACAGCCATTTAAAGAGAGAATATGCAATAAGTGAAAGAGAAAATTACAGTAATCAACTTATCCACTTTACCTTCAGTCTTTTAATATATCCCAGTAGAACCTTTAGTGTGTGTATTAATAAAGCAAATGCTGGTGTATTTATATTTCTAATTATTCTAACTGAAAATAAGTGGCTTAGGAGAGATTCTTCTGGCTGTAATCCCATTTAATGCAGCTGTATAGTCATGTCTATAGAAGAATTGAATTAGAATTTCTGCAAAGAGTATAGAAATAGTTTATTTTTTTGCAGGTATAATTAACCCTTGGGATACTAAATTCCAGATGTATTTGGTGGAGTGTTTATAATGTGTCAGATGAGAAATCCCTGAGTGGCAGATGATTTGAAGTGAAGGGATTCTTCTCAGCCTTTTGTAGCACATAAATTAATATTTTTGCTTTATCTAGCAGATTAAGCTCATTTTACAAAGACAGTAACTCTTGACGTGTTCTAATTTGATCTGCTGCAATAAGCAACTATATACACTTGCAGTGCTTTTAGAATCTAACCATATATTTGCTCTTTCCAGAAACAAGGAGAGGCATTTCTCTAACATACAGATTGTACTTAGGTAAGTGACTACATGATTTCTGGAAGAGTCAGAATGAACGGCGTGAGGTGTATGTTGAGGAAAGATAGTCCTATGGAACCTTACTCGATAAGAAACAGAGATTACTAAATATTGGGTTCTTTGCTTTTCTGAATTGTACTCACTTTTCAGAATCACACAGTAATGAAAGAATTTCTGTGTTTTAACTTGTCAACTCACTGATCTTTGAGAGTTTCTCATAAAAAATAAACCATTTTGATTCTAACTCTTACAGAGCCGAATATTTAAAGAGCTTATTTTATTATATTTAAAATATTCATAAATGGAATTACCTTCAAATGTAGAGCTATCATCTTGAAGTATCATGCTAGAAGCATGATATACACATTTTTATTCTCACAAAAAAGGAAGCAGTAAATTAAATGAATGTAAATGATTTTATTTAACTATTGATTGATATGTGCACTGTGGTAATACTTAGGAGATCACTTCAGACATCTATATATATAGTACAAACATAAAACACAGTCACTGCCTCAAAAAAGTTTATAATTGAATGTAAGGCAAGGCAAGAGGCACAAGATGAATGCAGACTGGCAGGGAAGTACAAGGAAGAAGTGACACAGTATTGGCCAGCATGATGGGCAATGGTCTCAGCAGCCTGACTTAAAAGCTTCATGTTGAAGAGATCAGACAAAAGTTCTATGTGATTATTCAGCACCAGGTGGATCTTTGTACTAGAAAGTTTAATAGCCTGTGGCTTGAGAACATCAGTCTGTGGTAAAGATCTTAAAAAAAAAGAAGACAAAAAGAAATGAACCTTAAAAAGAAAATGTTCTTTTATCTACAGTCAGATCCTTTTGATTTCTCAGCTCTTCATTTTCCCTTCCCAGTGGACTTCAACTTGAATAAGGATGGGGAAAAAAGTATATCTGAATGATCCCAAGGTAACCAACAATGTGACAGAAGAGTCGAAGAAGAGTTAGTAAGTTTTAAAATACTATACCATCAATTGTAAGAATCACAAGTATTATTGGACTCAGATGAGTGTAGCTTAAAGAAATAATGTTATCCAAAGTGTACTGCCTATGTGATACAACTGATTTAATCAACATGTTGTTGATCCAGGACAGTTTAAGAACCTGTGTGCTGGGAACAGTATGCTGTCTATTTGAGCTTTGTTCTAGGGACATGAACCCAGATACACAAAAATGCCTAAACATTGATTTCATCTGAGACTCTGCTTTGTCTGGTAACTTCATTGCTTGAGGAACCTCCTCTTCTTGTACATCAATATCTTTAAACCTCTAATAAAACAGTCCCTAAAAATAGATTAATGAAGACTTGATGACTCATTCAAATGGTTTCATTTTGATGCCTCACTAGTATATTTGTCAAAAAAGAGAGCTTAATTGTCATCTCCTAACATGAATGACCTCAAAATAAAGCACTTACTTAGATACGTAGGTTGCAGGGTAGAAGTGAAGCCAGTGGCGGTGGCAAGCATTCCACCCAACTGAGAACTGCAACATATTTTTTGCAGAGGGAAGAGACATTAAAAAACAGTTAAGCAATTTACAAGCACACATTTTGATTTTTTGTTTGTTTGCTTGTTTCTTCTTTGGTGCCTAACCAGAGTGTCCTGGTTTCAGCTGGGATAGAGTTAATTTTCTTCTTGGTAGCCGGTATGGGGCTGTGTTTTGGGTTTAGGATGAGAACAATGTCGATGATTGATACACTGATGTTTTGGTTCTTGCTAAGTAGTGCTAAGTATTGCTAAACAATCACTAAGTAGCGCTTACACTGGTCAAGGACTTTTCAGCTTCCCATGCTCTGCCCGGTGCACGGGGCGGGGGCTGGGGGGGAGCACAGCCAGGGGCACTGACCCAGACTGGCCAAAGAGTTATTCCATACCATATGACATCATGCTCAGCATATAAACTGGGGGAAGAAGAAGGAAGGGGGGAACATTTGGCGCAATGGCGTTTGTCTTCCCAAGTAACCGTTACGTGTGATGGAGCCCTGCTTTCCTGGGGATGGCCAAACACCTGCCTGCCCATGGGAAGTAGTGAATTAATTCCTTGTTTAGCTTTGTTTGTGTGCGCAGCTTTTGCTTTACTTATTTAACTGTTCTATTTTATTTTACTTCAATTGTTAAACTGTTCTTATCTCAACCCATGAGTTTTCTCCCTTTTACCCTTCCAATTTTCTCCCCCATCCCACCGAGGGGGGAGTGAGTGAGCAGCTGTGTGGTGCTTAGTTGCTAGCTGGGGTTAAACCATGACACCAGAGGTAATAATAAAGGTCATCATATCTGTGTCTCCTGGATCATACGAACTAACATTCAAAGGTGTTCCAGCTAACTTGGGGTTGATTTAGAAAGTGAATTTTCATAAATAGGTTTTAAGGATTGAGTGACCTAACCTTCTGTGAAGCTTGCCTCTGGCTACTTCTTGGCATCCTAAAAAATCAAATATCTTCAGCTAAATCCTTTACATATTCAGTGGTGATGATCAGCACTCATTTCACCTCATTTCAGACAACATGTCCTGAAATATTTCTACGTTATAGCATGTCATAATTATTTCAGAAAATAATGGCATTGAGGTGAGTTGGCTTGGGGTTAAGTACCAGTAATGCTGTTCACACTACCAGGCAAATTTATTCTCAGTATCATGTGCCTGGTGCATTTTTCTTGTTTCTGTGCACATTTTCTCTACTTAATGCAATGGGTAAGTATTGGTGTTACCCAGATCAGAAGGGTCATAAGTGCAGAAACCTGGCTCATGAGTTTTTGATCTGCTGATGAGTATTTCACGTGGTTCTAAGGTTTGTTCTCTAAAGAAAGATGTTTCTGCAGTTAACTACTGGAAACAAGGAACCGTGCTACTTTACAGTGATAGATTTTTTTTGTTTTATTTTTAGATATAGAGGGCATTCAAGGCAAGTTCCAGTACAAGATTTAGGTACTAAAATAAAATAAGTTTGGGCTGCCAAGGGGAAATTGTGATTGCAAAGTCCTGACTCACCTTCTGAGCTGGAGACAGCTAATCTCTATAAGCTCTTTGACATTTGATGTTAAATCTCTTCAGGTACCTATTAAGTCACTGCACGTGCCCAGAACTGTCCTATACTTGGCAGGCTTAAGCAGCTCAGCACTTAGATCATGTCTGAGCTCAGTTTAGATTGAAAAACTAGGAGGAGAGAAATCTGAATCACCCCAAAAGCTCAATCCAGTAAACATTCCAAGAGGCTATAGAACATGGCAGGACCACTCTGTTCACACACTGCAAATCTAAAGTAGGTCAGTTTTAGACCACAGACAGAGAAGAGATGAGAAGCTTTTTCCCTTGTTTCCCAAGCAGCATGTTGCTTACTGGCATACCACTTAGTGCACAACTGATCAGGTTGAACTCCCAGATTCAGTTCCATTCTTTTCCTGGAAACTCTGATCTACATCTTCTACCTTCAGAGCTCATGACCTAGTCATCAGACAATAGTTTCCTGAAGTGTGGGAAGACAATCTGCATGTTTCTTTTGAAGATGTCCCTAGGCAGATAAGAGTGCGGGATATACTGGACGAGAGAGGAAGCACAGGGTGAATTTGACTTTGTAGTCTGGTGGGCAAACTACTTTGGAAGACCTTGAATCTGGATCATGCCTCCAGGACTATTTTTGTATTTAATATTAAATGTTTTTTACATTAAATCTTACATTATTTTTTTGATGTTACCTAGGACTTCTAACACTTCAAGATCATGTGATAGACTCCTTCCTTTTGTCCCTCTACTGCAGTCAGTAACATTATGTCAGGAAATAATTTTGCAGTTGCTCATAACCCATGAAACATAAAACAGAATTTAGCTAACACTACAAATGCCCTAAGCATGTGACCCAACACGTTATCTGGTGTCAAAGGACATCCATTTACTACATGTTCATTTTGGTCAACTGACAATCTGGCCCGTCAGACAGACAACTCTAATTTGATTAAAATCCAATGAAATTAAATAGTTAACAAAGAATTTCTTCAGTTTCTCAGACTCTCTACATAATATCTACACATGGAAATATGGGTCCAACTGCAGACAAAACATATAAATAAGCAGGTAAAAATATATAAATTAAGAGTCTTAGCACTCTTAGCTATAGGCCAGCTGATCTATAATTCACTGGAGCTTAATTACAGCATACACTAATTATGTGCTTAGCTCTAAAGCCTTTAATAAAGAAAAGCATTTCTTTAAATATATCTAATTAGGTAAAGTATCTGTTCTGGTTCAGCCACATTTGGCACCAAAATGAAAAATACAGAGAAAAATAGCTTTCTCTTCATGTATCCCTGAACTAGGTAGCCCATTGTCCCCTTGAGCTTCCAATACAAATGAAAGCAATATTATAAATAGATCTAGATGCACTCGCAAGTTAGGGGCCTTGGAAACCTATATGCATGTAAATGTGTATATATCTGACAATAGCCACAGCCCTTTGACTACCTCTTCGTATCCCCAGTCCTGACAACTGTTCTGAAGCCACAGAAATAAATTCCTTAGGGCTGATACATTGATCCTTTTTTTCTCAAGGAAAGAAAAGATATTTACTCCTTCCAAAGAGTAAGTACAATCATGTGCCCTTCTGGAAAGGCTCCTTTGCTTTCAGACCGTCATAAAGAGAAGTTGGAGGTGTCCTAGAAATGGAAATGACCTATTAACTCAATTCAAACATATTCCTGACAAAAAGAGTTTAATTCCCACTGCATACTAGTGCTGCATTGTGTCTTAGATTTTTTTTTAAGGTAAGACCTATACAGACCTTTGCAAAGCCAGCTATATATGTATCAGAGATTTCATGTTTTCACCTGTAAGCAACTCAGAATGAGAACTGCAACCTTCGTAATGTGACTTACATGGTGGTCCTTTTGGATTTATTTGAACATCTTTGCTCATCTTTCATATCCAGATAAGCCCTGCTCATTCTTCTACTACATCAGGGGAAACTACTTCTTTAGGCAAAACAGTGGCATTAACAGCCACAAGCAACCAAACTGTGAATGATACATAGTGAATTTCCTTTCCTTTCTTTGTCTTTATGACACAGAAGCGCTCACTAGCTCTTCACAGTGAGATTTGTTCCTTCCCTATTTTCTCAACTCAGGCTCCAAAACTACTGCCATAAGTGGATCTTGTTGATAACTTGCTTGACACCTTGAAACATTTGTTTTTAAGTTATCAATCAGAAGCACATGTAATTAACTTACTTCTAATTCCAAGAACAAGAATATATCTAACAACTATAAATGCTATTAGGTTTATAAGAGACAGAAGGGAAATCAAGAAAAGGTGGGGGAAATCACAGCAAGGTGGTGTCCAGTACTGCTGTGATTATTTCCTTTACCTCTCATCATTTGTATCCACCACTTTGCCTTGTCTTTCAATTTGCCTAATAGAAAGCATCTGGAATAGTTGTACAGGAATACTTTTTTCCACTCCATTTCAACAGGACAGAGCAGAGAAGGGAGGGTATGCAGTATATTCACAGGTAAGGAATGACTTCCATCTAAATAGAGATTAAATAGGTTAGGACTCCCAAAATATGTAATGGAGAAGGTTATGGCAGAAGTCTATGAAATCATTAATTCTATGGAGACGATGACTAGAAAAGGATAATCTGATTCAAAACAGCAAGCTGATCATTTAATCAGGTGTTCCTATAGCTTTATTACATGAAGTAGCAATCTGAAAGGAGTTAGTTATAAAACACATAAACTTATGGAGTATTGCCACAGATTATAATAAGCACACAAAAAAATATATGGATTCAAAATACGTCTGGAGAAGTTAGTGGAGCATAGGTGGATTTAACTTCTGACTTTGGAAGTGCCCGAATTGCTGATTACAAAGAGCTGGGGGTAAGAACCACTCTGTACATGCTTATTTTTCTGTATTTCCCCTAAGGGTTCACCACTGGTCACTGTTCAAGGCAAAACAGTGGTCAAGACAAGCTAATTCATTCTGGCTGTTTTCTACAGTATAGCTTCTCTATATCTTCTCTATATCCATCTCTATATCTTCTCTATATCTTCTTCTTTCTCTAGATGAAAATTTTTTCTTGGTTAAAACTGACTTTATTTTGGAAAGTTGATTCTGTAATGGACAGCTTTAGATAATAAGCTTTTTAGGAGAGTCTTTTATTATTGTGCTCTCAGCAGAGGTACAGTACGTGATTGTGTTGCCAAGCACAACTGATATGCACAAAAAGTTAATAAAATAAAATTTTTAGATAGACTACTGATCCCAATGAAGTTACAGGGAAAGTTTCTTTCTTTTTAATGAAGTCAGGGCTTTCTTGTTAGTACATTATTACCCAAATTTTAGGTATGAATTAATCTGAGTAAAATATACAGTGTGATAGCTGTCTGATCATCAAGTCCAAAAAGGGAAACAAAGAAAATTCACATTATTTTGAAAGTTATGTTCTATGGCTCTGTTACTTAGCAAATAACACCCATAAGTGCAGCCTTATGACAAGTACCCCATTTATTTTTCCGATGCCATATGTCAACAGTGGAAGTAACTGACAAAAATACCATCCCCTTGTTTGATTGACATGCATTTTAAAATCCTTGTCAAAACTGCATAATTATTTAAGTAGCATAAATGTGCCAGTCTCCAGATTTAAAAGCAATTGGGAGCCTAACAAGTTGTAGTGTTTGCCTACTTGATGGTAAGAAAGTTTGTAAAAGAATTAGAAAATAAAATTAGGGTAACAAAAAAGCTTGCTAAACTGCCCATACTTTGCCTTTACATTAGTGTAGGTGATACTGGGAAGGACACTAAAGGAATAAGTTGCCAAATATTTTCCATTTTAAGGATCTATTTTTATTTTTCTAAAGATTTGCTAAATTTTAATTATCTGGCCTCCTATTTTTGCAAGAATTGTCAGCAGCAGCAGTTAGCTGCTTCTCAGAAAAACCTGAGGAAAAAGGAAAATGTTATTATGATGAGGTTAAAAAAATAGTCATGTACCTGAGAAGTGTTTCATGGTTTATGATTCTGTATTTTTGTGGTCATCCTGGAAGCTGATTGACCTGTGCTATGAATGAGATGTGGCCAAACCTTAAGTGAATATGAAGGTCCTCTGAAAAATCTCTGATATATGTTCAGCAGGCATATCTTAGTTTAATAACCAAAAGTCTGTTATTTGGAAAAACAGTATTGGACCACTATCATTACAGTCTTTGCTGTAATATCAGTGAGCAAGGGAATATGAGTAAACTGCGCAAATTACTTTAATGTCATCTTTTCTTAAAGACTGAGAATTTGACCTTAAACCATTAACATTTTCTATTTTTATATGTAATTTTAAAGCTTTTAGTTTTCTTTCCCTGTAGCTTTCAAGTAATGATATCACTTAGGATTCAAGGTTAGGATAATATAAAGTTATTTTTTGGTTACACAAAAATATTAATAGTGGTGCTCTCTTTAGGAGATGATTTGTGCAAAAATGTAACATTTCAATAGCTATGCCACTGCATTTGCTCAGAGACTCTGACCATACCCAACAAGACTACAGAAGGGAAAAACTATAAATTGTAGGTGTATACAAAATTTCAGAAATGCCTCAGTTAAAATTACTTTATAAAATACATTGTTCTGAAACAAGGCTCATGTCTGTACAGTGCTGAAGAACTGAAATGTGTGTAGATAGTATAGGGATTAGTGGGTGCACAGGCTGGGGGTGCTTCATAGCTTTCCAAATGTAGGGATGTAATTTTATAAACATTTTGTCCAGTGGCAAAACTGGTTTATATGTCTGCTTCTGGCTAGTCATTGTGAACAGCAGTGCAGCATGTATTTATGCAACTGTTCTATGGGGTAATAATACTACAAACCAGATCATTTAAATGAAGCGGAATAGGAAATACATCTTAAAAATACTCTTTTAGTCTGAAATAAATTATTTCATTTGGTAAGGTAGCATAAATAACTTCAGGATGTCTAAATTTTGGACAGTTCAAGTTATATAAGATGTAAATCTTTATGTAAAACTTTTGATTAATGCATTAAGACTGAATAAAATTTAGATTTTTGCTTTATGCTGTTTCTCAACTGCAGAGTGACTTCAGCTGCAGTGATCTCTCTTGCCTGAAACAAACCTTCACTTATTCTCTGTTCTGATTATTTATAACTAGTAATTTCCATTTATCATTACTTCAGAGTTATCAGATCTGAACAATTTTCTACATCATTATTTCTACCAAATATTTCCTACACATGGATTGGAGAGCAATTTAAATTGCTAGTTTGAGGATTGTTTTGTACTTACAGAGATAAGGAATCCAATAATGATATCTTCTAAAGCCATTTTAATTATATAGTTTCCAATCTACGTGTCAATGTCTACCAGACTTGAAAGCTTTGAAGTAGCTCATGTAGAAATCTGCAGTCTGTGACTTGTTTACTAGCAATTTTTTTTACCTCTTTTGTGACACAGTTAGTTGTAAGGAAAATAGAGCCATCTTCTGTTCTAATTATGCCTCTAAATGAAATTTTAAAGAGCTAAGACAGAAAGGAAAATGATATATTGATACATGATTCCTGAATCTGAAGAAAAAGCAACTCTTAATGTTCTTCCATGATGACAAAACCACCTTGCAAACATAAATGCTGTCCTATCTACTGGTAGGACTGAGTAAGACTAAGAGCTAGTTAGAAACTTCTGAAACAGCCATTTGTAGCTTTTAGATTGCAGCTCAAGTGTTCTTCCTTCAGACTCTGCTTTGCAAAAATGCCTTTAATGGAACAGGACGCTCTCTCTAGGAGGCAAGCTGTGAGCAGACGTTTAGTGCTGGACCCAGAAAGGACCCCGGGAGAAGGCACCCAGCAAGGAGACGGGTGCCTAACCTTTCTTTCCTGTCATCCCAGCTAAGGACTGTTCAAACTTTCTTTAGGAAGTTAATTTCGGAAAGAAGCCGATTCAGGGTCAAATGACTCCCGAATAGTCAATCTCCCTATTCCCTAGGTGGGTCAGTAGAGTCACTGAGAATATGTAAGGCAAAAGAATTCCAGTTTCTTCTCTTCAGTAGGATGACCTCTCCCCTCATTCCATGGTTAGATCTGAAGTATTTGAACTGTTTTTGAAGCTGGTAAGGGTTTAGACTTAGGTGTTTGACATCAAATCACTGGAATTAATCTATCTTATTTACTTTATTCTCTGATCTCGTCAAGCTATAGATCTGGAGATTAACTAAGGTTCTACTTATTTTGATTTCTGGGTTTCTTTAATATAAAGACATCTGAATGTTTCCAGGGATCACTATCAAGCTGCTGGATGATTGACTAACCACTTAGTAAAATATTAGAAAGTATGCAGAAGTCACTTACTAGCAGCTAGGGTGCCACAAGGGCATCTGGATGTTTTAGAGGGGTTTTTGCTTTTTAAATTTTTTCCCATAAAGATTAAATATAATATTTAATATTTTATTTTTATTTCCCTTCTAAAAGTGGATATGAATAAAAATAATTTATCTGAAAAATTGAGTTTACTTCAATAAGGAAGTCGATTATTTTTTGGTTGGAGAATGGAAAAATAATATTCCTCTTTTTATTTAATTTTTCTTTCTCTTTTTTCTCCTTAAATCAACAGTCTAAGTGAATGTACTTTTCATAAACACCTTTTTCTGTCACAAGATTTTTCTTTTTATGTTTCCCTTTTCCATAGTCTGAAGAAATGTTATCTTCACAGAAAATTGGATTGGGTCATAATTTGATACGTACAATTTAAGATGTAGTTTTTCATAGCTGTCACTCAAGGATGTGCATTGTCTCTCCCCACAGTAAAGATGTCTCCTTTTTAAATGATACGACACTAACCTTTTGTCCGTGATTAAGGTATTGAAATTCCAAATGGTCTGATTTTCAAGTCCTAATCCAGACTCTTGTGAATTTGAACAAAAAGTTTTGAGTGAGTTAAGCACTTCAAGATTTGGCATGACATACAGAGATTTGGCATGTCTGTCAATGTCTACTCAGTATAGTTATTTATTTATTTATTTATAGACCTTTAGAATTGGATAACTACAATTGGACAGACAACCTTACTTTGAGATCAGTTACTTTTATATAAAGTCCAGAAATTAATTTTCCTTTTTTACATGATAAATAACTGACTGTAACAGGAAATAAGCAACTTAAGTCTCCCTTGATATCAAATATAATTCAAAAAATTAAGTAGTCAAAGGTATGCCCTTTCAAAAAGAGAGGTAAGTATTATATTTAAAGAGAGGCAAAAAGGTCAATTGCTTTTATTGACTATTTTAAGTATTCTCTTTCAGATGTTTACTTGATAGGAAGAATGGCTCAGCGGAACAGTTAAAAGCAATTTATAGCAGACATAGATAAAGAGAGAGCTTGTAAAGACCAAAGTCCAGAAAGACTCTTGAATGTAACCGTCTTTGGCTACTGACAGAAATGCTATGGTGCCAAACATATAAGCCTAGATCACCCATGATGCACAGCAAGCAAGGAAAATATTAATAAGACAAAAAGGGTGAAAAAAGTACAGAGTGCTGTATTTGTATGAATAATTTGTTGCATGTATACAAAGCGTTATACAAAATAAGCCAGAATGCACTGCAGCACTTAGATCTGGCTTCATGACAGCAGATATTTCAGCAGCTGTAGTTGAGTCCCTCACTGACACTGTATGTTAAAGTGTCAATAGCGTCAGCTGCAATTCTGCTTTTCTGCTGGAATGTGCCCTTCTTATTCCTTGAGGTTCATAGAAAACAATACCGGTTTTCAGTGGCATCAGGAATATCTAGCTATTCCCTTAAAAGATAATTATGACAAAGTCTCTGACAGGAGACAAAGCTTCCTGCTATGCCTTCCTTGCTAGAAGTAACTTCTCAAGGCAAATATTTTCCTACTTTATGTACTTCAGAATTTTTGCTTTATACAATCTGAGAATGCTCTGAAAAATTGCTTACATTGATATCCAAGTGTGCCTTCCAAAAAATAAGTCTGAAGTGACAGGACAATGGAAACTAGTGGATCAAGTATATTGTGTTATTGTCTGGAAATTCTTGTCCTATTGTCCAAGCCACTGTATGAAAGTCAAGCAAAATATTGGACATTTTATGGAGCAGGGATCATCTGTAAGCATCACTGAGTATTAAAAAGTCTTGCTCTAGTATCTGCTAAACAAACACATTAGTAGCGACATATCCAGGAGGAAGGGTGCAATTAATGTAATTAATGCTTTTGCTTAACCATCACAGAATAATTTTCCATACACTTCCTTCCACCTCCAAAGAAATAAAGATACTTTATTAATCAACAAATTCACTGCTGTTTTTCCCACAGGAATTTCTGAAGTCAAAATTAAAGTCAAACATGGCAAACCCCTGAACAACACTAAAATAGATAATTGGTCTGGCAACAAAAGGATCATAAGCTGAATGTAGGTCCATCTAGCAGTTGTAAAACTGTTCACACAGACTGGAACTGAACTAAATTCAGGGTCTTCCACTCACTTTAGTGAAACCTCAGGTTCCCAACACCTTTGAAAAGCCAGCTGTTTATGCAAAACTTATGATCAACTATAGTAGACTTCCATATGGTATCCTTCAGACAAATTTCCTTAATTGTTTGTAACAGTAATTAAATAGTAACCTGAAAATGAAATTACATCAGCAGCTGGAGGAATATTTCAGTTAAAATGATTAGCCTTTTCCTGTTCATGAATGGTTTGAACACCACAGATTGCTGCATGTGTGTCTAATTCAGGAACACTTGCCACACCATTATGCCAACAAATTCCATCTTACGGATGGAAGAGTTAGTCACAGTTGCCATGTATGTTGTGCTAGCTTCCTAATAATTATGGTCTGGCAGAGGGGACGGGTGGGTGGGCACAAAAACAGAATAAGTTTCTTTCTGGTGAGAATTCACTGGCTAATCATTTGTAGCAAAAATAATATAACTTTGCATTTACTAAAATTTTCACAGATAAATAAATAAATAAAAGTCACCATCTGAAACATATTTAGTCTGAAAAGTCTAAATATCACTTATGTATATGGAAAGAAAACATTACATGCAAAGACATGACTAAAATCATTGGTGTGCAATGCAACATGTACAGGATACATGGTTATTCATCTGTTGTTCCCTGCAGATGTAACAGCTGAGGCACAGTTTTCACTCAGCTGGGAAGAGAACAGTTTTCAAATCCATCTGGGAATAAGAAACTCTGTCCAAAGAGAGTCTGTTCTGTGTAAAACAATGAAGCCTATGTAACCTAAAAACTTCAGGATGATTCCACCAAATAGCAACTGTGGTTCTGTCCCTTGCTATTCAACATTAGCTATTCTAGAGACTCTGAGCAAATTTATGTCGATTAATAGTATTAAGAATAAATGGGACTAATTTCATGTTTTGCTTGGATTCTTTATTTGACTTCAAACACTTTACTTAGCATCTCTTAGGCACCCAAAAGTTCCATAATTTCCAAAACCTGTGTTGAGTAAACCTATGTGACTCAACCTCTTAGAAGTCTTTAAGTAGCAGCTTTGATCCATATGAAGGAGTAGTTTCTCCTTCAGACAGATAAGCTGGTATTTAAGTTAATCACCAAAGCTGCTGGAAAAAATTCTTGGTGCTGCCTAAGAACCCCTGAACTCTCATTTATCAGCAGAATATCCATAAGGACAGAGAGGATTTCAGACTCTCCAGTTTAATCTGTCCATTCTGTATATGCTATTTTTTTAGAACAGGTTCTGAAATGCAGTTCTTTCCCCATTCAGAAGATCCCACCCACCTACCCATTCCTGTGCTTTTCTCCTTCCTTTCCCTTCTACCCTATTACATGAAACAAGGAAAGTAATAAATAATGGAATGACTTTACAAATAATGATTGAATATAAAAATCCTTCTACCCCTGACAGCTGATAGTTAAGGTACTACCCAGAAGGGTGGAGCTGTGGGACTGGGTTCTTTAACCAAGAAAAGGGACATGAATCTATGGCCTCCTCACTTCTTCAGAACTCTTTAAACACCGGTTTTCTCACTTAGAGGAGACAGTCTTGTTTACAACAGCAAATTTAGGCAACTGACTCCAACAGCTCTTCAGCTTATTACGGTTATGAATCCAAAGAGGAGTGAGGTATGCAGTTCCTTAGGCATTAATTATTTGCTAGGGGAAGAAGCTCCCTCTTCAATAAGCTGGTTGGTGTGGAATCCACTCTTGGACCTCAAACTATTAATCACGGTAAGGAGATCCTGTGTCATCATGCAGGATTTTGTACACTGCTCAGTACAGTGATGCCATCTGGATACTACAGTGGACAGCCCTGCAAGTACCTACGTCCTTGGTGTGAATGTAACACCTAGTCTTGCTAGCTTAGTCTTGTTCCACCTAAGCTGTGTCTTTTCCTCTGAAGAGATGTCTTTTCTCTCCGTTCTCTCTCTCCACTGACTATAGAGTCAAAAGTGGCAAAACTTTTAAATGAGCTTCATCAGTTGTATACCAGAAGTTAGGTGGGATGAAACCTGGCCACTGTGGTTTGTCTCTCAGTTTGTACAAGGAGGATACCACAGCATTTTATAGGGCAGTGCTATGAGGGCTTTATGTAGGCCTGGAACAGGGTTCATGTAAGTATGTGAGATAAAACTATCTTGTTATGTGCTTTGTGAAGCGAATATAATCCATGCCAATAAGAGATTCAATTTATACTTTAAATCAAACACAGATTCAGCTTTGGCTTTGATAAGATTTTATAAAGAGAAAAAACAGTTAGTTGGAAATGTTAGTGGAAACAGATAATCTTTAGAGCTGGCAGAAGAATAGCTCTACTTTGCCAGGACATCATCGCAAACCCAACAAACCCTAGATTCCTCACCTGGACTCTGAATCAGAACAACTTCTGTTGACCGAGGGCTTTCAAAATGTTTGCAGGAAAACACAAAGGACAGCCTACAGGCAATCACATTTTGAAATGCTGTAAGAAAAAAACATCTAAGGAGGCCTGTTTTGCCCCAGTTTTGCTGGTGCATTATGATCCAAGTAAGAAAGGCACTTAGACTCTTTAAAGTATAATTTAAAAGGCTATTCGTTAGAGTTGACACTAGAAGAAGAGAATAGCATGGATAATCTTATGTCCCTTAGAAGCTGGGAGCCCTGAGCAGTGTAGCATTGAACAGGACTCTGACCCACATGCAGCACACCATGCAGACTCTGTCCATAGCAGAGATTCTCCACTTCCCATCTTTCAAGCTATTATAGGATTTTCTTATGAGGAAAAAACTCTATTAATCATTTCTACAGTCAAATAGAAACGATGTTCCCATGAAAACTTCTTCTCACTGCGCTGTTAGATAAAGGCAAGGCCATGCAGGAGGCATAATCACTGGTACTGAGAGGGAGCTGCTGGTAGGCTCCCCTGGTTCAATGAGCTGGTTGAGTTTGTCCTGCAGCACAATGCAGCACAACGCAGCACACTGTACATGTAGCACAGCACAGCCTGCACTTGCTCTGGTTAGTTCTGCTGTGGGTCACTCTCTTCCAGGCACAGTGCGCTGCCGGTCAGGATCCTTACAGCCTGTACTCTGAGGATCACAAACGAGGCAAATAAGGTGATCCCAGAGAGGTATTAAAATATCGGTTTGAAAATGGAGGCTTACTAGTGTGTTGCAACACTGCTGTTGATTCAGTCCTGAAGTGTTACATAGCTTAATGGCAAGAGAGTACTTGATGAGTTTTTATAAAAATATGATCTGGGTACTAAAAATAGCACATAACTGAACTCTGGGGAATATTGTTTTCTCAGTGATAATACTTTCCTGGTGATAATGCTGAAATACGTTTGTTGATAGTAGATTTAAGACTCTGCATAAGTATTTAGCTGTGTCTAGTTTTTTAGCTACTTATTTGTATTAAGGGTCTTCTGCCGAGTTTGTTACTGCATAGTTCCTGAATTAACATTTAGACTGTAAAAACATAATTTTCTATGGATTTTTCAGGATTATATTTCAGTAAAGTAAAAAGAACTTATGGAAAATATATATTGTATTAGTCTTTTAAGTAAGTGGAATGAAGCTTATTTTGCTTATTACCTGTGCTGTGAGTTCACTGAGAGCTATGCCTGTTTTTCTCACTTTAAACCTCAGGTCACTCAGAAAGAAAGATGGGATGGACTTTTGATCTATGAAGAACAAATTTAGCACCCTAACATAGATATCTCCTTTCTGACCTTGTCCCTTCTTACTTGTCTATATAGTAAATTTACCACTTCTCTGTTTGAATATTACTTCTTCCCCAGGTCTTCTATACAATTTTGTGAATGAGCTCATATTTTCACTTTTCTGCATTTTTATATTATAATATATTTAATTACCTTGATTTGAAAACGTGAGTATATAAAATTATCTTTGAAAAACAAAAGAACAAACACAACAGTTAAAGATAAAATGTAAGCCATAAGATCTGAAAAGGTAGACTCCTGGAGAAAATCCATGTGCCATGGATCATCAGAGAACATAAAGGTGTGTTGAAAGAACCACTAACATGCCTGCCTATTTTCTTTAATTAATGTTAAATTGTTCTCTTTTATCTAAACTTTCTCTGTATATTGTAAGCATAGTTTATGCTTATGTAATGCTCACATAATGAGGTAAAACTGTTCATTAATTAGAAGGCAATTACAGTGTAAACAAGTATAGCTATTTCTAGTCCTTTAGAGATGTAGGTGAGTGAAATAACAATTGCTAAGAGGTAAACAGTACACTGGGACCAGTACACTGATATTTGAAACAAAGACTACTTTGACAGGCAGATATTTTTATACGTTTGTTGAAAAACGGAATGCTTTTCCATCATATTGTTTCTGTGAGCAGCTTTAGCCAGGGGAATTAACAAGTTCAAATACAATGTTTTCTTAACAGAAAACATCAGTTCTTTCTAAGAAGCATCATAATTCCATCCACCACTTGTATGCAATATATTTTGCCTTTGATATTTTTCTCTTTAGTAACATTACAAAGTCAGCTGAAATGAGAAAGTTTGTGTCTCTTAAAATACCTGAAAACAAATAAGGTGTTGCAAATATTTTGCCCATAACTAATCCTTAAGAATGCAGCAGTAAAGAAATTTGAATTTTGGTCTTTGAAAATATATTCACTATAGATGTATGCTATATAAGTGGTAGAACTATAACTAAGAAGGGATAGAAAGATCTAGATTTTATAATGGTTTAGTTCTCATTGCATATATCTTTATACAGAATGACACTAGTTACTTATAAATGTCTGAATGTACATTTAGGGTAATAATTGAAATGGAATTTATATGCTTCTAAGAAGCAAATGTTCTAAAGGAATGGCTATAAAGTAACTATGTCTACTCAGAGAGCAGTAACATAATGGAATTACACATTTTTCATCTTGTTCATTCACTCAGGTTAGCAGGAAGAAGTACCATTCAGCTTCTCTTAAATTCGTACATTTTCTTCCAACCACTTCTGCACTCAATCTGGAACCTTATCTGTTTCCTCCAGCAAAAAAGAAAAAATCACACAGCCTGAAGATTAGGAGGTGAGGTCAGGTTCAGTATTTTAGAGAGCTAGTGAAGTTGGTGCAAAGGCACAGAATTATTTTCAAAGAATTAATCTCTAATAAATTCAATATTTTGGCACTTACATAAAAAAGAAATAGATTATGGATTAGTTTCCTTCTCCCCAGGACTTCCTTGTGCTTCATTTGATAAGATGCTCTTGAAAAACATCAGATGTGGAAAACCTGGGAAAAGGGATATTTGCCATATAGCCTGTGCCACTAACAGGCTAAAACACTCTTTAAAACTAATGCATAAAACACTGTCTAACATTGCAATATGACCTCTGCTGTCTTATCCCAATGTCGTTTTTCTCAAAGCAACTAAGTCTCATTGTTTCTTATAGAGCTTGATTTACTCTAAAACGTCAAATGCCTACCTAAATTTCAAAAGCTTGCCCAGAATGACTAAGACTTGGTCAAATGGAATCTCACTTCAGTAGCTACTTTTGTAATAAAACTATCTCCACTCAAAATTCTTGGCATTGCAAGCAAATTTACATCAAGAGACTATTCATCATCTGATATACTGCTACTTGAAAAGCAGAGTATGTACTTGGTTCTTAAGAGTCAAAATCTTGTTTGTCTGATAGTGCCTATTCTTACTCCCACTAAAGTCACAAGCTAATTCATACTGATCTTAGCACACATGCATTTGATTAATATTGATAAAAGAAATTTAACTATTAATAAAGCAAAGCAAACCAACAGATGAGGCCAGGTCACCCATTTGATCAACAATGGGAATGAAAATAGCATGAAAGCTATTTTCATAGTTTCAATGAATTTTCATATTTTCAGTGAAAGCTCATGGGAATGAAAGTAGCAATAGCATGAATGGATCGATTGGAATTTATATTTCTAAACAAGCCAATGCCAACTTGATACTGATTCCAAGTATCTAGTTATTCAAGGTAGATAATTTTCAAGCTCACACTGGTATTCTGCAATGATGTTAAAGTTGAATTGCTTTGAGCCAGGCACTATGTTAAATGTCAGAATGGTTATATTTCCCAATGAGGAAATGGTGAGGAGAGGCAGAAGAGAAATACTGTGAACTTCTCCATGGTGTCCCAAACTCACTTTCTTCAGTGTTAGTTTTATTGTCCCCATGAAAAGTCAATTAACTTTTATGCCTTTCCCCAGTTTCCTAAAATATTCAGTCTCAGTGGAGAGGCTATGGTGCTGAAGCATACTGATAGAAATCCAACTAGAATGTTCCACTTTGATGGCTGAAAACTCTCCTACATACTATAGCAAACATTTCTAAGAAACAGAGACAATATATGCTCCCATATCTATTAGTATCTATATGCAAACTGTGTACATTATTTATAGAATCATAGAATTGTTAAGGTTGGAAAAGACCTTTAAGATCATCAAGTCCAACCGTTAACCTAGCACTGCCAAGTCCACCACTAAACCATGTCCCTAAGCATTACATCTAAACATCTTTTAAATACCTTTAGGGACGGAGAGATGCATGCTTCTACAACAGGGGAAAAAATGTCTCTGCAATAGCTTTCTTTTTTTTTCCCTTTTCCCAAGGTTTTCTTCCTTTTAGTTTATGTAACTTCATATTGTCTCAGATCTTTGCAAGAACACTTTAGACAGTAAGAGGTAGTGGTGAGATAACTTTCATTACAGTGACAGAAATTAATCAAGAGATGACTGCTTTGCTGCTGTAGAATTCAAAAGCAGCTCAGTATTGAACTTTTCACTGTTCAATACTTACTCTGTAACTTGCTACAGCAGTTAAGATTGTAGTAGGTTGATATCATACCTTTCAATGTCATCTTGTTTTCTTTACTCTATTGGATAGTTCTCCACCGTATCAAAACTAAAATTTGGGCAATGAACCTGGAAATGCAAATTTTTCCTTTAATTGTTCTTACTTAAAAAGTTAATTTTAATATTTGGCAAGGAACTAAATGGTGCTAATATTTCTTCACAATAGAATAATCACCACACCAAGACTATCACTGTAATTTTTTGTTTGATTTAAATAATGAGAAAAAAAGAATGTCATGAAAATATGATAAAACACAGTCTTGGAATGAAGATGTGAGTCAGTCAGAGAAACAAATAGGATCTGAAAATGTAACCCTTCTGCTGAAGAGGACAGTGGAAGATAAGAAGCTTCTTTCCAATTTAGCTAAAATGTTTCCCAAGTTTATGATAGGGAATTCAGGGTCCACATGGAGAATTCTGTGTTTATTTTCTTAGGTGTTTCTTAGAACTGACAAAACTCTGCCATGATGTTATGGATGTAGGGCTATGTTATTATCAACGTTTTTACTCCATGTTTAGGTGTTGCTGATATACTAATGACTACATTATTACCCATGAAATGTAGCAAACAGAGAAAGTAAATTTTGAGTGAATATTTTAAAGAAAATTTGATGATGAATCTGATGTCATGGTGATAAATTAGACATTTTCATTTTCAAATTTTAGAAATAAGAGGGGGAGGGGTGATTGGTGGGTAGGAGAGTTGTATAATGTTTTGTAAAACCAGTGAAATGAAAGAATGGTCTATAATATTCAATGGGATTTTTTAATCAGCTTCAACTCAATTTTGTTTTCTTGCCAAGAACAAGGAAATTTGAGGCTTTTTTACTTTGTTTCCAATTGTGCTTTGAAGAATGACTGTTGTAGCAACTTTGTGTAATTTCTTAGAGTTTCCATAGAAACCAGGAGAGTAGATTTAAGAATCTTTGGAAAGTTTCAGAATAGGACAGGAGCTGAACAGAACCTTGACCTTGAGTACTGGAAGATGATGCAAAACCAAAAGAAGACAAAGCCTGTGCTAGCCAGAAAGTTCTTTAGTTACCAAACAATAAGGAGAACCTATATATAACAGTAAATTTCTTTTGGGTACTGATTGGCTTTTCAGCTTTGGAATCTACATTAATTTTAACTTCACTGTCTTCAAGTTTCCATAACATTTACAATGCTGCAAAAATAATGGGGGGAAAAAAATCACTGAAACAAAATGTTGCTTATGATTACTATGAAATAGGATACAGTGATTGGCATACATATTTTCATTATACCAGTATCTGGAGTCTTTCAGCTTTAAACACCAACCCTGAGCACGTGCGTTGCTAATCTCACGATACGTAGAGCAGTTGGAATATTTTGTTGCTTTATTTTTTTTTAAGAAGTTGTATACCTGATACTTGAAAAATTGCAGTTGACTCTTTTTCTTCTTTACTGCTTTTTAAGTAAAAGGAAAAGCCATAAACAAAACAAGATATAAAACAGTACGTGACACATCCCATCCTGCGGCAATTACATGGGTGTACCAGCAATATTCACTGTTGTGTCTACAGGCTGTTTTTTTGCTAAGTATTTAATTCATGAATTCATTTTCTGTTTAAGAATGAAAGCAGCAGATGGTTGAGAAGAAATCTTATTCCCTGTTTAATTTGATTTGTTTATTCTGTTGGTAATTAATTCCATGCATCAGGGCCTACTGGTTGCTCCCTTTACCACTGTCCTCTGAACCATTGGAGACTGACTACTGCTAGAGAAGATGTCCTAGTTTCAGCTGGGATAGAGTTAATTTTCTTCTTGGTAGCCGGTACGGGGCTGTGTTTTGGGTTTAGGACGAGAACAATGTCGATGCTGAGTATCGCTAAATAGTCGCTAAGTAGCGCTTACACTGGTCAAGGACTTTTCAGCTTCCCATGCTCTGCCCGGTGCACGGGGCGGGGGCTGGGGGGGAGCACAGCCAGGGGCACTGACCCAGACTGGCCAAAGAGTTATTCCATACCATATGACATCATGCTCAGCATATAAACTGGGGGAAGAAGAAGGAAGGGGGGACATCTGGCGTGATGGCGTTTGTCTTCCCAAGTAACCGTTACGCGTGATGGAGCCCTGCTTTCCTGGGGATGGCCGAACACCTGCCTGCCCATGGGAAGCAGCGAATTAATTCCTTGTTTTGCCTTGTTTGCGTGCACAGCTTTTGCTTTACCTGTTTAACTGTTCTATTTTATTTTACTTCAATTATTAAACTGTTCTTATCTCAACCCACGAGTTTTCTCCCTTTTACCCTTCCGATTCTCTCCCCCATCCCACCGAGGGGGAGTGAGCGAGCGGCTGTGTGGTGCTTAGTTGCTAGCTGGGGTTAAACCACGACAGAAGAGATACTGGATTAGGCAAGCTGATGCTTTTGGTGGCACTGAGAAACCTCTCAGCTGCCTTGTTAGTGTGTCTTGCTCATACATTTTGATTCATTCAGTCACTAGACTTTGAGTTACGAGGTAATATTTTCTCCATATCAGATTAGCAGTGACTTTCTTTGTTCGTCCAATTTGGAGATTATTGTTCTGCTTTTAGTGTCTTTGGTGGGATGTAGTAGTGTCTACTTCTTGGGCAGTGTGAGCTCATGTGTATTCTGTCAGTACAAGGACTTCGATCTTTCCTCCTCTTTCTATAGCTTTGTGGTTTCTCTTGTTCAACAGTAATAGTTTTAAGTTTATAATACAGTGCTGATAACTTTTGAGGTGAGTCATGAAGTGACAGATAAAGAGCATTCTCTTATATCCATTAAAACTGCTGTCAAAACTCTAATTAACTTCAGTGTTCTGGGATCTGAACAAACATTCAGGATGTCTGTTAAGAATTTGAGTTAATACCTGAGATCTTAATAGTCAGAACTATCTTTTTTAAATGTGTTACGCAGGTTTTCTGGAAGTTTTGAGTTCTTATTACCAATGGAAGTAGTGATTCATTAATGATAATTACTATTAAAATCATGTGAATTCTAGTCTCAAACCTGAACCTTTTCTTATCTGATTTTTTCTTTTTTTTTTCTTTTTTTTTTTTTTGTTAAAGAACCATCATAAAATGCTTAATACTTCAAATAAAAGTCTGGTATAAACTGAACAGTTTTAAGAAACTACAACAGTGTTAAATTTGATCTAGTGAACAGTACTAAAGTTAAATAAAATTATCTGTGCCTAAATATAACCTCATTAGTACAACTGAATCTGTTCATCAAGATAAATTAGAAGTAAAGCACTCTTGAGAGACATTGCATGTAAAAACTAAATTAGTTACAAAATAGATAAATGCTATTCTCAAAGCCACAACATCATGCTCTGATTCAAACTTTCCTAAAACCCAGTATTGTTAGGAATCAGGATTTCGTTTGGGACTACCTTAGGAAAATGCAGCACATGGAAGGTTCACAGAAGAGTTTTTGAAATATTTTGGATGCAATACTTTGCACTCTTGACATAAAGCCTCATATTAAGATGCTTATGAAAAGACAATATGTTCTAGTCAATTTGTGAAAGCTTTATTGCTTTGTGATATCTTACCCTAAGGACTAGATGAAAACTTTTTACTTTGAGGAAACAAAAATTTTACAGAACAATTTTTTCTGAAGTCTGTATATTATCTGAAAGGAGAACTATCATGTTTCTTTGTATATGTAGCTCATGTTTTATGGAGTAAAACAAATGCTGAAAAAATTCATGATATCATGATGTCACATAGGTAGGCCTGCAACTGAACTCATAAAACTATATTTTTCCCTACTATTCACTTAGACTCTTCTAGAAATTTTGCCTTCTTCATAGCGAACAATGATATAGCATCTAACAACAGAAAACTGAAGCCAGACAAATTTGAACCTGAACTAAGAAATGAATTTTTACCACTGAGATTTAGCTTTAAAAAAAAATTATTATTATCTGTGATAGGTTGTCCAATGTTATAAATATTTTACTTGAAATGGCATGATCTTCAGAAGATGTTCTCCAATTCAAAGCAAGAATTGATGAAAAAACTCTGTAGCCTATGTTATGTAGGAGATCAGACTGGATTCTCACAATGCTCCTATGTATACTTACAGTCTGTGAACTTTAATTATTACACAAAATGTAATCAGAATTGAATTTGCATCAGCACTGACACCAGTATGATATCAGCTAATGTTAAGGGAATAACATAATTGAATTCCCTTTCTTCCATGTGTGATTCTTAAATCATGTACCCTGGCAAATACAATGCCATGCCAAGTAAGTATTGCCAGTATGATTGCTATATTATTGCTGTTACTGCTGCCTGCATGACAGTTAAACACAGATCAAGACTGTGTCCCATTATTCTATGTGCCTATCATTTGCTTGATCAGAAGAAATTATTGAGTAAGTGAGCTTCTTGGACCATCTCACTTCATCCCAGTCCCTTCTCTCAAATTACTGTGCTTGCTTTCTTCAGTTTACACAGTTTTTCTCTTACTCCTGTTGTTAGCACAGAGAGAATAAGGTTAAGTAGAAGATATGGTCATGAATGGCCTCAAATAAAAAATAATACTTGTCTGAAACAAGATATTGAGAAATAAAATACAGAAAAAAATCATAATATTGCAAAAAAACCAATGTCAACAATAAGTCCATATATTGGACTTCGCAACCACAGAATGACTCCTAAATATTAAAATTAGGGGTTTTTTTTTCAGTCAAGGTATATGTAAACCACTTTATTTCTGGTTTTGTTTAATTTTACGAATTCTTATGGAGGATGACAGCCTCAATATTTGCCTATCATCTCCAATAGGCAGTAAAATTGAGCTAGGCTGCTAGTTAGAAAATAAGTTCAGACTGCTGTATAGCAGCAGCTAACATCCTGCATGGGTCAAGTATTCCTTAGTGTTCAAGATCCAATAATTGACAAACATGTTTGTGCTGTCTCCTCTTTATATTTCAGTTGCATCAAAAGACCTGAACTGTGACAAAGGTAACAGAAATAGTTAAAGGCAGTCTCTGAGGAGGGAATCATATCTACTAAACATTAGTGATTATTTTGTTCTTTTAATAAAACTTGTTAAAAGCCTCAGGTGAGTCTAGAAAATAAATTTTAAACCCTATAAGCTTTACCCATACTCAAGTTTACTTCAATGAAACTTTCTTTATCATATTGCCATGAGATCCACTTATTTCCTTTTTGAAACTTCCCATTCAGTTTCTAAAGAAGATAGAGATGAAGTACAATTTATGACGTATGATATAAAAAAAAAAGTATTTTTGCTTTTCAAGAGTGATCTTTGTTTCAGATATCTGAATAGTAGTTACATATTTCACTAACATTATTAGAGCTAACCAGGGGAAGATGGTAGAAAAAAACTTAGAAAAATGTCAGAATTAATAAGTATGCAAATGATTACTTGTCTTGCAGGAGCTCAGGCTTGCACAAGTTATTTAAGGAGGGCATGATTACTTTCCTGATAACAGTCAAAGAATGAAATTATGTCACATTTGCGGTTCTAATTGTGTTGCTTTCAAGTATTCAAGAATGGTAACAACTTTGTTCCAGAAGAGGACAAGTCTTTTCAAATAAAACTTTAATCCTGAGTGTAAGAAAATATAGACTTATTAATGTTACATCCCCCTACATCATTCTGTCTTCTCCAAATTTATTGCTACTTTAAGCAGCATAAAACATTTCATTTATTTCTCCACTTCACTCAGGGAGCTCGTTACCAAATTCCCCTACGCCTCTTTCACAAGCTCATCCTTGGTGCCAGCATGACCATCACAAATTGTTTCGCATATCATAGTCAAGACCAACAGACACCTCAGGCAGTACGATCATGCCAGAACTCACATGCTACACTGGACTAGAATGATCACTATCTGCAAAAAGTGTCCAAGAAAGCAATCTCTTCTGCCCTATTTACTCAACAGCAGAAAAATACCACCTACTCAGGGTATTCACATAATTCTTCATGAGTATAAACTATACAGAGCAAAAGTCAGTGGAAACTGGGCTTACTGTGCTGTGAGAAGGAATTAACTTTTATGGCTGAGCAGTGGGAGATCATGGTTTCCATCCTACTTGTTTTCTTTCACAAATCTCCAAAGTGAACTTGGAAGGACTTTTTAAACAATAGGCAAGGAGATGCCTCTATAGGATTTTGTAACACACACAGCCTGTTACCACCATCTTCTCAACATGGACCTAACTCCATTGTTTTCAGGGAGAGAGAGATATTAATTTTTTCTTACTACACGCCATTAAATGAACTAGAAAGAGACATCACTTGTGATCACTCAGATTTTATTTCTGAGCAAGATCTCACAGGCACTATGATGATGATAACAGGACAATGTGTTCAGAAATAAGTGCACTCAAAGTGAGAACAAGTGTGAGCTTGCCAAACACTGTGGGTGTGTATGGCTTGCATACAAGGCTAAAATTAGTTTGATTTTAAAGGTGTAAGGGTGGGATCTGACTCATCAGTGAGAACAGAGGATGCCCTGATCACTTTGATTAGAAAGGATTGCCTGGTGAAGGTCAAGAAGGCCTATGATATAAAGTCACGATGGACTCACAGAATGCAAATATAATTTTATGAATTGCCCGCAGACGCTTCCCTGATGGTTTGTGCCAAATGATTCTTCATCATTGTATGATAACAGTTCTAACACTGAGGATAGCTCACTAGCTGAATGAAGGAGCAGATGTTTGACCAGACTAGTCAATGCTGACCAGAAAAACGTCAAAGAATTTGCTTTCTGAATTGACCTTCCATGTCTCTGTAACTGAAGTAGGAAAATACTGCAGAAGTGAGCATCATTAGTTAACCTGATAAATCAAATTATACCAATTTATGGTTTTTTATCTTATTTATCTAATCAATAATTTTTGCTTTTTAACATGACTAACAGCCTGTGGACTTCATTTAAACAAGACTCTCATTACACTTTAAAAGTGGCTTCAAAATTGATGAATGTAATGAGAGTGACAAATAAACTTTGGCTTAAATCATGCCATGCTTGCTTTTCATGCTAAACTGCAGGTCTAATGGACTTTTCTGAAAAGTGCTGTAATGTTAGTTGTAGTGAATTTTCAATCTAATAGAAAAGCTTAAAAAGAAAGAATTATACTTCTTGTGGTATTCTTAGCATAGAATTAAAACATTTGAATGATTTTAAGAGGGTACCATGTCAGATGGGAAGTAGCAAATATACAACACAGAGTGATTAGCCAAGTGTGTCTTAGGTGTAGAGTGAAGTAAAAAAACCCCACAGTTTTCCCTCACAAATTCAAGTATATTACTAGATATTGAAAGCTAGATTAGTAGTAGTGGGAAAACTAACACTTTTGCACGTGTAGGTACTGCATGAAGATATATGGCAGAGTTTGTTCATCTGAGATTTTGTACAGGCCTTAAAAGCCATTTGAAGTGAAAGTGATATATCTCTAAACTTCCCAGGCATCTCTTGAAATAGCAGCATAAGGCAATTACAACGTTCTTTCAAAAATCCCTGTTGTTTGCTTTCTGAAGATGAAGGAGGTTTATTTCCATGGCAGTTGGAAGCAACAACAGATCGAAAAGTGTAAACTAATAAAGTCTGAAGAATAGTGCTAAAATAATATTACTATAACATACAGAATTTAATTTTAATTGATTCATTTATCTTAGTTCTATATGTGAAAACTAAAATAGAGGCTGTCTGGATAAAGCGGTGATTCTTCTATGAAGGAAATCACTTATTGCAATAGCTACAAATGGCTCAGGACATTGCTGAGAAGCAATATCTCTTTTAAGCGAGGGCTCTCAATGACCATTTCAGCATTAAGAGTTAATCTATTTGCCATGTGGTTTGAATTGAAGCGTATTTAACATTATTTTATTTCTGAGCTTTTAAAAAGTATGCTAAATATTAAAATGAGGGGGTTTGCAAATCCAGTGTAAGGAATAGAAATCTGGATTTGATCTGTTATAAGCAGGAAACAGGTAAAAGCAGAATTCCAGAACAGAGAAGTTTGTACACATATGCAAAGCCACATGGACTTGCGCAGAGTTCAACACAAGCACAGGGGTAGGCACAAACTGTAGTCTGTCCAAAAGTCAATGTTTCCAAAGAGCCATATTTATTAATGTTTACAGCGTTTGGGCTGTGAACACATTCTGTAACCTCAGGGGAATCAATGATTATATTTTGTTCTGATTTCTATGGCAAGCCAGTCACAGCTGTAAATTTGGGCTATAAACAGCAATACATGACATAGCAACAAAGCCTTCATTTTTGAACTATCAACTGATAATACCTCTAAATTATAGATAATGGTAAATAACAGCTTTAAGAATACTCCTAATTACAACTCAGATTTTTTCTGCTATGCATCGTCTAGTACATTAGATAAAGTCAGTTAAACTGGAAAGAGTAGGAAGTCGAACAAGAGAGTGAATACCTGCCTCTTCACTTTTAAAAATAAAAGAGTTACTGAAGATAATATACCACCCAAAAAAGTATTTTGTCCAAACATGAGTTTGGATTTTAACTAAGAGAAATAAGATTGCTTTTACTTCCTTCAGATCTGGAAGAGTGGATGTTTCAAAGGTAAGGCCAATTAGAATATTAGTGAAAATGAACTCATCTGGATTGGTATTTGGAAACACGCTAGTTATTGGAGTCCCTAACCTGCTCTTTTCCTGCTCTACCATGGATTTACATAAATTTAAGGATGTCATAAAAGATTGACCAGCTTCAGTCAGAAATAATTTATTTCAATCATTTCAATCAGCTTCAATCATCTGTTTTCCTATTTGTAAAGTCAGTTTTATGTGTGGAAGCTAAGCAACATCCTCAAATCTGGAATTAAAAGACTACGCATTGCTGCTCACTTTGTACTGGTATAGCTCTTAAAAAAAATAGCAAAGCAAAAAAAAGATTTGTTTTAACCCAGTTTTTCATAGTGCTGAAATAGTGGATATCTGTAAAGTTCTGTCTGGCTTTGGTTCATTTATAGATCTAGAACAACCACAGATATTCAGAAAGATAATTATAATGCAGTTCTTGGAAAAAATGGTAGATAATTATTTGGGACCTATGTAACAGATTAATTCTGTTTTATAAAGTGGATGATATCTCATACTAAAATGTAAAAGACACTGGAGAAAAGATTAAAAAAAAAAACAACAAAGAACGTATGGATAATCTAGAAACAATTATAGTGACATTTTTTAAACCTGCATTTTAGGAACTGAGTGAGGAAAGAAAAATGAAAATCCTATTTCATTTGAATTGGTAGGGAAAGTACAAAACTAAAAGAAAAGTTTCAGTGCACTACTGGGAATACTTTCATACAGATACAGCATGCATTGTGAGAGATCTACAAGGAAATAAGTGGTATAATCACTGCAGGAGAGGAAATTCATAGAAATGTGCAAAGGGGAAAAAATCACCTATTTTAAAATAGTGCTAATTATTTTCATGCTGTTTTCTCCTTTGCTACCTTCAATATATGTTGTACCGCTTTATCCCAATTAAAATTAATACCAGTTACATTACTTCATCTGGTGTTCCCATTTTGTATTCTACTTGCACCATAAGACTTTACATTACACATGTGCATATCTGTATTGATTACACAAAAACCCCAGCAAATACTCAGAACAGACTTCAGCCCCAAGACTGATTTATGGTACTTGTAACAGAAGTTTTGGCAAGAAATACCTACTCACGTCATTTTTGAATTTGAACCAAAAAAACCTCACCAGTACTCTTAGATTTTTATCTGGTGCCAGTCACTGGGATAACTATGCTGATCCCTGCAACCAATTTAATCTCTGAGTATACACCTAATGGAACTAAATAAATGGGAATTTTGAGTGAATTGCTCTGTATTTTAATCATCACTTACTATTTAAACAGTTAATGAAAAGTCAGTTCCTCAAGGAGAAACTCAGTTTCATGCACGACTTCATTATACTTTCATTTTTTCTCACATACCAGAAATAAGACTGCTCTGCAAGTAGTCTGTTAATCACCTAAAACTAAACATTAGTCCTGTTAACTTACTTCCAGTGTTTGAAGCTTGTTAAGTTATGTTAATGTCATAGCAATAAAAAAAAAAAAACAGAAACCTTTTTGCACTCTCACAAATGTTTTATTCCTCAGAGAGCTATTCATTGCTCTCAGAAAATACAGTGTATTTGCAAAACAGAAGACTGCTTTCATTTGTGTGTTTCCAGTACAGCTAAGCTTTCCCTAACCCCCTTTCTTTCTTTTTTTTCCTTTCAACTTTCAATAGGCTAACTTCCAAGAATCTGCTAACAAGTACTAACCAAAATCAAGATCACTTCTGAAACTGAAGCACATAGAACAGTCCCTAAAATCAATTTGTATTGTAACTTCAACTCATCTTTAGCAACACAAACCAATGCAAATAAATGTAATCAGTTTATATATACAGAACTCTGTCAGTAGCATGCATTATGTTTTCAGCACAACCGTCAGGAATATGAACAGTTTTTAATGTTGTTTTAAGTTTACAAATGTGTTTAATAGTTTCTATTCATGAGTATTCAAATAGGACAGACCATATGAGACACAGAACTTGGGTGATAGTTATTTGTGCAATTTAAATTTGTTCTTCAGCATTTTAAAATTCCCTCTCCCTGCATGTTATTCATGAACTTCAGCATTTACTTAGAATTTGTCCTTATTTTTCCAAATAACTTGGCTAGCCATAGTTCATTTGGAAGCAAGATGGAGAGCCTTTCTCTGTGTCTCATACTAGCATATGCCAGAGAAGGCAATAGTGTATTCTAGAAATAACTTCATGATTTCCATAGCAATGAAGGCTTGGAGTGTTCAGAACAGACTCCATCAAATTCTGTGGAGTTTTTTCTTTCATAAATATTTTAGCATATTTTGTTTTACTCTGAAACATAGGAAATTAAAATCATTAATCATTTGCTAGAACATTGCATTATGAATAGCATCACTGTAAATTTTACAATCCACTGCCTCGGTGCTTTTTGAGAAACTCAGAGCATTTAAATAGTTGTTTTATATAGATTAGGCAGGGCACTACTGTCTGTTGTTGTTGCTATTATTATTGTTATTACTATTATTGTTCACTTTCTTCTGTCCATAGAAGTCAGAATGGCATAAAAGTGATATTAAAGACAGATTATGTATTTTCTTAGTATAGAAAACAGAAGAAAGCCAAATCTATTGTTAGTCTGTTATTTGACAACAATCTCCAGCTGAAATCTATGCTCTTCAGATAAATAAGGTTTGTTTTGTTTTGTTCTGTTCTGTTTTCAGAAGATTACACACTGTGCAAATATACTAAGACTGATTAAATGGACTTTTGAGGTGTGTTCAGCAAGCCCACTAATTGAGCTTCACCTATCATCTTTCCCACAGTAGAACTCTCTTCAAGGCACTGGTTTAGTCATCTAATAATCCTGTTTCATGGACCAAGAGCTATCATGTGCCCGTGATGGATTGCCATTGTAACTAAATTAAAAACTTAGGTACTTGGAATAATAGAATCATAGAATGGTTTGGGTTGGAAAGGACCTTTAAAGATCATCAAGTCCACCCCTGTCATCCCTGCCATCAGCAGGGACATCTTTCACTAGATCAGGTTGCTCAAAGCCCCATCCAACCTGACCTTGAACATTTCCAATGATGAGGCATCCACAACTTCTCTGGGAAACCTGTTCCAGTGTCACCATCCTCATCATAAAGAATTTCTTCCTTATATCAAATCTAAATCTACCCTTTTTCAGTTTAAAACTGTTGCCCCTTGTCCTGTCACTACAGGTCCTGATAAAAGTCTCTCTCCATCTTTCTTATAAGCCCCCTTTATATATTGAAAGGCCGCAATAAGGTGTCCCCAGAGCCTTCTTTTCTCCAGGTTGAACAATGCCAACTCTCTCAGCCTTTCTTCATAGGAGAGGTGTTCCAGCCCTCTGACCATTTTTGTGGGCCTCATCTGGACACACTAAATAGGTCCATGTCTTGCTGGGACTACTACTTGGACTCCAGAGCTGGATGCAGTGCTCCAGGTGAGGTCTCACAAGAGCAGAGAAGAGGAAAAGAATCACCTCCCTCGACCTGCTGGCCATGCTTCTTTTTATGCAGACCAGGATATGATTGCCTTTCTGGGCTGCAAGTGCATATTTCTGGCTTATGCCCAATTTTTTGTCTACCAGTAACCCCAAGTCCTTCTCAAGTACTTCATTTTACTTACCTGCAGTACTCACAAAGTTGGACAATGTAATACAGAGTCAATTAACGAAAAGTTTTCCAGTGCAAAATGGATTAATGAGATGTGGAATTTGTGCCTATTTGAAAATAACAAAGTATGGGGAAGATGCACAGGAGTGCAGAAGTTTCAGAAAGGAAAAAACATTATTCATGAAAACCAGAGCATTTCACTACATGGTACACCTTAGGGTTTGACTGTCTAGCCACACACTGGTAACTTTGGGAATCTGTTTTTGGCTAGAATGTAAAGAAATGAGCCACAGATTTCCTTATCTTTTCAGTTTGTTTTGAAAAAGACTGTAGCACTCTTAGTGCTAGCCAAGAGTGGTCCTGCTATTCAGTGGATTCAAAGAATGGTGATGTAGCACTGGAGAAAGACATCTGGCACAGCTTGTGGAAAGCCTTTTTTGGAAACTCAGAAAAGAAAAAAAGAAGGTTTGTGTAATCCATGGGAAAGCTAATCTAACTGTGTGTACTTACTTTTTGTTTCTTAGCCAGCTTTCCTATTTCTGTTCTTATGCTTCTGACAAGATCTTGTAAAACTCAAGCATCCTATGGAAAATTTTACATGAGTCTCACTAAAAGTCATTCCTTCCAAGGCTCCATAAATCCACAGGACTTGTTTTGAACCTTGATACAAAGAATCCTTCTTAATTATTTTTAATTAACAAACTTTAGTAACCTCTTGTAAGAAAAGTTCCATCCACAAATACTCACTGGTTTTGGTTCTAATTGAGCTAACTTGTTTCCACATCATTTTATCTTTTGAAAAACGAATGCCTACAATTGCGTGCATGGAGAAGTTAGATATTCAGTTGTTAGCTTCCAATGAGCAGTAGCTGCAGGATAGAAGCACGTTGCTGATGGAATCAAAATGTGAACTACAATGAAAAATCTAGTTGTTTTACCCTTGTTCAATATTCCTTGCTGAAATATCTGTGCTGAGCAGAGGAATGATAAAAAAGTAGCACTATGTAGTGCTACTGCATCATTTATAAGAAAGCAACTAGATGTTAACCAATTTCATTTTACTTAAAGGCTACCAAAGCTTCTTCAGACCTGAAGTTCTCAATAGTACTTTGATAAAAATTACCACTGTGGAAGAAGTTCTCAGTGTATTAAAAAAATCATCCTATATATATTAATTTGAAATTATTCTGGACTCCTTTTCATAATAATTTAAATAATTATATTACCTGTTTGCTTTCTTATCTTGATTTTTTCTCTTTATTCTTTCCCCTTTTTTATTTTCTTTTTCTCATATATGATAATTTGGAGTATGATACATGTGGAACAAAAGTTGAATTTCCAATAGAGTTGACTCATTTCAAAGAGATAGCTCCATCTAGTGTCACAGTCAAACCCCATTTTAAATTTGTATCTTTTCTTGCACAAAGTAGAACTAAGCAATTCTCATAGCTAAAATAATTAAGACTTAAAGAATTGTCTCCTGCTGGAAGAACAAAAGTATGAAGAAACAGGTGAATGTGATATCTGAAATATTATACAAAAACAATTGTGTAAAACATATTTTTCCATATACATTCTTTTTGAAGGAGCTGAATTTGCATCATAATATAGTTTGTCTGCAATGAATTATAGGATTCTCTGACTCCAGATGAGTCTGAAGTTTGAACTATTGCATGGAATAATCTGCTGGAGCAAAACATTCATCATCAATTCTCTAAGCCATCATATCCTATTTAGTTTAGGAATGCTTCAGGACTATGAGTATGTGTGGTGCAAAGAAATTGCTCTAATGAGTCCAGCAAGGACTCTGCTCAGTAGTAACACAGTCTGCAAAAGAAAACAGACTTAGGAAACCTGGGTGGTGGAATTCTAATATAATTAAGCAATGGCAATCCAAAGATTATTGTTTTCAAGCAGTCATTGGTTTTGAAGTGCTTACTTATAAATTAACTAATGGTAGAATAATTTGCTTCCCTCACCTACTTATAAATTAACTAATGGTAGAATAATTTGTTTGCCTCACCCTAGATTTTGCTAGGTTGTTTGATAGTGTGTCAAAAACCTTTGCCAGTATAATTATTCATATTTACCTGGCTTATGAAAGCAGTTATATGAAAAGCAAACCACCTGAAGAGGAACAAACAGAAAAGCTGCAATACATATAGATTCTGAACTATTAGACCTGACATCTGTGATGAAGTATGCAAGGAAGCTGCAACAAAACCTGTATTATTTAAAATACTCATTAGTTGTCTGGGGGAAGAGATAAACAGCACTTTATTTAGGTTTGCAAACAATGTTAAACTAGAGAGAATGTGGAGCAGAACTATGAACAGGAACAAATGCAAAGGGAACAAGAAAATAATAGCAATATGAAAGCATAAAAAATGGGACTAAGAGTAACCAAATGAGATTCAAAATGTCAAGTAAATAATTTAAATGTGGGTATATAATCTTGAAATAACTAGCAAATGAAATTACTGGCGGGCTTAGAGATGGCACTAACAGCAGATTAATTACAGACAGGTTTGCAAATGAGAACAGAGAAGTCCTATGTTAGGTCTCAGCTATACACAAAGTATCAAGTCATGTATGAGAGATGGACTTATTTCCTTCCACAAAGCTGTGATGAGCCTTGATGTCACACTCGGTTTAGAGTACTTAAGCTTTGACTCTCCCCAATAACGGCAACATCAGGTTTTCTATGATCTCCAAAGGTCATTGAATAAAACATGTGAACTCAGTTGTCTCCAACTGATTTTTTTGATTTCAATCAGTAAGACTGAAACCTCTTTCCACAGCTTTGGAAGAGTGCTATAAACCAGAAATTTTAATTTTCTTTGAACCCAGACTTATTTGTAAATCTTTTGTTCCGGTAATGGTTTATGTTACGTTTCTTAAAATGTTTGTAGGTAAGGCATTATATAGCCCAAATTACAAGTTCTCATGAAACTTTGCCTAAAATTTTTCATGCAAAATTTACCAGAGGTATTTTATGCTAGAAAGGAGAAATATCTGGAAAATCTTTCATGAATAGAAAAGCACTATAGAACTTAGCAGTGTCGATATTAAATTTCTTAATTGGGTAAAGCTATTGGTAGCTGAATAGAGTATATAGTCCTGGTGGATTTTCACAAATACCTTGGCATGTATGTCCATTGGAATCAACAAAAATCACACTCTAAGTTATTTTCAAAGTCTTTTCCGTCACCCAACAGGTTTATGTACTAAAATACTAAATGTGTACTGCCAGACCACAACATCATCTTCATTATATTACCTTTGTTCGTAGATTTGCCATCCTCTTTTTAATGTATAAATGATAAAATTGCATCCATGTCAAATAACAGGCATATATTTTTCTAATTTTTAACAACTATCACACAGTAGAGTTGAAAAAAATAACAAAGACTAGGAGCAACCTGGAACTGATTTTTGTGGAAAGATTATTGCTTAAACATAAAAAAAAAAATATACATTATATATATATATGAGTAGCTCATACCTGCACATATTATATATATAAATTTACATATACACAGCACCTTATCGCTCTCTACAACTACCTGAAAGGAGGTTGTAGAGAGGTGGGTGTCAGTCTCTTCTCCCAAGTAACAAGTCATAAGACAAGAGGAAACAGCCTCTAGTTGCACCAAGAGACATTTAGATTGGATATTAGGAAAGATTTCTTCACTGAAAGAATTATCAAGCTTTGGAACAGGCTGCCCAGGGAAGTGGTTGAGGCCCCATTCCTGGAGGTATTTAAAAGACATATAGATGTGGCACTTAGGGACATGGTTCAGTGCTGGACTTAGCAGTGTTAAGTTTACGGTTGGACTTGATGATCTTCAGTGTCTTTTTCAACCTAAATTATTCTATGATTCTATGATTATATGTCTTAGGTTTTAATTCGTTAAACAACTATATTTATATACTTGGGTAGTTTACTGACATATAGACAAGAGTTACATGAAGAAAAAATTGTGACAAGATTTTGTTCACTTAGAGGAAGGAAATGATTATTTCAAAACCTGCAGTTAAAGAAGTCTAAAGGAAAGACCAGACTGAAAGTCAGCAAAGTGTACAGAAAACATACACCAGCCAATCAGGAACTTTAAATCATGTATGTTGATTGGTATTTTTGTAATGGTAGAATTTCAGCCATTTAAAGTCAATGGGTAGTGTTTAGCTTTATTCCAGAGAATCACACAATTTTAAGTTGAAGATGCCAAGAAATGTACAATCCACCTCTTCCTTTCCTAGCATATTCAGTGGTTACCGTACTCATGATACGTGTTCGTACATACTTATATACATTTCTGAATTTAATTTCTCTACTCTTAGGTCCTGGAAAATGATACTATGATGTTTTTCTCATCTAGATTAATATACTTTTCATATTTTCTTCTGATGACCACATTATCCAATGCAATCAGGTCACCTCTCTGCTTTCTCTTTGATAAAATAAATATATTTAAATATATTGACTGATCTAATCAGTCCCTTATCTCTCTAAGGTTTGGTTTTTTGTTTTGTTTTTGCCATAATTTTAGTTTTATTTTACCATCAAATCACTTTAATGGATTTCAGTGCTCCTTTCTCATTCTTCAGTGTTCTGTTAAAAACATAAGAAGCTTTTTGCTCATAGTTACAGTGGCAAAAATTAATTGAAAATAAACAAACTATTGAAATAGCAGTGGAGTCAATGCACGTTATGTAAATGCAACTGCATGCTAATGTATTTGGGAAAGGAATCTTTCCTTTGCATCAGAGTCCTTAGGGATGGTTCTGAAAACATCTGTTGTTTCTTTCTCTTCTGGGAAAATTTACAGTAACTTGTAATATGGTCGTGTAGTGTCTAAACCAAAATCTAATTCTCCTTGTTTGGGTCATGAGCTGGTCAAAAAGTTTTCTGTTGAATGTTCAGAAGAACAGCTCTCCTACTGTCCACCTGACAACTACTTATGGATGTTACTGCCACTAGAAAATTAATTTTAATGGACTATAAAAGGATTTTGTGAACAACTCTGACTAAGCTCATTACAGGAGAGTGAGAGACACTAATTTTATGTTTTTAAAATTATTTTGGTGTAATAAGAAGAAAAAGTGTAACTAAATAATTTCATATAATTATGAAATGCTACGTTTTACAAATGTGTAAATGTTCGCACTTTAAAAGACAATTAAAATTTGCAATATTTCTATACAGAAATTCTGCACTGATAAAGCGAACTACTTCTAAAGTACACTAGATGATAAATGTTTGAAAAACTTCTTCTAAAAATAAGTCTACAAGCTATATCTTTAAAACCAGATAGGATATTCAAAAATACCTAATTAAAGTGTTTGTGCTTTTTACAGAATTCCAAAAGATATTTCCTATGGTTTTTTTTTCCTTTCTTCCAGTTAGGTGCCTGAACAATACTTTACTTATAATGATATTTCAGAAAAAAATTGCCAAAATAATGGTACCTTATGACAAAGAAAATCTTACACAAACTGGCAAAGTCTCTTTATAAGACTACGTACTAGGAAGTGAAGAAAGAAATGAACAAAAAAATCCCCCAAACAAAACCCTAAAAAGGTAATTTCAGACCTGACAGATTCAGTTATGTTATATTAGGAATCAAAGTAGAAGATAAGGTTTGTCCTCGGAATCTGTCAGTTAAAGCTACAACTTTGTGAAATATTGAATCAGGGGCATAACTTCAGACATATTGATACTAGTGCATCCTAAGTAAATGAGGATGCAAAATCAGGTTGTCAGTGCAGAGCACAAACAGAAATATGATGGATAGGTGATAAATACACATGGTATACAACTGAAAGAAGAAACATGAAATTTGTATTACAAATCTTATTGAATAAGTGATTTATAGTAGAGGAAGTATTCAGATCTGAAATAAAAATGTTCTGTGACAGACTTCCAACATCTGAAACTATAGGTGATACATTAAACCTTGAAAAGTGTAAGTTTTCAGAAAACTGTGCCAAAGAAGAAAGATGCCTATCTGGATTCCAAGTCAGTTCAAGGCCATTATTCATTGATACAGAATGGCCACCTGGTCATTGCTCAAAACTTCAAAGGCATGGGAATATCAAAGCTGTTTTAAGATCTCCATTCTTTTGAGTCTCAGAGAGTCTGTGCTTTGAGAATGGGGATCTTGGGGAAGCTGTACTGGTTTTATTTTTTTCCCTTCTGATTTTCATAAACAAGCCAGTCAGTGTGGGAAAAAGATGCTGGTATGTATTATGTGTACAGTAACCACAACCGTATTTTAATTTCCCATTTTATACAAGTAAAGTGATATGTAGGGAAAATCTCCTCTTGCTTACATATTCTTTCATTCACAGCTGAACACTTTCAGACAACATCATTTGGAAAAGGTATAACTATCTATTTCTGTGTTTGTGTAATGTTTACTAATATGGATTTTTGATCTTGATTTCATCATTTGAAAAACAGGTCTAGAGAAGTGTAGACTGATTTTTCAATTAACTGATTTCTTCTTTTCAGTAGTTGACACCAATTTTTCTGCTTAACATAAAAATTTCATTTAATCTGCAATGGGATATAAGAGGAAAAGAGGGAAGGGAGGAAAAAAGAGGAGGAGAGAAGGAAGACAGAATTGTTGAAGACACATTACTTCTACTGTTTAATGAAATTTTGAACCACATCTTCTATCATATCATGACACTGACCTTTTTCCTAGATACTGACTATAGAAATAGAACAACCCTGACTTGTCCCAAGAGTGGTTGCACTTTATTCAGAATAAATAATTCTGGAAGGGATACTCATGTCTGGTGGTTTTAAAGTAAACTGTTCATTTACCGAGTTTAATGAAACATATGGATTGCAGTCCTTAATCTGTATTTAAACTAAATGGGACATATTTTACAGTAGAAGCCCAAACACTTTTTACTGTGGTGGCTAGGGAGTTTTCTCCAGGAAAGAAAGATACAGATTTACTCCATAAGCTGAAGAGTGAACTGAATCTTGTTTCTAGGATACTGGGTGAATATTTTAACTATTAAGAGTTTCAGAAAAAGGGAAAACTGCTGTGTTCTTGTACCATTTTCTCAGCCAAAAATGTTCAATCCAGCTTAGTCAAATTGAAGGATTTTTTAAGAGAAGGGTTTTTGAATGACAGGAATAATACAAATAAAGTGAATAGCCCCGTAAAATTTTCACCTCAAGTTATGTCTTATGTCTTCCTTTGCTCACTTTTCGGGTCTGCAGTTTCAGAGTTTCTACAGTAAACAAAGAGAACATTTTTCCTAACTCTTCGTCAGAAGCTCCTAAATCAGGAAAGTCTAGAGGGTATTATAAAGCTTCAGAGGAATTAAATATTAAATTGATTTCTGGCTTTGATAACTGGTGGAAAAGTTGAATTTGATTTGCTTTGTGGGAATAATGGTACATGTCCATGCTTTGAAGACCTGCAGAGCTGAGTAACCTACACGATTTCTGGGCCTGATCTGAAGCCAATAGAAATACTGCTGTGCCGTGCCATGGGAGCCGCTGTAGTGTTCTGACTGTGCTGTGCTGTGCCATGCTGTGCTGTGCTGCACATACAGCATGGCCTTCAGGCCCATGTTGTGCTGCACAGGTCCCTTGGACACAGGTTAAACACAGCCAGCTCCTTGTAACAGAGGAGACTGCAAGCAGTTCCTGCTCTGTGCTGGCAATTACATCTCTCTACACCACCTTTATCTAAAAGTGAGAAGATTCCTTCTGTTTTAGACTGTAGAAATGTTGCTTCCTTGTAAGAGGCTTGAAAGACTAAAAGGGGAGAATCTCTGCTATGGATGTGGTCTGTGCTTGACTCTTGCATTGATGTCTTTCCCTGATAGAAATATTTTCTTCGATTTGGATATTGATCTACAAACATGAATGATTTACACAGCTCTATTCAGAACTGTAGTACCATAGGAACACTGGAATTTTGACACAGTCAAAATTTACTATGCTTAGGAGAAGCTTAGCATAGGAGAAGCTTATCTTTCAAGAAAAAGCATCATCAGTTTGGATTTTTGCCTTTCTAATAAATTTATTTTGTTATTTAGAACTAAAAACAAATAATGCAAATAACATTAAAAAGATTGAAATTATGTAATATAATGTAATATGTAATATAATAATAATAAAATTATGTAATATAATGTAATATGTAATATAATAATATATAAATAATAAATTGATATTTATTAACAATCAATGTATTATTAATATATTGTAACATATAGCAATATGTTGCCTGCTATTTTGTTGAATAAATATGTAATATAGTCAAATATATTATATAAAAATTTTAAAGAAAGAGCAAATGATAGAAAAATGTGGTAGAGAAGAAAGATAATGGATACTGTCAAGGCTATTATATTTTTATTACCCCATACATTTCACAAAAGGATGATTTTTCTATGAATACTTTTTAGGGAGACAAATTTGACAAAAAAAGTATTTCTATAACTACATGGGCCACAAAGAAGATTTATTATTGTTCTTTATTTTCTCTTCTGCTAGAAATCCAGTATCCTCTAGAATTTTACTTTACTTCATACTAAACTGGTAATATAATAATGGAAAAAACTGCTTTTGACTTCCACAAGTTTTGGAACAACCTCAAATAAGTGCATATTTCTCTCTAGTGCATACGAAAATGAATAAAAGGTCAAATGTGCAAATTACTTAAGAAAAGGAAACTCCTTAAGTAAGGGAAGTGTTATTAGTAAGAGGGAAGGATAAGAACACACACACTTCTGGTCACAGTTTAAAGTTTCTTTTCAAGTGGCACTGCCAAGATTAAAGCTTTATAATTAAATTCCTGTTTGACAAAGATGTTAATTAGTTTACTTAGTGGTTTTATGATTTAATTGATGACTAAGACAACAGCTTATTTAAAGCTTGAGCCGTTTTTATAGTAAGTTATAGTTTAGATTACTAGCTTTTCATCCCACTGGGACCACCCTGTTGTGAAAGGGCAACTCACTGTAAGACTTCTTTATGTTCAAACCTGCTCTCCCATCATATCGTCTGTTTTGTAACTCTGTCATGTGGTTACCACACAACATTTTTAAAAGTAGCTGGTTTCTTCTCTTTTTTTTCCACCTCCTCCTTCAATTTTGATCTCCCTGTAGTTGTGGTAAAACTGTCACCACTGAACACTCCTTGAAGCAAAATTTACCAACATATATTGGTGTCAGAAGAGAGCAATAACTTCCTGCCTCTGTAATTATTCCCTGAAAAGTGTCACTTCAATACAATGTACAGAAACACAGACAAATAAGAACTTAACAAGCAACCAAATTGAGACACGTTATTCTTTTTCAGGCAGTCATGTGGTATGGTTGCTCTCTGTCTTTCTCTTTATGTGGGTAAGAGATGTGCCAAGGTGATGCTTATATGAACAAAGCAAGCTTTTAGAAAGATTTTTTATTTCATACAAAACTGTAGCAACACATTTAGTTTTCAATATTTGTGAGACAGATTTCACTCTCCATTCTTTGATAAGAGTTTGTAGATGACGGTCACAGATATCAAGGCTACTTCAAGCCTATGGCCCATCTAGCTCAGCATCACCTGCAGCAGTGACACTTTAGGAAGAGTATAAGATTTTCCCTCCTCAAACTCCCACTTTGTAGCTATTACTGAAGTTCTCCTGTCTAATGTCCAGCTTTAGGAATAGCAGCTTTCGGAAATACCCTGGGCAATTCTATGAATTACGGCTGCATCTCTCCACTATTCTGAGGCTGATGTCTCTGCTTTTCATTCAAGCAGAATCCAGGAGGTAACTAAAATGCAAAGAAATAGATTTCTTTTCCTTCAGTCAGCAGAATCAGGAAGGTAACTCAAACAGGAAGAAATAGATTTCCTTCAGTTAATGGCCATCACAACTAGTTCACCATTCTGGCTCACTTTAAGGCAGCATGAATAGTAAGAAGGAATGAGAAGATACTTATCTATAGAATGCATGTATTTTGTTTTTTGTAAGATTTGTTTTGGAATATGTCATGACCTAATGCTCCCTTGCAGGTAGACAGAAGGTTGGTTTAGATATTTCCAGAAATATACATTACCTTCAAAAAGATTCCTGCCTCCCATATTTCAGCTAGAAAGAGTGAGTTCTCAGATTCCCTGCTGCCAATTGCAAAAATGTTCCATTTATTTTCAAAGAATCAGGATTTCTTGTGAGAGGTCATTTTTTAATTCTTTTTCCTATATACAAATTATCTTCAATAGACTCTGAATTTTGCTAATTAAATTATTATTCACACCTTTGTAAACTTCTTATGAACTTTACTTGGGATTATTTGTATTTTCTTTGCCTATCTTCCCTATTCAACTACTTTAAAATAGGATTGAGTGAAAGGAAGAAATAAGAGTATTCAAAAACTGGAAAATGGTTCAGAGGTCATAAAATATTTTCCTATTGTTTAGTTCAGTCTTTCTGTGATTTTCTCTGTAAAATTCAAAAACATCTCTAACTACTCACTCTGACCTAGGCAGATTACCATGTTCAATATATGTATGGAAGGAATGCAACAGAAAGTCTTTTATTTTTTGTAGGTACCGTATATTTGCCAAGATAAATCGTTTTACATTTTGAACTGAAAGCTGTGTGGGAATGGACATGTCAACGATGATGACATTTTCACTCCAGAATTTCACAGTTCTATTCATGAGGACTCCACTGAAATTTTAAGAAGCTGAACAGAACTATGAATTGAAGACCAACTGCTTAGTTATTTGATTTTTTCCTTAATTTCTTTACATTAAAGTCCATTCTCTTTACCTGAGCCCCTCAGCTAAACTTTGCAGACTTTCAAAGATTATTGAAGTGCTTTCGAATATAGAGCAAAAATCTTCTAAGCAAATCCACCCATATAAAAGAAGATCTCTGTTCTGTGCCTCTTGAAACGTTCTTTGATTACTGAGAGTTGGTGGCATGAAAGAGATACCAGGACTTTTTTTGTTGGAAGCAACAGCATATAATGTCTTCAACAGCAAGCCTTTTGTTTCCCACTAAGCCTATTTCCATTCTCATGTGACAGGTAAAGAAATGACTGCCTTACACATTTTTAATTTTCATATAAAAACTCCTGTTCTGAATATAAGTGCTACATTGTTTATCTACGATATAAAAAATGCACAACACACTGGTATAATAACTACACCAGACACTAGAAATGTAAGCTGATTGCTGATAAACAGAAGACAATGAAATACACTTACCTGAATTGTTACAGCATTGCAGAAATGTGAAATAAAGTGGATTTTCTTTCTAAACAGTGCCTCTTATTTTTAGATACATTTTCTGAGTTTTTCATAATCCCTAAGAAATGAGCATTAGAGATCATCTTTGTGACTAGGGAGTTTTGTTCTTTCATACAGATGATTTTTCTCATGTTAAGGTCTTTTGTTTACTTAGAAAAGCTCACTTCTCTAACTGCAGTAAAGCAGTAATCCTACAGCATCCTACAGCTCCAGCATTTTTCTCTGTATGTGAATTTATGCAAAGTGTGAGAAAATTCTTATCATCTCCACACAAATCTGGAACAAAAAGGGATGATGTAAGTTTGCTTTGGATAAAGAACACAGGTAAAATAGAACAGAAATAGGTTCTGATTTCTCAAGCACATATTCCTCAGGTGGTT
This sequence comes from Theristicus caerulescens, assembly GCA_020745775.1. Taxonomy (NCBI): domain Eukaryota; kingdom Metazoa; phylum Chordata; class Aves; order Pelecaniformes; family Threskiornithidae; genus Theristicus; species Theristicus caerulescens. The sequence goes on along the minus strand of CM036560.1, from coordinate 48,213,618 downwards.
GCTGTAGATGGGCCAAAACTGAACCTTAGTCTGAAAAAAATTTATCCAAACAAGGGCAAAAGATATGGAGAAATAAGTCTCAATGTGAAGACTGAGATAAACCAGTCACTTTTAACTTTACTTGACTCAAGAATTGGGAATTTTAGTTTCGGCATTCCTGTGTAGATATCTAGGTGTTTAAGATGAACTAGGTGTTTAAGATCTCATTATCATCAGCTGAGACCTACTCAATTCAGTCAGTAGTGCCAAGGGTGGTGCCCATTTAAATAGGTGCCTGATTTTGGTCAATTTAATAGTTTAAAAAAAAAAATTACAGAGAAATAAAGTATTGTTTATATGAAATGCAAAAAGTAACTCCCCTCAGTTACATATCCAAAAATCATTTCTCAATGGGAACTAAAGCATATGTGCAGGCAAATTTAGCTTTGGACTTTGTGATTGAGCAAATTCTCATTTTATCAACTTTTGTAGTGTTTCATGGAACTATATTACACGGAAACAATGTTTATTTTAGAATTGTCTTGTAGATTTACTCAGATATTGAATTATTGTGTACTCCAAGTTCTAGTTAATAATAAAATTTCAAAATGTATAATTCTGTTTCTAGAAAATTAATATCAGAATTTGAAGAAAAACTGACAGTATTTTTCTTGTAGAATTGAGTCCAAGGATTAATATTAAAGAATAAAACACAAGCCTGTATTCAGGCTACAAGCAAACGAGGACAAATTACTTCCTTATATACATTAATTCGGATGGTATTTTATATAAGCATAAATTCTTGTCCAAAAAAAGGAGGTAAAAGTGATCATTTCTCTGCTGGTCAGTAAGGGTTTCATGTACCTTAATTATACAATAAACATTAGTCACTCACAGGATGTTACTTCCATTAAAGCTGGGAGGTTTTTTTCTGTACTGTATGTGCTTTGTAGACTTACTATCTGGACATAATTAGGGCTTTGAAATCATCAAGCCAATTTCATGCAATCTTGGAGGCTATTTCTCTCAATTTACTCTTTCTTTAAAAGCAGAAGTGCTCAGTCAGATTCATTTAATCTGTATTCTCAATGTATCCCATGGAAAACCTGTATTTTGTGCATATTAAACCAACCGGTATTGCATACTAGCAACATACAGAACAAAGCTTCTATTTGCTACTGCAAGAGGAAAAGAAAGGCATCTCAAAAATCTAAAAAAAAAAAAAATTATTTATTTGTTACAGAAGGTGTATCTTATTGAATTCAGAGATAGTCTAAATCTAGGACATCAAGATATATCATCTTCTGTAGGGACTGAAAACTTGCAATGGACGTATTTCAGTGTTTGTGGTGGTGTGATCCATTTAGATGTCAACTGCTTATTTGAACTCATCATACATTCCCAAATTATCCATCTATAGTATGTATTCCCTAAAAAAAGATAGCTGATACTAAAGTAACCAGAAACTACTTTTGAAAGGCCAGCTGTCCTCTGTTGTATCAGAACATCATAACAACATATTTTGTTTTCTGACAGTTTCCAGTTGATTCAATTTATTGTATGGCAGGGATTGCTGTAAGATGAATTTGCCCATTTTTACATCTCCAGTTATGGAAGAGAAAGTACAGAACAAGTTCAAAAACTAAAAGAAGGGGAAAGACTTTGAGGTAACAAAAAAATGTTATTATAACTATGACTTTTGAAAGGCTGTTACTATTTTCCCCAGCCTTACTTATCCATCTGTGCTTTGCAGTGGGATGGCCCTCATTTGGTGTAGCACTCCTGAGCATGCAGGTTTGTGTGAGGATGTTTAATGTCACTGTGGCTTCTGCTCTCCTCAAGTCACAGCGACGCCTTCACTGTTGCTCTTAGGTTCACATATGGAACAGAAATCCCCAGAGTCCCTTTGTATCCTCCATCAGTGAGGACAAACCACAAAGTTTTTTGTGAGCCTATGCTAGGATAAATGTGTAATTAAACTCTCATAATGAAGTCATATATCATGGTTAGCTCTGATGTATTGTCCAATAATATCCAAGACACTGTTTTGTTATCCACTCATGCTAACAGAGTAATTAGAAACTTTCCAAATCATTCTACAGTAGAGTCCCTGTTGGGGCCCTGAGAGCACCCATAGGCTCAGCTTCCTGGACTGACCTTAGCACCGCAGGTACTCTTTAGTCCAGGAGGCCTCTCAATGCTCAGGGCTGGGCTTGCCTGAGCTGCATCACAGGTGTAACTGGTTCCAGTCCTGTCATCTGCTGACCCCAAATTTCCATTTGACTTTCCTGAACTGGCTTGGACCTTTCTCTGAGGTTACCTTGCCTTTGTCTGATGACACTGCCCTGTTGATGGGACCTGTTGCCTCCACTGCCTTGCTCTGCTCCCCTGCACCCTGGTCAGGGGGACAACTGCCCAGCTATGCTGCAGGCACCCTTGGCTCCCAGCTCACCTTCCCTGTGGAGTAGCCTCACTCTTGCAGCTCCTGACAGTCCCCAGGTAAATGTGTCCATGTCTTGATGATATTGACCAGTACATGTTCATAATAACAAAAATAACCTGGAATTATACAGAAAAATATACCTATTTTATGTGCAGAAATAGGGAAAGGACTGGGTAAGTGAATTGGGAATATGTCTCCTTGCTTCACTTACTGAAGGCACCAGCTTCAGGGTCTTCACACTTCCATACCAACAATACATTTTGAAACTTGTAGTTTAAGAATGCAAATAGTCCTAGCTGTGACGGCAGGGGTTTGTGTCTGACTTTTGAACAAGAAATGGTACAGATACTATTAACGGCCTTCAGACAAGGTAGGCTGTTGTAAATTTGTAAGGTGACAATGATGTTTTTACTATTGCTCTTGCCTGGATTCATACCACTGTCTTAGAGATTTTTCCTTTTTTTTAAAGAGATTGTATACCACTACTATGTCCTGGAGCCAACCATTTTGCCACTTGGGATTTTCTTCGGTTTTACTAATATAACTTATTTGACAGGTTTTCATGTGTCACCCAGCTTTCTGCCAAATGTGGTGTTTGGTGTATCCTGCTTGTCACTCACTCCATTTTTAGCAGTGTTTAAGTTATTTGCAAGGAACAGTGCTGGAAAAGGAAACAGCTGAGGCATTGTACAGTCAGCCAGGAAGAGTGGATAGTGGAGTCACTTACCTGTCTCCTCATTCTCCGTACTTCGTTTTGTGATATACAGTGCAGAAGTGAAGTAAGAATGAAATTACAGCTGCAGAAACACCAACAAAAAGTTCATTTACGATATCAAATACACAAAATTACTACCGTCTCATGGAATACCCCACCTGACATATCATCAGGTAAATTATGTGATGGGAGCAGTAGAAGAAAGGACTCTTTTTAAAATAAGGTTACCATTTTAAGACTGGTAGAAGAGTGGAAACCCAACATCTCTGTCTTCTGATTTTGTATTCAGACCACATGGTTCCACCTTTCCCTGTTCATTTTTGTTTTTTTGATTTTTGGTTTGGGGTTTTTTTTTGGGAGGGGTGGCTGGGGCTTTCTGATGTGGAGGCTTCTGTTCCTCTTTGGCTTTTAGCTGTAGTCTTCTTGGAGCCTTAAATCCTTACCTATACACAGAGCTCCCTAGCTGAACCACACAGAAACAAGAGTTAATTCAATTCAACTAGGCGATATCCCTGTATTAACTTTCAGCTACTTTTGTTGATCTTTTCCTTCTTGTTTATCTCTGCGGTTTTTTGCCCCCCAACGCCATTCCACAATGCTGCCTCTGTTAGAGCTCACAGGAAAGTAAGACAGACCTGCTGGATGCATTGATGCCAAGGAAATGGTTTCCTTAGCAACAGAAACAAGGCAAAAGCTCCCAGAATTTTTTTTGCTAATCAATGTAACTTCTATTCCCAGCTGTAGACAAAGAAAAGGTAAAGAAATGAATCCATGAACTACCCTGTTACCACATCCCCTCACATATCATGGAAAGCTATATATCAATGATACTGGTACAAATTTCCATATTTTAAAAGTATTTTAAATAAGAATTCTCATGACTGAAAATAGCTTTTAAATTAATTTTCACCACTTTTCTACTGAAAAACTAACAAAGCAATAACTCATAATAAGAACACACATGCAGCACTCCATTCACACTCTGTCCAAATTGCCATGAAAGAAGAGGCCCATAGATAAGGACTATTTTGTGCTGTATGACTAGGAACTAATGCAGTTTCTAGTATCAAGCTGTTTTATAATTTTTAGCACAAATTATGATGAATGTTGTTTGTCTAAGGACAAAAAAAAAGAAAAAAGACAAGTTATTTGTCCATTTGACAGGGTTTGGAAGTTGCTATTTTCTTAGAACTTTGGAGGGGGTTATTCCCATACCATTCCTTTCACACAGACCACTTATGACAGTTATGAGCTTTGAATATGTTTCTAAAAGGAGAAAAGTTAAAGCTAATGAAAATTATTTTGTCAGAGAAACCATAAGAGCTATGCATAAAACAAATCATATTTTTTTCCTAAAATGCTTACTTACCATATGTGCTTTATAACAGGAAAATGATCCCTAAAAATGACATCTTGTAAATTCACTTACACAAGATCCATTAGATTGTAGCTGCTTACTCTGCCGCCAAAGCTGAATTTGAGAGCTATTGAAGAACAATGCTCATTTTCTTCTTCACTCAAACTCTATCAACGTAATATTTCCTCAACTCATTGCTGAGGTGTACCACAGGGAAAGCAGCCTGTTTTCAAGGCAGCAGGTGGAACATACTTTATCATATGTTTTGCTGATTGCATAATAGATGTGAAATGCAAAGATCATTTCTACATTTCCTATAAAGAATTTAATCCTCTGATAAAAAGGCTGGTCTAATATGGATACTCTAAAGTGCTGTGTTTTATGTGTTGTGATTTGGAATGTAGAGCTGACATGTGTGGATTTGAAGGAAAAGTTACCAAAATACTTTTGAAAAGGGAAAAAGAAAAGTACCATTCAGAACTGAACAGTTAAAAAATGAAGGTGTAAATCTTATTGAGGTCTAGTTTTCCTGCCTATTTAAAATTCTGCACAAATTTAAATAAATTCAATAATTTTGATATTATTGAGTTGAAAATTGAGTAGATTCAAAATGTATTCTTGGAAATATGATCCTTAGGTCCTGTTTACTGCACCTGGTTGAGATATGAGATCTTGTTAAGAGTTGCAATGAATATATTTTAGTTAGAAACTAAAAGTCCTGTATTTTTGGAGAGTATACAGTGAAAATATACCTAAAAAAAATTACCATTTCAGTAGCGTTTGCAGAATTCCCTCTTTGCTACAGAATTGTATTGCTTCCCTAATTTGGATTACAATTCTGCTGCTCAGGTCCCACTCAACAAAATCTGTTTTGGAATGGGTTTTTTGTCCTCTGCATAACCTAGCATGGAAATCAAGAATGTTATACGAAGAAGTTAGGTGAAGTGCATAGCAGAATATTTATCAGTATTTGCCATTGCAAGTAGTTATGAAATCCATGCACCTTCCTCACACGCTTAGAATAGGAATTAACTGGAATGTCTCAGGATATTTCTGAGGATTTTAGCATTCTAGTGCAGATCAATGTGTTTCTAAAGTGAATCTCCTGAGTGTTGCTGCCTGCTGTGCCTTGGGCTCACATCCTGAAGGGTTCTCAATATAATCAGTGGATTCCTTCCATATTAAATTAAAGAAGATACCCTTCAGCACCACATCTATTGTGCTCCAATTATTAGTGAGCTTATAGTCTACTAGTCTAGGGCTAGACTAGAGCTAATCCAAAATAAATACCCCCAAAATACACTGCAGATCCACTCCTACTGTGCTGCATTGCTTGCTAATGTATACACAACTTCAGTATAATGTCAAATGTTGATTTTGCAATGGTAAAATCCATATATCTCATCAAGGGACAAAGTATAATATCACCTCATTTTATTGACACCATCAGACTGTACAGGAGATACTGAGGGAAAATTGAATCAAGCCACACAAATACTGTCCAGGACACTGTAATGACTGTTCATTGCAGTCTTCAGTTTTGTATGTAAACTGATTTCAGTCATCAGTACTGAGGATCTGATCTCAGCCTCTAAAACCTAGGAAAACAATTCTAAATATATTCATTAACCTGCCTTTTCTCATCACTTACGTTTGTATCTGGATTTAATAGCAGGACATTATGCCATTATTGTGTTGTTATACTAACACCTAGAGGCCCTGAAATCTTCATTAGGGATGAGACCTACTAAGTAGGTGTAAAATATGACCAGAAGAGGTAAAAAAAAAAAAAAAAGAAAAGAAAAGAGGACAGTCATAAGCAAGCATTGTAGTAAGAGGACAACAGGTGTCAATGAATCAGTGAATCAATGCCTAGCCACATTAAAAGAATGTGTTAGGGAATGAGCCTAGATCTGGAGGAAGTACATTAGAAGTGTAACAGCACTTTTTCTTAGCTCACTCTGTGTGATTCTGTGAGTGTCAGAGCTGCTAAATTAGATCCAAGTACAGCCAAACCATGCTTTGTTTGTCCAGAAGTTCTCTTGGTCTCACAGAGCAATTCTCTGACTCCCTTTACTTATGACTATATGGCCTGATATTATGAAGCCATTACTGTTACAGAACTTTGATAACGTTACATTTACTGACTCACTTTCAAGGACACAAAAGAAATGCTCACAAATTATGTATAAACATTATTTTTACTGTTTTGTTTATTTGCTTAGTAACTCATGAGATTGGTAATTTTTCTGTTTTACAAAAGATTTTTTGTTTGGGGCTTCCATTTTTGTGACTAAAACACGTCTGAAAAAAATACAGACCCATCCATCACACAGCACAGCTGTTGCAAACCTGATACATCCAGGAGTCTAACAATGTGTCCAGATGTTCAGAAATAATAGACAAATAACCAAACTTTTTTACAGGTGAAAGAATATATTTACAGAAAAAAACAGATGTATAATAACCCTTTATAACCTAAATACAGATTATATCCCATGGTGAAGAACATACACGAGTTTGATGTTTGGAGGTAGATATGTCTAGATAGAAGCTAGAAATGTCTTTATATCAACATTATATCCTTTGAAAATAGCTATAATGTCCATTCCTAGCAAAAGGCTGTATTGTTTGTTGCATCTCAACTGCATCCAGATCATTTATTTTCTATAAAGCTATAGAAGTATTCTGGAGTTTGCCAATAATAAGAACATGAACATCAAGAACTGGGCTGCTGTCAGAATCCTGCATTCCCTCCTGTGCCTCTGCACCCAGACTGACTGAGAGACTGTCAAGGTACAGTTAGACCTGACCTGAGAGCGGCAAAGCCTGGTTTTGGTAGAAAGAGTGCCTCCAAAAACCAGGTAATTCTGGGACTAAGGTTTCTGTACATATGTGATGATTCCTCAAGTTCATTTGTTTTAAATCAAAACCTCCTCTAAGAAAATCTAGTGTGTTTTATCTTTTGCTCTAATAGAGGAACTTGTAAATTATCCTGGAAGTTTTGATCCACATCCTGTGATGTAAATTAAAGAACTGTGCATACTATACATATGACAATCTAGCTATAAGTTTGTTTGTCAGGTACTCCTAGATTCACATGAAATGTTGTCTCTAAATCCCTCTCATTTGTAATGATTCAAAGGCAGTACTGCCAACAAGGAAGCTTATCACAGATGTGTGTTTTAAAAAGATTTGGGATTGTCCTAAACAATTTCTCATGCAACCAATGAAACAAATAAAAAAAAAAAAAGAAAGCAAAAAATACCCCAAGTGTCTGAACCTGAGGCTACATTTTTCCCTGTTCTGTTTTTTTTTGTTTACTGCCTACTTCTTTTGTTTATTGCCTACTTTTGAAAGTATTATATGCTTTTCAAGACATGATACTGAGTATACCACTAATTGTGGTTGGGCAGTCTCAAAGCTGATTGGCATTGCTTTGTTTCAAATAATTGAATCCTTGTTGAGAAAGTTCCTAAGGGGATATTGTTTTAAGAAGCTATTGAAGCCAAGAGAAAGTGTTTAGCCTGTATAGATTTTCAGAGTGGCAAATGTGACATGGAAGAAGGCATATATACAAGAGTAAGAGAAAGATACAGAGGAGTTACTAAGGGAAATGTCATAACAGCAACACAGATAACAGGAGAGGAAAGGTACAGAGATGGAATTAGATACCGTCTTACAGATAGCTTCCAGTACAGCAAAGCACATTACACAGGAAAATTTGAGCTTATGTTGCCATAGTGAAGGAGCAGAGTGATACAGCATATTAAACACACAGGGCATGATTTTAGTCTGTCTTGTTACATTCATGTAAATAAATGACTGGACCAGGTGAGGTACAGCAGGGGTGGCTTTTCTGACAGAGAAATCCACTCTTCTTGTTTTCTTCAAAAGGTAAAAAATATGTTAAACTCTTCAGGAGGATATTATTACTCTTTGAATAAGTACTTTTGATTCTGAAAGTGCATGACTAAATGAATAATAACAGTCTGCCAAGCCTTTGTTGCAATTTAATTGAGTAAGTGCTGATTGATCATTACATTTAATAACTTTCAGGTATTGGGAGCTTTGTATTGGGAGAAAAAAATAAAGGCTAATTTTCCATAAACAAACTTTCCTTTTCTGCAGAAAGGGGGGGGGTTACTCTAGATTTGTTTAAAATTTTTATAATTTATATAGGTTTTTTAGACTGTAGTCTCTGTGAATCTGTTTTTTGTGGCTCGCTAGATGGTGCTGTGTTCTAACGTGCAGGAATACAGCTCAGCATCGATGTGACAAAACCCCTGTCACCCCTGCAGACATGGGCTGCTAGCTGGAGGTGGTCAGCATGCTCTGCTCTTATGAGGGGATCAAATCAACTAGGAGTCTTCATTTAGGTGCCTATTTTAAAAACAGTGACCTGAATTTGGAGGTTTCATTTTACAGACAGTAACTCAGGGTTAAGAAATCAGGCCAGTTTTTCAAGCATGAGGAGACCTTCTGTTTTGTCAGTGCAGCTCTGAGTTTTCACTTAGCTGTAGAAGCTGTCTGCCCTCTGAGCTTACTGTATGCTACGTGCATGCAAAGTTATTATTTTCCTCTTGGTCTCATGATGACAGTGATTGTGAATGTATTGCTAAGTAATAATCTCGCTGAGGGACTGTGGAGCTACCCTCAGTGCCAGAGTCCAGGTAGCACATGCAATTGCTTTGTTTTGCAGGGAATTTATTTGTGGAGTGTGTTGTCATTATCAGAAATATAGGCTTCAGCTCAGCAAAACACTGATCCATGGACCTAAATGTCTTGTTAAATCAAAAACATTAGAGAGAAAGAGGAGTGAGTGAACATCAGAACAAGGTGTTCTGTTACCCCTCATTGAGTGTGCTTTTATCTCTTTCCAGTCATGTGGCAAACAGCTACTAAGAAATTTACAGCTAAACAAAGTTTTCATTTTCTGACTGAAAACTCTTTGACCAGTCTGCTTTCAGCCTAACAGCATGGTACAAATATTTGGGATATGACCTCTCTTAGAGGCTTTTATATTATGGTCAACTGTTTTCATTACATTTTATCTGAAAGTATTTTTGACATGTTTCACATGAAGCAAACTTGCTGGCAAGATATGTGGCTTGGCAGGGCTATGAAGGCCACATCTACACAATTCTGTTAAAAGGCCCCAAACACCTGATACTAATTTCCTTAGCTATCCACACCATCTAAATTTTGGCAGCTGTTGCACTGAAGAAAAAACCTTGGGGTTGCTTGGCTCCAAAACATTGTAGCTATCTTTCTTCAGAGATTATTGATCAGAATATTCACTATCTGTGCAATATGGTTAGCCTTCAAGACCAGTGAAAGATTATGGTGAAAAAGATAAAGGACATATATGCTTAGGACAAGGTCGAAACAACTGCTTTCATGAGACAGAGGAGGAAACCTTTCAGTGTAAAACCAAAAATGCTGCAAGTGGTCCTCAGCAAAGAAGTTCCTGTATAACATGTGTCTGTGGGTGACCACAAGGAACCATTGCTTACAAGGAAGAGAAAGGGAAGTGAAAGGCAGCAGTGAAACAACTGACACATGCTCACCTGTGGCTGGTCATCCTCTTTTCACTCTTGCATGACCAGTAAGCAGAAAACAACCTGTGGCTGGGTCATACCACCCAGCTATGGTTGAGCAAAGATCACTACCCAAAGTCAGAAAGCTAGGGTTATAACAGTTTAGCAACACTGAACTTCCATCTTCAGAGGGGACTCCCTTGGCCCCTTTCATTGTTTATTTGGCAGCCAGACCTCTTAGCATCAGATGACCATAGGATGAGAAACCAGAAGTCAGATGTAGCCAGACTTCTCTTACCTAGGGCAGTGGTCCATAAGTCCTTACCTGAAGTTTATAATTTCTCATGAACTAGATAAGGAAGAAGGAATTGCACCTCCCTCCTGTTCAGAAATGCATCCTTGACAGAACGAGCACAGCTGTTCCCTTTGTCCCAAGCAGAACACACCATCCAGCTTACTTAAGGTCCTGTGTTTTCTCCATAGACCCTCTTCAGAGTCAAAGTAGAGAGCCAAAAGGACTTGATATGAACCTCCTAATATTGTAAACGGGCCTGGAATTACTTCAGCCTGTCCTTGGAGAATGTCCCAAGGAGAAAGAATAACTAGACAGACCGCTGTACCAGGGACAGTGGGACTTACATGAAGAATGTTGCTTTTCTTGATCATTTCTAAAAGGATTGTTGGCTGGATCCTATTGTAAAATATCAACTAGCTCAACTGAAATAATTCTGTTTCTGCTTCCCAGGGTAGCGTAATCCCATACATACCCCCTTCTGCCTACCGAGACCTGTTGTCTACTCTCACACAGATATACTCTTACAATGATCTCTTCTTATAATGTGTTGCTGTAGTGAGACCAGTGTGGATGCATAAAGGTAGTGATATCATCACTACCATTATATGTACTATCTCATGAATGAAGCAGATGAGTGATGCCTGATACTCTGAGTCGAACATCTGTAGCCTAGATGTGGAAATATCTCATAGGAAAATCAAGGATAGTCCCAGGCATCCTTGACTGGGTATTTTTCAGGAACAGTAAGAGCCTACTGTGTCAGGTGAGGTACACTACCCTGAAGAATCCTAGAAAGCAATCTAGCAAAGTCTTATATACATGACAGTGGGGTTTTTTTCAGAGTTTTGCTGATCCAGATTTTACATTGTTGATGAATATCCACTTGGTATAAATTTTGAGTAGTTTATCTGAACCTTTCGAAAGGGATGCTATTTTTTATTTCAAAAACATTCTTTGTGTGTTTGCCATCTCAATGTCAAGTTGGAAATTAGTGCCATACAGACATTTAGAGTCCTAACACAGTGTATAAAGTAGCCATTGTCTTCAAAGCCACCCTCTTTTTGGACTATGAGCAGAGAACAGTTCATAACAGTACTCTACCCCAGATTGCATTGACGCCCAAACCAATTTTCAGGTTCTGATTTCTGTAAGCAGAACCAATTTCCAGTAAGGTCCAGATCTGATAAAATACATACTAACTTGCAAAGTTAATCTCTTTTTTTGAAGGATTTTTTCCCCAGAAGCAATAGCAACAGGAAGTACATCCATGGAGTATTATGGTGTGCTAGCAAGATGAACACTTCTTCCTTCAAAGAAAGGAATTTCTGCGCTCAATATTTCATCTTCAAATATTATGTTTTTCAAGCATAATGTTTGCTGTTTAACTAACTCAGCCTTACAGAATTTAGTTAGTAAATATCATTGGAAAAATCAGAATATGTGGCCTCCTATACTGTACTTTGCTATATTGTTTTCTGTTTATTCTAATCACATTATCAGCACTACCATTGTTGTTCTCTGAAGAGCAAGAGAGTATTCAGGAATAATCAATCAGCCTGACTCAATCTGGTTTTTTGCATAATCATCTTTCAGGTGAGGCCTGCTGCATTTGGTGACTTGAAGAACAAAAGCAAGAACCTTGTGGAACAGTTCTGCACTAGGACAAAGGCCAGATATTACTCACAAAATGGCTTCACAGAAATCCCAGGAGACCTTCACATTGACCTCAGTAGTAGAAAATGTCTCATCATTTTGTAAATTCTGTCGAGCTCCCAGCATCAGACAAAATTACTGGTATGTGCCCCTGGTTTCTACCAAAGAGAACACATTACTCCGATGTGTGATGCTGCCTTCTGGTGGTGGCATCATGGAAATTGCAGGAAATGATACACCCCAACCTTTACTGTCTGCTATGAACATGAAGAGGTTTCAGCTATAGTAGCAAAGCTTCCTATCTTTGTTTTCAAATGCATTTATATATATCTATATTATATTAAGTGAGTTAAATTCTTCAACAACTGACTGCTGGAAGCTAGGGTTTTGTGTTATATCTAAAATGCTTACTAGTCTTGTTTGTTCTTTTTATGAACTGGCAGAAGCTTTCAAGGCAGAACACTGAATAGCTTTACAAAAATCAGTTTTAAGTTTCTGATCAGAGATATTAAAACTAAGAGATTCCAGAAGCATTATAATTTTGTGTTTTGAAAGGAAAACTCATTGTCTGACATTGAAAACAATTGCAAGAACTGTAATGTGCCCAGTCATCTCAAATAGCTTGTTCAGAAAGTGGCTTTGAGGGGCAGGCCATAGACCTGCACAGAGATCAAATGAAAATGAGTCCATGTTCTCCAGATTGATGCTAAACAGCTGGCATAGAGCACATAGCAGCATTGGTGTCTATCTGAAGCTGAGGGCTAATGGAGACTTCTATCCCCTTAACCTGAAAAGCGAGTTTTCACTGAAGTCTAACAAAAACTCAGACCTAACTTGCATCCCATACTTGTCTTTTCTTTCTTTTTAGGTGGCACTACTCAAAACATTTTCATAGAAGGGAAAATCACCAGAAGACCTTAAAAAATGGAACAGTTATTTTATTCTTTGAACAAGTAGCCTGGTACCAGCAATATATTCCTCTGTTGCAGCCTAAATTTTCTCTACTTTTTCTGACTCTTAGCACAATTTACATAAAATTTATGCTCAGACTTCATGTTAACCTAAAGAAAACTCCCATAACCCCTTTTTAGTCCAGGGTTACTAGGAGCTTTATGCTTCCATTTCCTTGTCATTACCATGGATTGCATGGTATTTTTGAGGTCACTGAATTTTTAAGTAACTGAAACACCAGACCCATAGCTGTGTAAGTCTCAATGCTTACAAATTTCCAGCAATGATCTGTCTTCTAAGCTTAAAGTCTTGTTGATGATACTCCTGACAGTGCATTAATTCTAAAGTATTTGAATCTCAAATCCAATCAAAATCAAGTTGGGTTGGTGTTTCCAGAGGAATTGTTCAAGTAAGGTTTGTGCTGATTGTAAGGTTCCCTTGATCTCGCTCAACCCTGACTATAAAGAGTCTGTTAGCAGACTAATCTGATACCCTTCTACTACTTTAGTTCATGCAGAGGGTTAGGATCCTTTCAAAGAAATTATAAGGGTCATCATCTCACTTCTTAAGCTGGCCAAACTTGTTCTACGTCAGTACTGGGGGGAAAAAAGCTAACTCATAACTTTAATTAGAGTAATACAGATTATATTTATTCCTGCAAATGACTAATGAACAAACTCTTAGCCCAAAGCTGAAGAATTCATTGGGAAGGTGGAATCCTCTCTGCACCACGTTACTGATGCTCAAGACCCGCGGTTCTGCTTGACCATCCCCTAAGATACATACACACAAAAGCTTCTGAAAGCTGCAGAATATAGGCCCAGAGTATATACAAAACCCCAACAGAGCAGGTAATGGGCTTCTCTTGGGAGACTGGAGGGGAAGGGGACCAATTTCAGAACAGATATTCAGTCTCAGACGTTTCAGGTAGGAGTCCTGACCTACTGGGTGTTACCAGCATTTCCAGTATAGCCCTTTTCTTTTTTTCTTTCTTTTTTTTCTGTCTTATTTTCAAATCTGTTTTATTCACCCTGGGATGAAAATTCAATAGTTTTCACAAAATATCTTCTCCTGTTCCAAGAAGTAAAACCCACTACCTGGTACCCATAGAAAAAAAGGATTGGTAGATTAAAGAAAAACTGAGGTTATGCAAAAACCATTATATTTCCATTCAAAGGTTGACAACTAGCAAAGAAATATTGTCTACTTTACTGTCAGTCTATGTGAACACATCTGGAGTGTTCAAATCCATTTTAGTTTTGTAGCCTTAATCTTTTACAGTTTATTCACCTTCAATACAAACAGGGAAAAAAAAAAAAAGCAAGTGCTGTGATAATGTGGGATGGATGGGCCAGCCTTCAAATTTATGTTTTCATTATTTTTTCCTATTTCTGAATTTCCTCATTTGACCAAAATTGTGCAGCAAAGATGCAAACCACAGGAGCTGGCTTTGCTTTTTGTAATTGCAGTCTGGCCAGAATTCAAATGTAGAGAAAGTCTCACAAAAATTCTCCATATTTTTTTCATAACATACACTGGAGGAATTGTTGATAAGCATCCAGAATAACAAGAATTTTGACCAATAGAACCAATTACTGTCTAGACTATTGATTGTGACATTAAGCATTATTGTGTGAAAAAAAAAAGAAGAAAGGAAGAGGAATAAAAACAAAATAAATAAATACTGCGGGGGGGGGGAACATTGTTTGGAATGATCCCTTAAAGAATACAGTTTGTGGGAAAACATTTTTTAAAAAATAAGATATATGGTTATTGGCTGCCTTCCTTTCAAATATTTTTTTTCTCTGAGATGTAGCCATAGGCCATTTAGGTGGCAATCAGATCCAGCTGTAACTGTTGCAGGTGAAGGGAGTAATGCTGTGATTTCTGCCTACTACTCACCTGGGACTCCTATAAGTTGTTGCTCCATGACAGATGACTGACAGCTTGGAGGTAAGTGTTTTAATAGAAAGGTTGAAATGATATAGATAGGTGAAACTATGATAAATTTTCTCTGAAGTCAGGTAAAATGCTCTTCCCTACAGCAACTGTTCCAGCAATGGTTGAACATCACCCTCTGTTCCCAAATGAAACATTTCAATGAAACCTTCAGTCTTTCATGAAGGTTCTTTCATTTAATTCTTTCATGAACACCAGTAAGGAATCTTAAAATCCACTCAGAGTCTTTCATCGAAACGGTCTGTTGGGCTTTTTGTTTGTTTTGGATGGGTTTTTTTGGTGAGCACCTTCAGGCCTACACTGATATTCACTGGGTTGTTGGCATCTTTCTGTTGACCTTAGAGCTAGATGGGGCTTTCTTCAGTGGTTAGCAAGTACCATTATCCCACTGCAGCCTTCTGGAGTAAATACAAAATATCCGACCTAACAAACTTTTTACTGATTTCCAAATCTAGTGTCATTGCCTTACAGTGACACCCAGTGGAAGAAAGAAACACTCCAGCTTTAAAAATTATTTATTATGCCTATATCTTGTTTTTTGAAAAACAAAGTGCATTAAAGTTGTGTAAACTGCTTGATATAAAATACAGATCCACAAGAAAATTATGTCAGTTGGGATTTCAGTTGAAAGCAAAAGCATAGTCCAGTTTCATAGAGTCATAGAATCATTTAGGTTGGAAAAGACCTTTAAGATCATCAAGTCCAACCATTAACTTAACACTGCTAAGTCCACCACTAAACCATGACCCTAAGCACCACATTTACCCATCTTTTAAATACCTCCAGGGATGGAGACACAACCACTTCCCTGGGCAGCCTGTTCCAATGCTTGACAACCCTTTCGATGAAGAAATTTTTCCTATTATCCAATCTAAACTTCCCCTGGTGCAACTTGAGGCCATTTCCTCTTGTCCTATCACTTCTTACTTGGGAGAAGAGACTGACACCCCCTTTGCTACAACCTTTCAGGTAGTTGTAGAGAGCAATAAGGTCTCCCCTCAGCCTCCTTTTCTCCAGGCTAAACAACCCCAGTTCCCTCAGCTGCTCCTCATAAGACTTGTTCTCTAGACCCTTCACCAGCTTCATTGCTCTTCTTTGGACATACTCTAGCACCTCAATGTCCTTCTTGAAGTGAGGGGCCCAAAACTGGACACAGTATTCAAGGTGCAGCCCCACCAGTGCCGAATACAGGGGCACTATCACTTCCCTGATCCTGCTGGCCACACTATTCCTGATACAAGCCAGGATGCCATTGGCCTTCTTGGCCACCTGGGCACACTGCTGGCTCATATTCAGCTGGCTGTGGACCAACACCCCCAGGTCCTTTTCTGATGGGCAGCTTTCCAGCCACTCCTCCCCAGGCCTGTAGCGTTGCATGGGGTTGTTGTGACCCAAGTGCAGGACCCAGCACTTAGCCTTGTTGAATCTCATACCGTTGGCCTCAGCCCATCAATCCAGCCTGTCCAGATCCCTCTGTAGAGCCTTCCTACCCTCCAGCAGATCGACACTCCCACCCAACTTGGTGTCATCTGCAAACTTACTGAGGGTGCACTCAATCCCCTCATCCAGATCATTGATAAAGATATTAAACAGAACTGGTCCCAATATTGAGCCCTGGGGAACTTTCATCCCACAGTATTTTATGGTTCCCCCTTTTATTAGTAGTAGTGTTTGAACACAGATCAAACTGAAAATTAACTGCTTCCTTCTCCAAGGACCATGGAAAGGAATAACGGGGGTTTTTTAGCGATTATATTTAGTTTCTACCTGAAAAAAAGCAAATTTAATTCCAGCATTCACAAAATCTGGCTGACCAAAACCTCTGCAGAAATCTAAATCTCCTGCACCCAAACCAGGTCAAAAAGTAGTGCTATCTTCACTAGTAATTTGGCCCAAAGATATAATCCCTCTGCAGCTGAGGCTAGCCACAGAATTTGTCAAATCCGTCTTTCTATTTTCAAAGCCTTCTATTTTCGAGCTGTTTTAGTAAGTTTTCTGTTGAAAAGTTGTATCTGTCTACTTTCCTATTCATATGATGACAATTTTCCAGTTCCTTACAGGATACTATGGTGACCTTTGTTCAACAAGAAGACAGATGATATGTGTGAAATCAGTATTATCATGTTGTGCCATTCAAAGGCAGTGAGGGACAGGCGCAACTACATAAGGTGCTAGTAACTACCATAGCTGTGTTTTCTATTTGTATTCTTCATTGATTGATTGCATTTTACCTCTTTCTTAGACTACATTAACATTTAATTACACATCCATTTCCACCAAACAAGCCCAGTAACATCAGCAGAGTTTCCACTGCAGCTTCCTATAGTATTGATAATGTCTCTACTCATTAATTCATGTTATAATGAGGCATTTTTTACCTAGCTCAAGCCAGGAGTAATTTATTTTTCATTTTAGCAGGAAAGCCTCTTTTGGTACAGAAAAGCACTATAATCTGTGCTTAAGATGCTTAAAATGCAAAAAAGAAAGGAGCTCATAACAGAGATCCCTCAAACAAGTTATTTTGCCACTTCTCCGATCTCATGATTTCTTTGTCTTGGCAACATCTCTCCTGAATACTGTTGTTAAAATTATTTTTAACTTAGCTACCACATTCCAAAAATTCTTCTGTGAGGAATAATGGTTGGTATGACTATGTAGTCACAAGGGAGTTCAACTGCTAAGAGGTTATCTAAGACCTACAAGAACAATTACATTGCTTTTGTTGGCTGTGCATGAGCATGGGCTTTGTGTTAACCACAACACATAGCTCTCACAAGTTGTGTTCATACTGCTAAGATAGTCAGGATCTGAGTATGTTAAATAATATGAGGCAGATCCGAGCATGAATATGAGTGCCTGAAATTATCCACTTGGAGAGGCTGCTTGCTCTGAAGGTGAGCTGACTTGTGTGACGTGGGTACCACTGTGGTGTTTGGCTTGAGACTTGAACCAATATAACATACATAACAGGGGAGACATCATTTCTTTTGTGCAACGCTAGGTTTCCTCACACACCCTCTGATTGCCTGACTCTATGTTGCAAAGAAATTTTCTGACAGAGAAACAAAGTACTTGAGTTTGGGGGAAAATAGACTTCCACCATAAGAGTTGCTCTTAAGAGTGAGAGAAATATTTTTTCCTTGAAAGACATGGAGGCAAAAAGGGATACAGTCAGAGATCAGGAATGTAATCATACTCTCTGCTGTCAGAAAGCAGAGCTCCTAGTCTTGTTAGCCCTTCAGGACACACCACATGTCCAGAGTCTTCAAAAGCTCCTTTGTAGTGGTTTCCTCGCAGGCTGAGGAGAGAAGGAATGGTGCTATAGAAGCCATTCCTTTCCAAGCATGGCCTCATATCTGCATCTGAGATCATGATCCCTAGATCCTACAGCAATATGTTTACTTTTTTGTGCAGTGTTTTGAAGACAGGTGCTAAGTAAGGTCTATTTTTCTGACTGTTGCATACTCTTAATTCAGTGGGACCCTGAGGGTTCCACACGTCTGTAAATCAGGCCATTCTGTTTTTAAATTGCAATTCTGTTGGAAAGCTTTTTACACACTCGTAATTCAAAAACTTCTTTCCGAAACCAAAATTATGCTGGGGAACTGGATGAGTCATGGGACTGGGAATTGAATATGAAGCCTTTCATCTCTAGATCACAAGTTCAAATATGCCCTGGGTCACTAAAGCTTTGCCATGTACTGACTTTTCAGCACTGTAAGATACAATGCATATGAGAATGGCAAAATTACATTCTTGAGGACTATGGTGAAATTGCACCAGGAGGAAAAAAGCCCCACAATATAATAAAGTGCAATTGCTTTGCCTGGAAAAGCAGAGGGTGAGGGGTTTTTTATTGGCCTTTTTTATTTTTCTTTTTTTCTTCTTTTCTTTTTTTTTTCTTTTTTGTAGCAAAGATAAATGAATCTGTTTTGTGAATCTGAAATATATATATATATATTTCCCTATTTGAGTTAAAATAAAAGGTACAACATGAAGTTTCCTCAACTTCATAGACAGTGGGGTGACTCAGCATCAGGGAAAATCTGACCAAAAGAGACCTGACAAACAAGAACAGTTAAATTCAGTTAGGGCTATGTTACTGTTTTCTTATGTGGAGGGTTTTTTTGTTTAGCTGGTTGGGTTTTTTTTAATCTTGGAAGAAATCATAATGAAACAGCAATGTTGATTAGGAGTGTTACTATAGTTGTCCATAATTTTAGATTTTTTTTTTTAATTTACAAATTATCAAGCCTTGAAGGCTATATTTTTGTGTAGGTAAATCATTATAGATATATTTCTTTCAGTCCCCCTTTCCTAAAACACTGAGAAAGGGAATGAAGATCTAAGATGGAGAACAAGAAGTCAGGACACAATATCTATGATCTCATTCAACCTCAAGACGTTATCAGTCTGGAGAAGAAATTTAATCTTGAACATAAATTGCATTTCCTAAAAAAACATAATCTTGCCTTAAGACACCAAACGCACTGATTACAGAGAATGTCTGTGTTTACACATTTGTACAGACCATGCTGACTGTATTAGTGTCCTAGGAAACAAACTATGTGCAGCGCACAGCCCTGCTCCAAGCACTAAGCAGAAAAAGAAAAAGAAATTTTGAAATCAGACCCTCCGATCTCTAAATCCTTTCAAATTCCTGAAGCACATTAGCTTTACTACTGCATGATGTGCACGGTAGTATTTCCCCTAATGAAATCTGACTAAAAGTTTAAATGAGTTTAATGCATGAAATGTATAAATAAAATGTGGCCTTGATTAAATTTAGACTTGATACATAACTTAAATGGGTAGCACAAGAGCAGTTCAGTATCATGTGTCTAGGCTATTTTTGGCTACACTTTGTTAAAAAGGGGGTGAAATTTAGCATGCCACATACCTTACAAAGAAAAGGCATTAGAAGGAAGCTGCATACAAACAATAAATACAACTCAGTTAAAAAAAAAAACAACAGATTTTTTTTTCTTATTTTAAAATGTTTTAGAAGGGACTGCTATGTCAAAATGAATGTTGTATGGTTTCTCCACTCACTTTAAAATAAAGTCAGTCTAGGACTGTCTGTGACACCCAACTGACAAACATCCTCCAAGCATCCCTAGAAGAAGCAGTACCAGCATAAGTTTGTCACATTACTTCACTAATGCATCTGAACCCTGACCTGTAGGAGACCATTCATGGTAAAGAAGGTAATTCACCTTCTGTATCCATCAAATCTTTGGCTTTTTTCCAACATCAAAAGCTGGTTACCCATGCAGTCTTCTGTCACAGCCTCTGAGAAGCTGACAGTCAATTCAATTAATTTTACTGTGATCACAAAGAAGGTGCTGCTTTGTTGTTATGCCTGCAACCTCAGCGGTACCAACACTGCTGATTTACACTCATCTAAGATACTGTACCCAAATTTCCTCCAACAGACAACTTTGTGCAGTAAAAAAATCCATATGGCAAATTTTCAGTCCACAATTCCCATTTCATTTATTAAATTTATGTTTGGTTTATAATCAGCTACAAATTTCCCTGAGGTGAAATATCCCAAGCGAGCAGGGTTTTCTGGGAAGGGCAGAAAGGTATCCAACACTAACATGTATATTTTCTGTTACTGTCAAGCAGATATGTGGCAATCACAATCTTGTATTTAGGAGTCATTTACTACACTTGTGGAAGTCCTCTACCAGGGCTTGTTTTTCTCAGCAAGTAAAGTTCCGTTGTGGTCTACATCAGTTATAACCTCTGTGTGGACCCAAAAACCAATCATTGCTCAGTCTAGTTCTCTGTTTGTCCTGTAGACCCAACACTGATTTTGAGTAACAGACCCACTTCTGAAGTCAATAAAATTGAACCTGTGAATAGCACATGCTATTCACTGAGGAACATGGAGAGACTTACAATGCAAATTTTACCTGCTGAAAGCGGCATTGCCAATGAGACCTTAAGAGTATTCTTTTCTCTGCTTAGGATCTTTGCTGTAGGGCTTGCACCCTACAGCTGGTGGAAATGCAGATAGTAATTCCCTAAGGATGGCAGACTTGACCAGGAAAGTGAAGACAGGAAAAGCAGGAAAGTTAACTCATCTGTACAGATTGGCCCAGATGGCAGAGATTATTCCTGGGCACATGTCATAGAGGTAGTAGAGGTTATCTGAAACAATTTTTTTTTGTCCTGCTAATGGTACTTTCAAAATAAAAGAGATGCTACTGTAACATGCAAATGGATGTCAAGTCTGAAAGTTAGCCAAAACTGCTCAAGCAATCCCATGAGGAGGAAGAACAGATCATATTATACCAGCTTCTGCACAATTGCATTTGGCAGCAAAGGGATTATTCTACACTCTGTGTTGAAGTGATTTTTTTTCCTGGTAATCTGAAATACTGTCTTCCTTTGCACTAATTTCGGTAGGGCTCATCAGGGAAAGTACACAAAAATTTGCACATGCACACAAGACTATCCTTCAAAATTTTGCTTCTTTTGAATAAGAAAATTCTTAAAGTGAGAATTATTCCAAACTAACACCTTAAGAAACATTCATCAGGTTACAGCTTCATACTAAAACTGTACCTTAAAAAAATGAGCATGCACACTGAGCAGCTTGAGCTTTTTTGTTTCTTTTTCTTTCTTTTTTTTTTTTTAAAGCTCACTTTGGATTCTGCCACTTCTGAAACGATGAATACTGTAAAATTGGATTTGAAACCACAGCATTAAATGCTTAAAATCTGATCCTTCTGTTGGGACCTGGGATAAATTAAACTGATGTACATTATTTTTAAAGAAAGGAAAATATATGGGAAGTGGGTTTTGAAGCCTGAAGGCAGAGAACAAAACAAGTTATGCAGGTGATATAAACCAGCTTATTTTCATTTTTTTAATGGTTTTCTGCTTCCACATGGTTACTCAGACGGGAAATAATTCTCTAGAAAACACATTTCTATGTAATAACTGAAATGTTTTAAATATATGTTGTATGAAATAACAGCAACTATTGACTAAAATATACTTTTTTTCCCCTACATTTGTCTTTTAGCACATAGTGACTTTTAATATATGCATATCTTACAGAGATTGATCAGATGCAAGTACAGATTGGTAAATGACATTAGGTAAGATATTTTAAACTATTTCTCATGAAACTAGATTAAACACAGGTTGAAATTAGCTGTGATTTTAATCCAAACTTTCAAAATATAAACCAAAATAAACAAGATACCGCATGGCACTAGCTGTGATGAATTTCCTGGTGAAATGTTTGACAGTAAATGTTTGATTATCAGCAACTGTATCTGTAAAAAAATATTTATTAAATTATTATCAGAAATTAATATTCAGAATATCAGAATCAAAATAGTTAAGAGTAAGGCAGAACCAGGATACCTGGGATTCTTTATTATTCCAAATTAACTATCTATTCCATTAAAATTAATTCAACAAAGAAAAAACACTTTCTTCACAATTCTACTCAGATATTCAAGGCGACTGTATGAATGTTTAATAAATTCAGCATCACCACAGGAGTGCTATTCTTCCTTCTTAGAACAGGAAACAGAAAAATAGATTGGTTGAATTCACATCTGTTGCCTTGCAAAAGGCCTGCAAAAGAGCACACTCCTCCACCTAGATCCTCTTGTGACTATGAATGGCTTAATATTTCTCAGCTATCCCCAGTAATGCAGTTCCAAATCTCTTTCATGTGCATCATGCACTAACTATAGCAAATAGAAACCATGAGCGCAGAGGATGTACATCTCAACCTTTGCACCGTGCTCCTTATGGTAATATTCTGTTCAGATTTTGAAGACTCATGCATGCTCCAGCCAATGGAACTTGCTCATAATCACAGAGCAAGTCTTGAGAAGAGAAAGAAATAAAACACTCCATGAGGCTATTTCTGTTCAGAGCTATGTTAGCAACTGAGAAAATCAATAGCTTTGAGGTATCTGAAAAGGCAAAAATGTCCATAGGAAAGAGAAGAAGAGTAGCTATAGGCTGGAAATCTTTCTAACCCCATAGGAGAATTAGTATAATACATCAGTATTCAGAAGGCAAATGTCTGGGGCTTATGAAGGGGAACATAATCCACCAATTCTGTACAATAAGGATAGAGTCAGACATGCTGTTCTGGTTCTCACTGATCCATGTAAAATGGTTTGTGCCTCTAGTCTGGTCCCAGTTCTGCAGTCAACATGGTTAGTATGAATATTTTTTAGCAGCTGCATTTTTCTGCCCCTGACTTAACAGAACTGGATGAGTTGGAGACAGCCGTGGTAGGAAGTGGGAGGATGGAAAGGAGAAGGAGTGAATGGCCAGGGATAGTAACCTCCTAATGCAGATGGTTGGACAGAATGGGACAGTTACCTCCTCTGGCTGGAGCTGTTGGTGTGACCTCAGCCTCAGTGCATGGTCTAGATTATCCCTGAGGCATACACCATTGGAAGCACAGGCTTGCTGCTGGAAAGGACAAGTCCTTCCCAGTCCTTATGGTTGGACTGACTGATCTTAAAAGTCCTTTCCAACCAAAATGATTCTATGATTCTATGATTCCCGAACAGAGCAAAAATTGTGAAAAATTAAATTTCCACTAAATAGAAAGACCCATCATCTGAGTCAATCTGTGGTCAGTGGTATATCTTTTAACTGGTTCACTACTAAAGTGCCATATCGTATATTTGTTTGGAATGTCTGAGTTTGGGGTTTCTATTTTATTTTCTCCAGTTGGTAACTTTTAAAGCCTTTTCCAACTTTGAGGAGCTCTCAGAGTGCCAAATGGAAAGTGCAAATTTGTTGCTACCAATTTTCCAACTTCCTTCAGCTTTAGAAGTTACAAGGACCTTTCATTTTCCTTTTCAAAAATGGCTGGATGACAGTAAAAAACAAGCAGAAGAAAAAGGGCATATACAGACTGAAACTGATTATACCTTTAGTTAAAAATGAGGAAAAATAAACAGAATTGCAAAATTCACATTTTCTTAAATCTTTTTTAACATATTTGAATTTCACACTGATACAACCATTTAAAAGGAATTGACATTTTTTAAATAGTCTTCTCCAAGTTTTATACATGTTACGTGACTGCAGAGGTCTTGTTATGTATCTCAAAAGTGATGATGTTGCCTGTTTTTCATGATACAACTACACAATAAAATCTCATCTCCAAAATAAAAGGAGTGTTGTAATTCACTTCTGTGGAGACAAGAGCCAAGACATAAGGGTGTTTAGTATTTTGCATAGGCAAATGTGAAACAAATGATGGTACTCAGCAATTACTTTAACAGAAAATGAATCCAAAATTAATGAAGAGAAGGACTGAGAAAGCAAAAAACCACACTTCTACAATATATTATGCCTCTTCAAGGTCCATTTGTATCCTTGTGTTTAATTTTTCAAAGCTGTGGTGGTTGTTTTTTCCAAATCACAGAATAGGGTTTTCAGTAAGAAATTATTAATCCTGTCTGGCTTCAACAGTAGTGATAGGAACCATTCTGTAGTGGTTATGTTTGAATCATCACCATATGTCTTCCCAAAAAAGTAAACTGAAGCATATAGGATATCTGTGCTGTTATCTTGTTATCTCGCATGTCTGTATATACCTGCTAAAGTGTTCATTAAACTGGAGTGGAATTTTTTTTTGTTAAAAATTTCTGTTTCAATACTATGGCTATCAATGAAAATCCATATCTTTCTATTAAGTTTTATCTCACTTTGGTTTTACAACAGAAGTCAGAAAATACATTTAGCAAAATGTTTTCATTTTTTTTCTTTTAAAGACAAAGTTAAAAAAAAAACTTTCCAAAACAATTGCCATTTTCCTCTAGCTTGTTTTATATGGCCACTATTGTGCTATATCTAAACACCAAAATATAACTGAATTGTGGGGGTGTTTTAAGATTTTGTCCACACTCCCAATAATCACTGAAATAATTTGTTGCCTGGAGCTATTTCTCGTAGTTCTATAATCTATGGGAAGCCAGACAGCTGTGAAAGGCACTTTGAAATGTTTCTAGCCTTCTATCATTAAGAAGTGCTGTGCATTTTCCTCTTTCTTATGGAAGAAAATATCATTCCCTCCAGCCTCCTCTTTTGTTCAAAAGCCCTTAGGAGTAACAGCAATTTATAAGGCAATTAATAAAATCTAGCAGCATCAGTAAATCAAAATGAAGAAGCCCACACTGTATCTGTGCTGGAAAAATGGAGGAGGTGTAAAATTGCCTAATTTGACAATCTTATTTTTGGACGTCAAGACTGCAGAGCAATAGAATCATTTTGTTACTGTTGGCTTTGCCCATGACTGACAGCAAAATCATGGGCAATTGCCACAGTATCCTAGAGTTTCATGGCAAAATTAGGGTTTGGGTTTGTTTTTTTTTTTTTTAATATAATGTTTTAGGTGTATTTGTGAAGTAATTGTGGCCAAATAAATGACCCAAGATGTATATCCATTCTGCAAGGTGTCTCACTCTGCCTTGCTTCACCATTTGTCCCTACTAGATTTCTTGCTGTTTCCCTGGATCTTCCCTTTTCTCTTTGTAGGTAAGTGCAGCTCAAAGCTAAGTTAATGGTTTTTCATTAAATCCATGAACAAATGGCTAGGTAAAAGCAGCATAAGCCTCTTCTTATATAGTTTTTATATTCCAGAGGAAACTACCCAGACTGACTTGCCATGCTGCCATTTGTCACATCTTATTACCTTAGCTGTTCTATGGTAACTTACAGCAAGGATGTGACTAACAGTAACCACATGTAATGCTACACAGTGCCATCTTGTCTGCTAAGGAAATTTAACAAGGCATGGTTTCCAGAGATCAAGACCTTTCTTGTAATTGCAGATTTTAGTGGCTAGAAGACAGAAGTGGGGAGCCTTTAACCCATTAATAATCATCTTGTGTGCTTCAAAGGGTTCAGTGCTATTAAGCCTCATGTCCATATATGCAACCTGTTCAATATGGCAAATTAACAGTTAAAAGTGGAAGGAATTCTGGAGCCTAATCTTGCTCTTGTTCTCATTGAAGTCAATGGGCAAACCTGTGCTACTTCACTGGAAGAACAGGATCTCATCAGGCTTAATTCCAGCAGCTCTGTAAACCTGAAGTAACTGTTGTTGCTTCAGGTCTTGGACTCCTGGAGCCAATATGGTATGAACCCACTACAGGCAATATCTGATTCCAAAGTGAGAAGGCTCAGATCCTCAGATTAATTAACATTTACATTAGCTGTAAGGACCATCTGGTTCTTAGATTAGATTTTGTTCCATGAACATGTAACAAAGCAAAATCATGCGACATTAAGCATATTCTGATTCCTAAATATCTAAAGTACTCCTAACCTCTGTCTTCTAAGCTTGCTATTTGATATGAAACTTGGTTGCCTGTCAGAAGCTAAATAAAATCAGGAGGACTAAATGTTTTTCAAAAAGTATTGTAAAATTGGCCTTGCTTTCTGTCAGTTAAACTATTGTTATTTGATGTGCATAGAGGATTGACAAGACAGCTCCTGCAGCATGGAAAGACATACACTGAAGATGATTGGCAGCTTGAGAAGGAAATGGACTGAAAACAGTTACTAGTAACTGCTACTTTCACAGGGTACTGAATTTTTCCCTTGAGCACAATTTCCCATTGTACATAGAACTTTCCTCAAATATGAAAACAGAATAGTTTTTTTATAACCCTTATGTTTTATGGAACACATGAAATAATGAGTTTCACTGCAAAACAGTTTAGTTTTACGTGTACGTGCAATGGAGAGTCTCTCACCAGTAATTGGTCCAGTTTTGTCTTTATAGTCGTTCAAATTCCTAGACTTGTGTAATACTTGTCTCACCAAAAAAATCACATTGAAAACAACAATATTGCAGATGTGACTTCAAACTTGTATAGAAATACTTCTACTTAGTACAGTTCTTACAGTCTTTTTGTGCTGTTCTTTTTTATAATTTTATTTTAGGTATTACAGGGAATCTCAAAGACTTAGAGCTTAGAAGAGTAAAATGAAATTCTGAAACTAAATCCCTAAATCAGGGCAACCTGTTTCGAGTCTTCAGAAAAAAATAAAAAATCAGTTACCACATTCTTCTGTCACCATAGTTGCTTATTCCAGCCAGAGCAGCATTTCCAGAATAAGAGTGATGCAACTTACCTCATATTCTCTGATGGAAGTTTTACAGTGTTTTCCGATTTGTAAGAGAACATTTTACACTTTTTCTTTCTTCCTATTTAGTTGATCCACATAAACATTGACATTATTAACAATGTGGACATAATTCTCACTTTTGAAAATCTCTGCCTCACTCTGCCTTAGTCAGGCAGTTCAGAAAGATATCAACACTTTTAAGCACCTCTTGTCCCTCAGCTAATCATTTTGCACTTTATTTAGATAATTTATATGAAGAGAAATTAAAATAAATGAAAGCTGTACTACGTGAAGGGATATGTTGGTAGATGTGTAAATGGTATGACTGACTTAATGTGCCCAAAATTTCCTTCCTACATATTTAGAAAGTTGTTTCTTCCTCTTTTTGTACATCAACTTCTCTTTTGAAGTCATGCTTTATTAGCTTTTTCTTTCCAAGCTCCTATAATTTAACAGAGGACAGCAGAGAATACTTTAATCTTTGGATTATGTTCCTTAATTCATGTTACATGAGGAGCATATTAACTCATGTTACAGTGGCTGTTTGGTACCCTGTCTCTGGTTCTGCCCGATGTGGATTAAAGTTTAGTTTTGAAGTATTTGTATTCAGTATAAGTATTGTATACAGTATCTGTATCTGTTTACAGATCTTTGGAAGTTTTTCTGGTTTTTATCTTAACTTTGCAAGAGTTCTTATTTCCTTTGCCCAGAAGAGTATCTCCTGAGACACCATTTTGTTATTGTACTGGTTTTGGCTATGATAGAGTTAATTTTCTTCATAACAGCTTGTATAGTGCTATGTTTTGAATTTGAGACTAACACAGTTGATAACACACCACTGTTTTAGCTATTGCTGAGCCGTGCTCACACAGCATCAAGGCCTTTTCTGTTTCTCATACTGCCCTTCCAGTGAGTAGGCTGGGATGGGCAAGAAGTTGGGAGGGGACACAGCTGGGATAGCTGACCTTAACTGACCAAAGGGATATTCCATACCACATGATGTTGTGCTCAGCAATAAAAGCTGGGGGCAAGATGGGGGGGGATGGAGGGGTTATGGTGTTTGTCTTCCCAAGCAACCATTACACGTGATGGAGCTCTGCTTTTCTGGAGATGGCTGGACATCTGCCTGCCAATGGGAAGCAGTGAAGAACTCCTTATTTTGCTTTGCTTGTGCACTCAGCTTTTGCTTTACCTATTAAACTGACTTCGTCTCAACCCATGAGTTTTCTCCCTTCTGCCCTTCCAATTTTCTCCTCCATTCCACTGCAGGAGGAGTGAGCAAGCGGCTGTGTGGTGCTTTGCTGACTACCAGTGTTAACCCACAACAGTTAATCACATTAGATGGTCATGTAAATAAGATAAAAATAAAATAGCTAATCAATGGTATAAGTGGATCTAGCTTAAGCTGATACTTCTCCTGAGGATATCACAAGATTCCCTTCTTATCATTTATTGCTTTATTGTTAATAACACTTTTCAAAAGTGAGTAAACTTGCAAGGTAAAGAAACACAATCAGTTAGGGAGGGCACAGTCTGTGGGTCATGAAAGGTTCATGTAGGTCATGTACAAGGTATTATCCTGAACTGAGTCCTCTAAGATGTTCAGTGTGAGGCTTCTACATGCTTTAATGAACATGTCCCATTGTTGCTCCTGTACTGCAAAAGGAGAGGGAACATCTCACCATCACTTTGGGACACATGAAGTTCCAGATAAACATCAGCCGATGGTCTAACTTGTAGGAAAAATGTAACTGTGAATTCAGTAAGGTCTTTAGAAAACTAACCCTAACCTTGCCTTCTCTGCCTGCAATAGGTCAGCAGTAGTACTCTTTATTTATTTCCTTCCATCACCATGTTACCCATTGCAGTATTTACAATACAAAGGGATTGCTTTTCACATCCTGTCACTCTGCATTACATGATAGATTCATACTTTAATTATATTCAGATTCATGTGATTTCAGGAGAAAATAATGCAAATGAACAGAAGTTGTAGAATTTTGTTTTAAAGTCACCAGGTTGTTGATTTGAGAAGAAATGGATGCTAAGCACTTCACCTTTTTATAACTTCGATATATTTTATTATTACTGGGTAAATATAATTTGAAGTATCAGATTATTTATAATTTATTGATCCTACTTAGAATGCATGAAAGTAAATTTTCAGTAATTCATAGTAGAGGATATTATATCTGTCACATTCCATTTCTGTAATAATTAAGGCTTTTCTTAGTATTTTTAGTGCAGGATAACTGATGGAAATTGAAAACTAACAAAACAGCAAATGAGAGAAGTCCAATAACATCAGTAAATTTCAGCAGTCTTGAACTTTATCCCTCTGTAAACTTTAGTCATATAAAGAATCTGTTGGATAAGAATTCCATGCATGAGTAAGTTTGGAGGATAATTGCTTATTCTGATGGAAGTAAAAGTTTAGCTCTATCTTGGACCTACATAATACCAAATATTATATTTTAACAATGACATCATAAATAGGAAATAACGAAGAAAATATCACAAGCAGTTGCCTAAATAACAGAGCTTGGAAAGACATTTCATTAATCTTATCTATGTTGAGGGACAGTTTAAGGGTGAGAAGGTAGTTCTCTGGGGGTCCATACATCTTGCTGTCTACTGAGACTGGAAATCCAGGGTAACTAATTTAAGTTTGGGTTACTTTGGATTAGTGGGTACTTTGGGTTACTTGACCTACCTTCACCTAAAGTAAGGTGAACCAATTTCATTAGTAAAATGAACTAATTTAGAAACCCTCTGAATTTTAGAGTGTCAAAACTGAGAATTACCAACCTATGTTGGCATTTTCTATCAGTATAGCTATTTGAGCTACTGCGAGGAGGCTTTTGAATTGTTCCTACTCTAGCAAGAACTTTATTCCACACAGTATAAAATTGTTTTCATATACAACTTCGTTCAGTTGAGGAGGCCAACCTAAGCTTGGAAGAAAGGTAAAAATATCTTTGTATGTTTTTATTTTTATGTTTCTGTAGCATAAATTGTAATTATAGTAGAAAGCTCCACTTGGAGTGTAAAACTGGCCATGGTCTATTTGGTAAAGGCAAAAAGAGAGTTAATTCCCTCTTAAAGGCTGTTAATTAGAAACAGGAACATTACAAGAAAGGACAAATTAAGAATTCAAATGAGTGAAAAATCCCAAACAATCCTATGCAGTTTTTGTTTATCCAACAATACTGTAAATAGGAAGCTGACACCATCAGTGTTACATTTCACCAGTTATCTGATAAACCAAAACAAGACACACATTGGCACACTG
The DNA here is from genome assembly GCA_020745775.1 of Theristicus caerulescens. Lineage (NCBI taxonomy): Eukaryota > Metazoa > Chordata > Aves > Pelecaniformes > Threskiornithidae > Theristicus > Theristicus caerulescens. Next base: position 48,183,296 of record CM036560.1, on the reverse strand, counting down.
GGTAGTCCTGTCAGTCACCACTAACTAGTTCACAAATCGCTCCACAGGACATCCAGACTATTCGGATATATGGTTTAATCTCTATTGTGGGAAAGAAACATTTTTTTAATTAATCTTTTAAATAAGTGTGTTTAAAGAAATATTTCAGTCCATTAAGCTAGGCCTCAAACTTAAGTTTGAATAGATCACTGAATTTTTCTGTAACCAAATGTTAATAATACACAGACATGCACACAACTTTTGCACAACTTTTGTTTTGTTTTCACTTTAATAAGTGGGTTTCCAGGAAAAAGAAGGCTGCAGAAAAAATCCAGAAGGAGAGATAAACCCTTTTACCTATGCTTCGGGGGCGGGGGGGGGAGAAAGAGAAAAGTGGGCTACTTAGTGATATGGGTGGATCTCAAATCGTGTTACTAAATAGAATTGCAGGAAGAGGTGCTACATGTAAGATGAGCATGTCCATAGGGTCAGGAAAACAGTTCAGTTTGTAAAATGCTTTTCAAAATGAACCCTGAACTTCCATGGTTCCCTTTTTGCTCTGTATTGCAAGCTGCCTTGGTTTACTGGGTGTTCTTACATCTATTTTCCTTCATGCCCTAAAACATGGGGTTTTTGCTATTTAATTCTAAGAATTTTATTAATTATTTGGGGTTCTAGCCCTCAGTGTTTCAGGAGATTAACAAAGATCTTTTGAAGGCATTACTGGATGGGCACTGCATTTTGTCAAGGAAAGTTTGGAACTATTAGTAAGGAACTAGTGCTTACTTTAAATTCAAAACCAAAATCAAACCTAAGACCAACTGAATGGTAACCAGAAATCAAAATGTTTAAGACACTATAACTAAGTGAATGCTAGAGAAGAAAATGTCTAGACTAACTTCAAAACTGCACGCTTGATATACATGTCATATTTATTCACCAAATTAAAAATAAGACACTTTCCATTGAGATTAATATAAATTGTTAAAATATTCATTTATTTATTTATAATATCCTGACTCAACCTTCTGTTTACTAAATTTTCCATTGAGCAATAACTGCTGATATAATTCAAGTCATAGAAAGACCAACACAGACTGGCTTATGATATTTTTTTAAGCCATTTTTGTTTTATATATATATGCTGTCATCTAACCTCTCACAGAGCAGGTCTACATGACACAAAATACCACTAGACACTTGACATTATCACATTTACCATTTTTAACATCTGTGCGTCAGTACTTCAGCAGTGGGCGATTCTAACTGTATCTAACAGAATGAAGGAAAGTAATGACCTGAAGGAAAAAATCTTAAGAAATATAGCAGAAGGATATGAACATTTCTATGAGTTTTGTTCTATTCTGTAAGTAGCAATAACTTATATGCCTTACTTATAAAATCATATCATTTATATATAGATACGGGATCAAAAATAATACCCTACAAACCCTTAAGAAAGGAGAGTTTTAAAATACTTTCACAACTGATAAGTACTTTCTATAGATCATGTCCATGCTTCTGACAGAGCCTCATTGGATTAAATAATTTTTAATTCCATGGAAAGATCTGGGGGTTTTTTTACAACAGTATAGAGAAAATTATATCTTTCAAGAGTAGCTTCCACTTACTCAGAGATGTTGGACTATATTTGAAGCTGAGTGACTATTTCCTTTTCAGCTCAGGATCCACTGGGTAATGAAAAGATTACTGTGTTTGGAAAATGGATATTAATTGTGACGTTTAACTAGACAGGAAATTATATAAGATAAGTTAATGTATAATAAGGAAATAATAATGAAATCCATTTAGAAATTTGTATAACATAATAAGTTTATTTAATCCATTAAATCTTACTTAAAACAGAATTCTATGAAATTTTGTATAAAAACATTAAGATAGTTTTGCTATGAGCTCTAAAGATCCAGCATTTTGCATAAATGAAGTTTTGCTAGATCAACTTTCCTTATCCTGTGTCTGAGTGTAATAAAGCCAATTACGGAGTTGGAATATATAATATAAATTATCATTCCTGAAGTATGTATATTTTATTAAATTTTATTTACATTGAAACTTCCGATTAAAAATGATAAAGAATTTATTCTGTGGTTTTCTGTATCTTGCCAGTAAAATTATAGAAATAATATTGTCATTTTAGTGATTTATATGTCCTGAATGTTAAAATATATTTCTACAATACTTCATTTATTCCTTTACTCTAAGAGAAATACAATTTTGCCACTTCATAATTACCAAAATCTTACTCAGATTTCTTCATAATATAGGATATTGAGTTTACTGAGGATAATAAAACCTTCCTTAAATTGTGTTTCTTCAGATTTCTTTCCCTAGGTAAAGCTAAATTCTTTTTATTTTTTTTAAATGAGCCAAATACTGTGACTCTTTCTAGAGAAATAGATTAGAAGTAATTAAAGCCTCTGTCTCTCCTCTGAACAGTATTTACTTTCTCCTTAGACCAACCAATAATAAAAAATTAGAATTGAATATCTAAAATAAAACTTAAGAAACCTTCCAGAGGGATTTCAGTAGATTATAGTAGTGTAAGTCCTGTCATCCACTGCTGCATTCTCCTCCATAATGCTGTTAAGTAGGAATAATTATACTAAAAGTCTGCTTGCAAATCCCACGGGGCGTTAGCCATAGCATATGGTTTTGAGTCTGGGTAGATCATTCCCTCATTTCAAACTAAAGTGCTATATGGTATACATTTAGAAGGAATATTACTGCCTACAGTATAAAACATATTTATCGTTTATAGCTAGAAATTGCATAAAGACCCTTTCCATAATATATTTTTTATTATTCCATAAGAGTGAGTAGTAATTTCACAGTCTAATAAAACAGCAATGGTATTCTACACATATATATTACACAACAATATTGAATATGTTCTTTTCCTGGCATCAGCTGAAATTAATTTGAATTTCTCATTAACAAGCTCACTAACATAAACCAAAAACATAATGTTAAAAATTGTTTTTCCAGAAAATAAATAGGATCTCTTTCTCAGTGGTGATTAATATTCCTGGCTTTTTTTCTGCATCTGAGTGACTTCAGTAACTTACCACTGCTCTGGAACTTATTGATTATGTAGGTCTTTTCACACCCAAACTATAAAAAAACAACAAATACTGTTTTTAATCAAAACCACATTTTATCTACTTTTCTATTCTTCAAATTTCAGTAACACCATACATTGGAAAGGAATGTGGATGTTTATTGAAACAAGAAGTTTTGGTGCTGTAGTGTTTGCACTTTAAGTCATCTTAATTATTTGTGTACTACAAGCTAAAGTAGGTTATAGGACAATGTTTCGTTGCCCTGAGTGAACAAGGGAACCAAAAGATGTAAATCATTGGTTCTGCACTGTGATCCATGGACTGTGGGTGATCTCTGAGGTCACTGTCAGTGGTCCAGTGCTGGCCCATGAATCAGCAGAGCATAGCATTTGCATTGTTTTCAGTCAGATCAGTTAAATGTTATACAAGCTGATACGTGAGAAAGTCTGAAGGTCAGCCGTGTTTTGGAAGTCAATGAAGTAGATAATAGCTGTAAAAAAAACTAGTTAAAATTTTACTAGGAAAGACCTGGAGAGCTGTAGCACAACCAGAGATAGTAAATCCTTAAATCGATTTGGGTCAGGTTATAGCTACAGTAATAACTACACTTGACCTAGCCAGCAGTCTGAGTTTGGCTGTGGCATCATATTAATGTTGGCTTGTCCTTAGTAATTTAAAACAATTGGAATATAACATTTCCCTGTTCTATATAATGTATTAAAAAGATGCAAACAGTTCGGTATCTTTACAGCTCTGCTACATCACATCTTAGCTTTTCAACCAAGTTCTTTTAAAGCTAACTTGTCATCTGTTGGGTAAATGTATCCTAATTTTTCTTGAGGGGATGAAGAAGGAAAGATCAGAAAAGTGTATTGTGAACTCTTGCATCATAGTTAAAGGGAAAGAGTGCTGACATTTTAACACAGATATCTTTTGTCCAGAGAATCATTAGAAGTTGTATAGCAGTCAGCAGAAACAATGGACCTAATTGCTTTTTCACCCACTGAAGATCGAGATGACCCTTCTGAAGTTAATTCATTAGGATGGTAGAAAACATGGAGAATAAAGCCTGCAAAAGCATTTTTCTTCAAATTTTCCAGTGTTACACTATAATTTGGGCAGAGATGTCAATAACAACAACATGAAAAGAGCTGCTGATATTACCTGCTGTCTCCTCAAAACCTATGTTAAGCCATATCTCTAGGAGCTTGATTCATCCGATGTAGATCTATTTTAATCATGCAAATCAGTGGAGACAGGCAGGAACACCTAGGCCAAATTCATTCCATAATAAAGTAGGGATGAAGTCTAAAATAGGTCAGGCAAACCCTGTCTTAGAAGTCCTGGTTTTAGTCTGTTGATTAGTGGGGAGCTTAATATTACTAACTCAGGTATAGACATGCCTAAAGGTTGGCAGAACTTACACTTTGCCATTAGCTAAGTGTCCACAGCCACCAACATACTCTCTTTTATGAAGCCACAATACTTTTTGGTGATTTTTGTGTATATGAAGGAAATAATCTTGCCTTCCTTTTCTTCTTTAGTCTGCAGTCTGTGCCCAAGGAAGGAGTAACAGAGACACCAAGGAAAATACCTTTCCTCAAAGCTGATAATGGAATGGAAAAGCTATTCTTTTTTTCTGAATAGGGTTTCTAGGTAAATCATGTTGCCAAATCAATTGACAACATCCTAAATCCCTACCACTTTGCTGTAGTTTTGCTCTACTTGTAATTCTGTTCAAATGCTCTTAGGAGAACATTTCTATCATTCTTGCAAAGTGGCTTGGGGCTGAAATAGGTAGTCTCCCAACATGCTCCTCCATGAATAGCAGGGGATTTTTTAATTCATCAAAAATGCAGCAGTGAACATTTTGTCCCCCGTTAATTACCCACATTTTTATAACTGCCACATGACATTTGACAGATCACCTGCCTCAGTGAAGGCATAGAGGAAATGTGTTGTTAAATAACTTTGCTGCACTTATTTCTGATGTGTAAAATTTGCTTACAAAAGAGAAGGAAAAATATGAACTGAGAATCAAGAAGTCTCATTTTTAAAGTCACATGTTGTTTAATTGTGGAACCTATGCTGGTAAGAGTAACCAGGTAACCTGAAAACACACTTACTGAAATATAATTCTTTTAAAATCCTAAAGTGATGGTTTATTAAGATATGTATTTGAAACACTATACAATCTTTAATTCAAAGTGCACATTATTTATAAGCTAGCTTTACTTTATCCCTACAAAATAAAACCCTAATTCAATTAACTTGATCAACCAAACTCAAGCCATGAAGTTCTTTTAGACAGATGTGCCACTTACTACATTCTGATTTACTATATTAACAGTATCACATACTGTAAGAACAGTCTCAAACTACTTTTTAATTAAAAGGAAAAATATGCAGACATGAAATTGGTTGTGTAGATCAGATCTGTTTAATTTAACTTCATGGCTTTGTCACATCATTTTCCTTCTTTGAAGCATGCTGGGTATGTGTAGTTTTCCTTCTATAACAGGGGTGATTTGTAATAATAGAGTGAGGGAGATGGGTTTTGGACTGTTTCTTCCCTCAGTTCTGTCTGTCTTCACATCATCACATTTCCAGGAAGAAGAATTGGCTGAAAAATGACTCTGAGTAAGCCCTGCTTAGTGCTTTTTCAGTGTAAAACTTAAAAGTGACATTATGGTATCAGGCAGCTGCTTTTTTTTTTTTCCCCAGCCAGATGCAAGGGCAATGATATGAAACTGAAAGAAACCACAGCTCAATCGTCTGCCTTCCACTTAATTTTTCATACAAATTTAAGGTCAGGTTGTGGCCTGGTAACCAGTGAGGTGTATGTAACATTAGAACAGTAATTCTCTGAAACTGATTATGAAGGGAGAATGGACAGGAGCCTGCTCTTGGTTAAACTAAAACTAGATCAGCTCCATTACTGTATGGAGTAATGGACTTCTTCAGATTTATACTACTGTTAAGTAAGTGCAGAGTCTGTCAGTGGGTAACAATGACACAGTTCTGTTTGTTAGACTTTCAAGAAAATGATATTTTATGTACATGTATATGCATTTTATATACTTTACATAATTACATATCTGTTTGTGTGTATAAAAGAGATATCCACACTTACTGAAGCACACCAATACGACATATGCTGCCACATATTTCTAACTGGATAATGAAATCATTGTTTATAATAGAAAACTCGTCATTTACACAAGCAAAAGCAAAAGTATCAGTAAAGCAACACTTAAAGAGCTGCCATCGGTTTTTACCTTTATTTGGTAAATACAAGACCTCCCCGTGCTTGTTCTTTGTGCAAACATTTATACCTCTCCTATTTAAGAAAATATATATATGACAGGGCAAAATATTCTTGTGGTTTTTTTCAGACATTTCTGTATTGACAGACAGGTTGTTTGAAAAATGTAACAGGACCCATCTAAATTTACCTTCTATCTGGTCTTACTGCATCAATGCAATAAAACATTGCTGAGCCTAAGTTGTGGGGATGTCCAGAGGCTGGTGGGGACATTCTGCTTAATATTTCAGCAGAAATATTAAGATTGATGTTGCAGAAACTAATCCTAAATTTTCAATGAAGTGAATTTTTTGTAAAGTGTGTGAAAACAATGACATAGGATATTTATATTGGAATTTAAAACATTTTTGCTTTGATAAATTCACGAGGGAACCCAAAGAAGCCTCAAAACTATCCTTACAGTCCTCACAAACTTTTCTTACTTGCCTTCTCTGAAGCTGATCTTCTGAGCTTCCAGCTGTGCAGGCTTCCTCAGATATATATATAGTAACTGTATGTATAGCCATATATAGTAGCTTCTTAAGCTCCCTAACTCTCAAGGCATGAAGATATAGCTGATTTGGGAATCAAGGAGAACCAGGAGTTTCACCTCAGGGATCCCAGCTACTCTCTAGTCTCTGACCTCAGCTATAAAGGGCCACAATGGTTCTGCATTTCCATGTACCCTGGCTCTGCAATCCTACACCTGAAGGCTGCAACAGAGACCTTGCCAGATCATTTATGTGATTCTTGTCAGATATTGCCCCATATGAAAACTCATACTAAGTTTAAGCATACCGTTAACAACAAAATCTGACAAAAATATCTGGCTGGTAGTCAGTGGTGAGTAACTAGGAGTCTGACATGTATTGTGCCAGCATCAGGGAGCCAATGCCAGTCTAACAAGATCTGACAGGCCACCAGGTGCCAGCAGAGGATGCAGAGGACATATAGGTAGAGGTAGCTCACGGTGAAAATAGCACATTCCAGTGCGAAATGAAACACAGTGAAATTTACTTTCTCGCTTTTTTTAATTGTTTGTCTTTTATCCTTGTATCAAACAGGCCAAAATTTCTGAAAATGTGAGTTTTTTCACTGAACTGTAATCCCACTTTCCAAAAGTCCAGCTGGTAAAAGCACCATTGCAAATAGTAATCAATTCTTTGCTATTTATCTGCAGGGAAACAAAAAGGGTCCTGCTATTTTGCACTGTTTTGATTCATTTTTAAGACATAATTCTGAAGATCACCTCATTTAAGCTTCAGTGTTAGTCCAAACTGTTTCAGTGTTAGTACAAACTGTTTAATAATAATTCCTATCTGATTCTTGAGCCACCAATGGAGGGAGATACGAAACCTTTTTTTAAAATCATTAAATGGATAGAAAATTAAAAAGTAGATCAGATTGCAGAAGACATTTTAGATTTGTGTCAAATCAAACAGTTCGGAAAGTCTTCTGGTTAAGGCAGAGAAGATCCAAATAGCAGAGCCTCAAATGCAATATTACTGACTCTTCCACCCCTTCATTGACCATATACTGAATAAAGCTTATTTTACAGTGTTACCTGTTTACAGTATCATTTAAGGCCAATGGAACACTAAAAGGTCAGAGAAGAAGAACTCAGGAAAAGGGACCTTGATAATACACAAGAAGAATTTATTACTGTGTAATAGAGTCTCATATTTATTCTCGCCAGTTACAGACAAGGTTCATTGGACAGATGAATTTTTACAACCGAGTTAGTTAAAGACAGTGAAAAACAGAACTGTCTAACAAAGTACCATGATTTTCTAGTGCCTTCTCTGAATGAGTGTTCTGAAGGCAGAAAACTGCCCGTGTTAGATAATACTCATTCCTCTGTCAATGGGCAAAGCGATGGTGATTTTATTGCAAACATATTCCCAGCCTCACTTAGCAAAACCTCAACTTTGCTGAAATAATTTTGAATTTTCCCCATAATTTCTGTGAGGCTTTCAGTTCCCCCCTTTGGGCTTTTAGTACAATGGGAATGCGCTTGACATTCACAAAAGGTGAAGATATCAGTAAAAAAAATAACCCTTACATTGCAGAAATTCAATAAAATAATGCATCACAGATGAATAGAATAGCTCAAAAAGAGCAAATAATTTCCTGTTTAGATATTAAAGGAAGATCTAGCATTTCCAGCACTTTAAAGAATACTGCATATAAACTGTATAAATGTATAGCATATTCAACTTGTGAAAGTAGTGTATTTTATATGAAAAAAAAGTACTGATATTTAACAGCTCACTAATATTTTCATATAAATTCTTGCTGTTGCACATTTTCTTTCAGTTCTGCATAATGATAACTTGCTTGTCAATCACTGAATGTCCAGGAATGCAAATAAGAAATTGCATCTGTTACTTGTAATTTCCCCAATCAAACTCTGAACTCTTTCCTTAACGTTTTCAACAATTCTAGCATGTGGTACTTGAGATAATCCTGAACTCAGTATGTTTTCCTGATGGCTAGATTTGCCTGTCACTAGTGTTTGCTTACCAGCAGTATCATATGAATGAGGTGAATTTTCATTGGAAGAAGCATATTGAAAACGTGTGTGTATCCTGCTTTGTTACATCTGTGTAAAGTTTCCCCCCTCCCAATCCAATTGTTTTTACTTTCTTTTAATCTTGCAAAGAAATGTAAAAGTGGAATAACTGACCCCATGTTCAAAGTCATTGTCAGAGACAATGAAGTCATAGGCTTCTGTTTTTAATAATGTCTTGCAAAACACAAAGCATCATTAATCATATTCAGAGGATAAAAGACACACAGATTTCCTAGTCTGAAACTTTCCTGAAGCCTTGAACATTTCAGTGTTGTAGATTCACATAGATAACATCCCGCAACTCTGCACAGAAAGCTCAATCAGCAAAGAAAACATAAAATAAAACCATTTTTATTCCAATATGTAAAAACTGAGACTGTCTTTTATGCAAAGCAAAATAGACGAGAATGGCTGTTCTGTAATTGTGCTTCAACACCAGATGATTGCCTGTAAGTAGATTCTCTTATTCTCCCTTTGGGGATGGATTCAGTTAAACTATACCTAGGAACATAAATAAGGGTGTCCACACAAGAAATAAAAGAGATAACAATCACACTGTTGCACTATTCACATTCTTCCTTCCTTCCCAAATACTTCCACTTGCAGACAAGCCTTGTGTTTTATTGGTTTTAGAGGAATGGTAGAAGCAAAATCGGACTACAAATTCCTCTAAATATTATTCTCCTATCCAACTGTCCAGATTTTCATATCGAGCCAAATTCTGCCAAATCTGATTACCTTCAATTTTGAATTAATTTTTCCTGGAAATACAGTCTTAGTTAGTTCATTTGTGCATTAAGACCTCAGAAAAATCATTTGGCTCTAAAAGGAGGGAAATGTAATAATACAGTTGAAATTTGGCCCTCTCCAATCCAGTGCATGCCAAGTTGGATCCAAAAGAAGAAATAACCACAATATTGTGTTTAAAGATGTTGGTCTCAGTTCAGCAAAGTGTTTGAGAATTAGCTTCACTCTGGCTTAAGTTTAAACATGTGCTTAAAATACTATGATGAGTTAGGACTATGTTCTCAATATGCATGTAAACTGGTAATAAAAAAGTAAACATGTAATGCACATATAATGTATGCTACCCTTATATTTGTCTGATAAGTAAGAAAGACAAGACTATAACTTGCCTACAGTTACAGCTCACGTCATCCCAGAGAAAAGGAGGACTAACGACTCAGTGTAGTCTGCAGGGTGAGATTTAGCCTCTGCGAAGGCCATGTGAGACTTACCACTGATTTCAGAACAACCAAGATTTCACTTTCAGAGTGATATCACTTTGCACTAGAATAGATACATCCAGTAAAAGTTTTCTCAACACTGCAGACAGTCTAGAGGATGGAGTTTTGCAGTGTAATTGGGTGGTAGGGAGAGGAGGGGAGTCAGGAGTCATCAACAAAGGGGTGGAATAATCAGTATCATTTTTGAGAAGGATGTAGGGAAAAGCCTCAGAAGGATTTCCACAAATAAAATTTTCCTGCCCCATCATCCAGAAGCTGAGACCTCAACACTCTCAGCCCAGCACCTTGCAGTTGCCACAGGCACGAGTGCTCCACACACCCACTCACTGTTTTCTGTCTTCCAGTGGCCTTCACAGACAGCCTGATCCATCTTCAACACCTTTACACCAGGAAAGTGGGTGGCAGAGACAGACCATTTAGGCTACAACATCCTACCCACATCTCTTCAGGGGTCAACAGACAATCCACTCCAACCTGCAAGCTATCTGCTGACCACTTATAGTACTATCTTGAGCCAGTTCAAGAACATTTTTTTTTCCATTTTCATGACAAAAATATCTTAATTGTTATTTATAGGTTGGAATGATTTCCACATAGACAGCATTTATATAAAAGTGTATTGTAAAAGACTGTGACTCTAAATTAATGACTTCACTTAAATTTATGCATAAATTAATGTTATAGATATGTATATTGATACATATGTATTTGTGCGACTTTTGTACAGTGTGCGTATTCATATTTGTGAGAAAAAGAAAAAAAATATTTTCCTTCATTCTTCATAGCAGGAAAGTACCTACTATCTACAATTTTATGCTACTATTTATTTACAGTAACAATTTTCTTTATTAAATTATTTCATTTTAGTGTTAAATGACCCTTCCTGCTAAATGACTTCTCCGTTGCTTTTTAGTAAGGTCATAAAAAATTAGCAGGAAATGGGAAAACTCCTATTCCCTTCAATCTGAAGGACAACATTTATTCAATGAAATAAAGCTTACAGGCAAGAAGTACAGACATTAAGTGAGAAGATTCTACTTATTTCCTCCAAAAAATGAATGGAAAAGAAGTTTGATATATTTTGGTCTGGGTGTGTGTAGTCATGGATTATTGTTTGGCTGAATGTGCTTCTCCACATTTACAGCAACTTTTCTAAACATTGCAAACAACTTCTACAGTTGTCATCGGAATTTGTAAACATCTAGATAGTGGGTTTATATACAGTTTGTGTTTGTTCTAAGAAATTAATTTTTTGAAAAGATAGCATTCAGTGACTCTTAAAGAATGATAATGGGGAAAAAAATTCAACATTTTAATTGTGACTATTATCACTGAAAATCCAGTTCTTGGGATTGTCTTTATGCACTAAAGTAGTCAATGTACTGTATGATCTATTATTAAGTCGACTTATATAACGACATCCTCTCAAGGTACTGTAAATCATTTAACATAATAGATATGTTGCCAAGTTTGTAAGATATACAAAGCTATATTCGGAAGAAACAGCTAATAATCTGCTATCAATAAGCTAGTTAAATCTGTCCTAACTACAAGCAGGATGAAATGCAAAATAAAACCAGATCATTGCTCTATGTTATCTATGTAACAGTTTATTTTTAACTAAAATATATACATTTTTTGGCTCAAGCTTTCCCTTCCTACTGAATGAATGAAGATAAAACATATTGCAGTGTTACAACACTAAATTCACATTGATGAGATCTTTAGATGTGATCCAGATTCAACAGCAGACTTTGGTTTTTCAATGAAAACTAAATCTGTCTCTGAAAGCTGAGTTTCTGGGGAACTCAGAATGTTCATGGATGTATTGAGGAACTGGCTAATTGGGGTGGCTAAAACAGAGATGGGAAATACTTGAAAGTGGTAAAATGTCACTTTGTTTCAAATGTTTCTTTCTGAAACTCCACAATGTTCTTAAGACATATTGTAAATTGTTTCTAATTCAAAATATAATTTTTCATTTGAAAATTGAGCATTTTTGGGGGGAGGCAGGGGTTTCATGTTTTGGGTTGGTTTTGTTTTGTCAAAAAACTCTGGAAAATCTCTCTTTCCATTTTAGCCAAAGTAACATTTTCCTTCTCCTACATATTTTTGCTAATTCAGCACTCAGGAGGCCATTTCTTTGCATCCCATATTTTTACCCACTACGCATGAGTGTCTTTTGTGATTTTTTTGCCTTGGTACCAAAGTGCTCAACATCATTTTAAGATCATACATCAATTCATACAAAATCATGTGAGCTGCCATATCAAGAGTGAGAATCATTCATCACTATTTATTTGTCATCACAATTACATCCCTGTGGGCTGAGTAACACACCGCAATGTGTAAATAAACATGATGGTATTTTGCATTTGTGTGTATACTTGTGATTGAGGTGTTGCATAAACAAGCCCAAAGACTGATGTACATTCTCATTGGAAAAATGAATATAAACCAGCTTTCTATATTGCTATCCAACTGTAAGGCAAGAAACTATTTTGATTATTCATGGATTGTCCTTAATCAGTGTTTTACTCTTTCTGAATTCTATTGGGATGTCTTTCAATGTTTTAGGTTTGACACAGATTACAAAAAGGCTTCCTAGGTCACGTCATTGGACAATTTTTCCAGAATTCAACCCAACCTGTGAGTATTTATTCAGTATAATCAAAAACATAAATGAAGAGGTAGGCATGGCAGGATTTTCTTTTCTTGGTTATCTTTAAATTGCATCTTTTCTTCATTTCACCGTACATGAACTTTTCATTTATTTGGGGCTAAAATATTGTTTCTTACAGAACAAAATCTGAAAAATCATATGCTGAAAAAAATGAAGGGCAGCTTTTCAATGCACAATGCAGTATAGGGATAAGTAATTTGTGTTTAATAAAAATAAAGCTATTTCTAATCACTTCATAATAACAATGACACAAACAAAATATTTGCAATGAAAGAAAGACTCCAAAAGAATTATTCAAAAGTGAAAGACTTGAAATAGTGAAGGACACTGGGATGAAATAAACTAGTTGTAGTAGAGATCAGAGCCACAAAAATATGACCTTCAAAAGCTTTACTTATTTATTTCACATGACTAGGAAATAGTACTGGTTTTCTTTGCTGGGGAGCAATGAGATATACTCCTTTTTTTCATTAAGAGTAAAGATTTACATTCTGAATTAATCTTTTGCACTTGATCAATATTAATAAAGCTATGGGGCACCTCTGAGTGTAGCTGTCTTTAGTTCTCTCTTTAAACAGTCCTTAGCACTAAAAGAAGTGGCCCACACAAGCTACCCCCATCCTCCTTTTCCCTGCCCCACTGAATAACAAAAGCATTTATTTGTGGTCAGCTGAACTGGGAAACTGGTCTGTGTTGACACTACCTTTCTTTTTCTTACAAACTAGATCCATTCCCCAGTCTGATTTACTGCTCAGCCTCACGAGTGCTTGTAACACTGCTAGAGACTGAGGCAGTAAGGGAAGGAGATGAGGGTGTGGACAGCAGATGGGAATGCTCCTTTCACTAGCAGTAACTTTATACCAGTTTAACGTGTACACTGAACCACTCTTTCAATCAAGGCTAAGGAATGTCAAAATCAACTCTATGAGGGTAAAGATAAGAGATCTGCCACCACCTCTTTTGCTTGGCTCTATTGTCAAATGGTATTCATAAATATTGGGGAAAAAATTATACAGAGGTGGCTTAATTCTTACTTGTGAAAAACTTCATAAGGTTACATTACAGCAGGTCCAGATAATAAGGATATCATTATGTCATGTATGTGAACGCTTTTTCACCCAAATGAGTTTAAGCCACAGCACCTGTACAATGAAAAACAAAACAAACAAGCAAACAAAACAACAACAAAACTCCCCACACCTCACATGAGAGGATGTAATGCCTCTCCAGCCAAAGCACTGAAAAAATGGAGTTGTCTTTGTGAGTGTGGAGCAATAGGGTTTTCATTCACAATATCATTACCTTTTTTAATGAGGGATTGTGGAAGGGACAGAGGGAGTAGATTGCAGAATCTCAGGGGCAGGGAACAGGAGGATGGGGGTAGCTTGTGTGGGCCACTTCTTTTAGTGCTAAGGACTGTTTAAAGAGAGAACTAAAGTTGAATGTATATTTTCATTTTGCATTGTCTGTTTCCCAAACACTGAAAGTAACTGAAATTCAGTTTATTACCAGTGTATTTCAATATGTCATGATCTTGCCTAGAAATAACACAAAAAAACAGTAGTCTGTTCACTAGGCATAATACCTGACTTTACTAAGAGAAAAAACCAAGAAAGTTAATGTTTCTGAAGTTTCAGAGAAGTTTATCTTCTTTTGAGGTCACCTGCACTTTCCTTTTTCACATACAAAAAAGCATGATTCTAAACAACTTTTGTGTAGGTTTACTGAATATAAATGTGGCAGAGTTGTTTTTTTAACACATGGCACAAAGGTCAGCCTTAGTCCATTACCTTTTTTCTGTAGATGCTTGATTACTACTTGCTGATTTCTTTAACCTTGAACGACATAAATCAGTAAATCCTTTCTGGGAGCTGAACCATTTAGTAATGCAATGTTGAACATCTGTCTTTAGAAAAACTGTAAATTTATTTTATAAAGAAGCAATTCAGCATAGCTAATAAATATGATTTCATACTTTTTATTTCCCAGCTGGTTCTAGGTTCTAGAGTGTAATGAATTAATAACTTCTGAAATCCATTGTAAGGGAATAAGCTACTAAATGCAAAAGAGAAGACTTCTCAATAATAGCCTTGTACTTTACAGAAGTATTAAGGTGTACATTTCTCATGGGGACCACAAATCTTTGAGGGTCTGAGTTGTGCTGTACATCATCCTGACACTGTTTCTTGGCTGGTGTAAATATAAATGGCCACAGTAACTACAGTGAAGCATGTTTCCATAGCTGAATATTTAGCTCTACAGCTGTGTTTTGAATACCAGTTCTCTCTATATCTTCATGCCATTATTTACATACCAGATTTCATAAGGAAACCTGATAATAGATAAGAAATAAATACCAAGTGAGAGACCACAACTGAAAGTGTTGTCCAGACTTTTATAATCAATGCAGAGGAACAACAACATCCAAGGTGTGGAACATCTCATCCTAGGGGAGGTACTTGAAACAATCTGATAAATCATGTAGTTAAAACCTTTTTCATTCTTCAGATGGTAAGAGACAAGCATGACTAGTCCAGATCTACCCCAGGGCCTGAAATGTGGGCACCTGCAAAGTTAAATAAGGTGACTTTCTCAGTCTGTGTTGAGGATGCACCTTCCTCAACTAAGTGTTGAAGGAGAGGTGTGACTCTTCAGTGGAGGTAGCTAGAGTAACAACAAGAACCATTTATCTTCACCTCAATCCTCTGGCCTTAACATTTGGTTCTTTACTCAGACTTCTCCCACAAAATGCATTTATTTTTATTTTACAAGTAAATACCCTTTGAACAAGAGAAAAGTCATTCCAAATGTTATTCTTATTTTTTTCTGATACCATTTGGAGGCTGCTTTTAAGGTATGATGGTATTCCTAAGGAATCTTGTAATTTCTCCTCATAATATTGTAAGTGTCAGTGTTTTGGGCTTGGCTGGGTTAATACCCTTAGCCATGCCTCCCAATTTTTAGGACCATTAGCCTGAATTTGCTGTCTTTGTTTTCCCAGAGGTGAGCCATCAATTAGATGCATACTAAGCAGAATAAGAGAAGGACTGGAGGCATTAACACTTCCTTTCCAAAATGGGAGCACCTGCTGAGTGCTCAGTGGTAAATGTGAAATGCAGGAAAATGTCAAAATATTTGCTGGGTAGATACTTTGGGTAACTATCCATCCTGGGCTGCCCATTAGGCTTAACTGCAATTAGAGGCTGAGTGGCTATCACTGCCCTTAATTCCCTAAGAAAACATGAATTCTAATTAGCTTCAGGCAAAGGTAAAAGTCTCCCCAGAGGGGTTCTAGGTCCACGTGGAAGCTCCCAGTGGGATACAGCCTGAACATCCTCCAGCCTCCTAGCAGGCTGGAGACAGAGCTTTATTAGAAACATCTCCTTTACCCCACTGCTGTGCCTTGAGTACCACAAATAACAGCACATGGAGTCCATTTTTTATAAATCCTGGTTTCAGCTTGTAAAAAATCCAAAGGATATTTTATGCTAATAGCAACATCATGGGCTCTGTCTTCTCAGGCTTTTCTGAGGACTTACACAGGCAAAATTCCCATAGACTTGAATAGGTGATTTGCCTTGAAAACTGGGCAAAGTAATTACTCAAATAACTAATTTAAATTTTCAGATTATCCATAAAAGCATTCTCACTGCATTATTCTAAACTGTTTTAAGGGGTGGTTATGAACTACTGATGCTTTTTTAAGCTATTCACCCTTTATTTCTTGGTTTGAATTACACAAAAGCACTATTTGAAGTGGTGTGATTGGATAACCAATGTTAATAGCATCTCTGTTCCTTGTTGAGTCCCTACCCTGCTTTCCTGTGCAAAATGCCACTCAGATTATTGAAACACTCTCTGTTCCTCACAGTTGTTTAATACACAACGTTGTACTGATGCAACTTTCTAAAAACTTGAATTGCTCTCAATTTCGAAAGGGATTTGCATATTTTAATTCTATGAGCACAGACATTAAGTGAAGTCTTTTCTGAACTTTAGTTTTGAGTTTGAGTCTAGGTTTGTCTTTATCAAAATATGCTGAGGTCTGCCATTGCCTGGGATTTTAGCTGTAGTGATTAGCGATTTAATGGTTCTTTAAATTTAATGATTCAGCTAGTGTGGTATTTAATCCTAGTTTTAGAATTAAACTGTTTCCCCTTCTTCAGCAAGGTCCAGAACTCTTGTTTTAACTTTGTATCTTGAAGTATCAGACATTGACCTCAGTGCTGGTGGATCCATGGTGGACTCCATGTGTGTATCTGATGGCTTGGGAGAACAAAGATGGCACAAGGCACTTGCAGTCCCCATCCCGGGTCACTCCTGCCCTGGAAAGACAAGCAGAAAGCATGTCAAAGAGGTTGCCGTGTCAGCAGAACACTGGAAGCAAAATAAAGAGTGAAGGAGAAGGTAGGACAGGCAGGGAGTTGGCAGGGGAACATGTCTTCTGTAAAAGTTAGTCTTTGTGCTATGACCACTCAATATTTAATTTATCATCTCCAAAAGAAGTTTTTTACACAACACCTGCACTCTTCTAAAATGTCAGTCATTGCAAGTTTAGCAAAGAACTGAAATCTTCAGCTACCCTTCTTAGCAATCCTATTAAACTCTTCCTGTTCCTCAGTTTCCACCATAAGCTGCTGTCTTTGGTATTCCTCCCCATTTCACAGACATGGAAGGATGTGATGCTGCCATGGAGAAATGACCTGCTGGATTTTTACATTCCTCCCATTCTAGTTAGGTTCTTTGTTTTGGCTCTCTTCAAAATTCAAACAGGATGATTCTATTAATGCAATACAGCTTTTAATCGAAGCCAATCACCCACATAAAGATCAAAATCCTTTGGTCTTCATGTAGGACTTCAGCTGAAGTCTTTCTTACTCTCGAGAGGTTCTGGATCACTCAAACTTTAGTCTAACAATAGAAATTGGGAGGTATTTATGACACCTGTACCACTTTTACATCATCATTCAGATAGGAAGAAAGGGAACAAGGGAAGGGAAGGGAAGGGAGGGGAGGGGAGGGGAGGGGAGGGACAGCTTTTGCTTTGGACAAAGACTTTGATGCAACTCAGTACTTGGAATACTTAAGGTAGTCCAGACAGAGATGGATGAATGAGGCAAGAAAATGTGGATGATAAATGTAATTTATTTCTTGACCACATATGCAGTACATACTTCTTTAGGAATGGCCTGGCAGGGTCCCAGGTATATACTATTCATCAGTATATTGCACTGTTGTTTGAATGTACTTTTGTTTTCATTCTCCTGTTGGTAAATTTAGAGACTGGGCAAATCTGTAAGCAGTATTCCAGCCTTTTGTATAATTTAGCAATCGTGCTATGGCAATTAAAAGCTTTTGCAAAGTTGTTATAAACATACAGCCAAGTAATGTTTTAAACTTGGTAAATAATATCACTTGTTTCAAAATGAATAAAGAAACACTCAAGTATGTTCTGCTGTTGTGTAGCAAGTACTGATGAAATTGTCTTGGTCACAATTCAGAAAAAAGTGCAATATCTAACTCTGGGCCCACTCTTTTCTGTTCTAAGCCACTTACTTTCCTTGTTTAGGATGCACGCACTGCACAGGCTACCCTTTGTGCAGGATGCACTTACTGGAAGGGATGCAACTGGCTACAGAAGTCCCACATTGGTTCTTTGAGGAGCTGAAGAACCCAAAATAAAATGTACAGTAAGCTGTAAAATGACCAGCGTCCTTCAAATGCTGTGGGAAAACACCAGGATTATGTGCATGAACAACACCAGAAATTAGTTTTTCATGGATGGAAAATACTTTCCCAGAGGCACTAGAAACTAAATAAAATAAAACAAAATAAAGTAATTCTGGAATCAGAGGGCATAACCAAATCGTTTCCTTACATATATTTTTTGTTCAAACTTTATTTCTGTTTTGAAGGACTGCCAAAATAGTCCAGCTTCTCTCTCCATAAAGTTATGTGCAATTCCCTCTGGAGTGGGTGTGGAAAGGGGAGTCAAATGAGGCATGTTATCAGGTAACATAAATAGTTTACAGTGTTTTGAAATCATGGTGCCTTTATCTGACTAGGGGAATTTTGCCAAGTATCGACATTAAAAGCAGGAGGAATTTAAATAAGATTGACTCCTAGCCTGCCAGAGGATGGTTCTTTATGATTTCACCCCAAACCTGCAGCCCCACTATTTTTCTTAAAAACATATTTTGGCTTCTCTCCATCTAAAACTTTTGCTGATCCACCGTACTTGGCGCATTAATTTTCTGTGATGATTTTGGCAGCCATTAGACATTGCCTATGCCTAGCATGGGAAAAAAAAAAGAAAGGAAACATGGATATGCTTGACATATGGTAATTTTTCCTTTCTATTGCACTACTGATAGCAAGTACCACTTAATTTACCATCAATAAAGTGTAAGAAAAATTAACAGAAAAGAGATTATGACCCTTTTTTTTTTTTAAATAAAAACTGACCATCTACATGCTACTGGATGCTAAGTAAGAGCTGCTGTTCCAAGCTACAGTACTCACATTACTAGCAGTTTACTCAAATTTAATAAAACTGTCTTTTACAAGTATGGATGCAGGAAAACTTTCATAAGGCTTAAGTGACTTCATTATCTATCTAGGAAGTTCGCTGTCCATACTAACAACTGAAGAACTCATTTATCACTCAACATAACAAATTACAGTTGTGACAGATAGAATCTTCTGCTTAGGTCCTATCAGCTATCTGCTGGTCTTCCATACATTTCCATTTCTTCTTGTCTATCTGTTTCTTCCCTTTTGTCCCTGCAGTTGGTGGATAAAACTATGACACCAGGTCCAAAGACTAGAGAGAGAAACAGATGCATCTTACTCATTAAAAACTTGGTCGCTATTGTAGAGCATCCCAGAAGACTATGTTGTTCATAAGTCTCACATTTTTCATATGTTAAAAACAAACACTGAAAATTTTAGATTAAAGAAAGGAGCAAATGAAAAGTGTCTCAAAGGGAACACGAAGTTTATTTGTGGTGTCTCAAAATGTAGTAAATCAAATTATTAGCTCTTTAACATAATTTTCCATCAAAAGTATGAAACCCTAGCACAGGAGCACTGAGCCTGGGAGCACAGCACATGCTCATCACATTCATTAGTTTGTGAAGAAACATGGAAACTGATGTAACACACAAACAGAAAAAGGAGAAATTGGAGACGCAATTGGAGTATATCTAAAGTTCAGCACTGGAATATCATCCCTATACTCTGTGTTCAGATCTCTCTCAACTCTGAAACTACGGATCAGATCCTGATCACTGTTGCAATCTGCAAATGCAGATTTATTCTCAAGTATGTCTGACGTTTCACTGGCATTGGAATGTGAACTTGAGCCTGAAAGAGCACTCCGGAAAAGTGAGGATGTTTGGCTCTTAGTCTTCAGGTTTGTCACACAGGAAGAGACCTCTCGTGGCAGGCATAGGAATCGTCATGCAGCTACAATCACACACAGAAAAAAAGGAATTTACCCAAGCCAAGTACGTAAGGAAAGTAGTTCCAAGTAAGGAAAATGGTTCCAAAAAATCACAACGTTTTTATAATATATCTTGTTTTAATAACAGAATGCAGTGCAATCAAAATAAACCATAATTAGGTGAAAATCTGGGGAAAAAGGAGCTAATTTGGTGAAAAATATCTAAGGTTTCAATTGAACAAGAGACTCTATCAAGGCCCCATAGCAAGATTTAACAATTTTGTGTTGTTGTAACCAACTCCTAATTTCCTTGTCATTGCCAGTGGTTTGTGGCTATAGTGCTGCCAAATACTAAAAGAGGTTTTATGCCAGAGCTGGGCTGGTAATTCCTCCACAGCAGCCAGTCTGCATATGTATAGTATGTGGCATCTCTCATGTATCCTGATGATGATACAAGATGAATAAAACAAGAGAAGATCAAGCAAATAAAATGTATACTAAGTTTAAACAAAACAATCAGTTTCTTGTGGCTTGATTTTAAACTGCCTTATTCAGGCTGCTTCAATTTAACAAACAAATCACCTTTTAAACATTATCAGTGGGGGAAACAATCAAATATATCCTGAAATATGGTGAAAATTAAAACACTACAGCATGCACAACTATTTTGAAACCCATAATTTTCAGCTAGTAGAAGATAGAATATTGTGTATATGTGTGTCTAAAATCAGTGTAGATGATACATGTCTTATGTTATTCACTGAGAAAATAACTTCCTTGGCCAATTTCTATTAAAACAAATTCCTCCATCTTTAAAGCAATACTCTTGCCAACAGAAATTCTGAGTAATTAAGAATTGCACAATTTAGCCAACTAAGAGTTTTTCTTAGGGAAACCATGGCTTATAATGCATTTCTCAGCAATGTCATTTGTAAATTTAGATGGAAGCCAGAAAGCATGAATGAGACCTCAGAATATCCAGTACTTCTAAAGGTTAGAGAAATTTCCCTGAAGAGCCAGGTTTGTGAATTTTTAGAGACTTAATATTCTAGAGAAAAACACAGGCTGAGTGATGACTTTGATGTGAAGCCTTTCCATCTTCCCTAGTACATTACTTCACCCTGGCTTAGCAAGTGAGTTTCTCGGTCTTTAAAGTACTCCCATTGACACTGTTTTGCTCTTATTAAATATTCATCAACAGCTGGTTTCTGGAGAACTCCATGCCACACAGCAGACACATTCAAGAACTTGCTCTGAACCACATAGTGTTAGACCGTGAACCTTAATGGATGTGCTACAACTCAGGTGGGTGTTTACTGGCATTCTCCCCCCTTCCTTGTCTTGGAAATTTTCTTTTTTGAGATGTCTTCAGGTAGAACAAAACCAATGGTTAAAACCTCAGAATATTTCAGTCATTCTTTTCCAGCCAGCACCAGCAAATGCAATACAGGTTCATTCTATGAGTGTGGAAGCAGCACAGAGAAGACGTGCAAAAAAAGAAAGTGTATTATTCCATCCTGTTAATGATTCTTCATAGGCTTCTGTCATTAAAATTATCCTCAGATAAAGACAATAAGATAATGGCTCATTTATGCAAAATAGCCAGTTCCCTGCCTTTTGCAGCTTTTCACTGTTTTAGGAAGCTGCAGGGGTATTTTGCAGCTCTCAAAGGAGAGTGGAGGAGGATGTTGCTTTCTCAGTCTTGGTTCTAGTCAGTCCAGATTTGCTAGGAGTGCTCCTCTTATTTGATAAGAACTGGCCCACCAGGAAGTATAGGTGGTAGAAAGTCTATATCATGACTCCTGGTGTACCTATGCGTACATTATCACCTCTGTGTTGGCAAGGCTGGGGAAGTTCTGCAAACACCGAGCAGCAGAAATACAGGCAACCAAGGTCTACCAGGGCAGCAAAACATCTGAACTAGATTTCAGGTACCTGAAATTTGGACTTATGGACCTAAAATGTGAAATTGTTGCCTTCATTCTTTTATGACTGTAGCTGCTGCACTACTTACTCACTTTAGAAAATATTACCCTGAATCTCTGATCAGGACCTCTAGATATTACTGCAATATAAATAAAACCCAATTATTTTGGTGTATAATAATTCTCAAAGAGAGCAGCCAAAATGCAGTTGTTTTTATTAGTGTTCTGCCACTCTTGTGTTTTTCTGGTGGTTTGGGTTTTTTTCTCTCTCTCATGGCTGACAAGCATCATAAAGGCAGCAAACAGAAAAGTTATGTGACTGTGATAAGCACTTACATATTCTGCCTGTGGACTCAGCAGTGTCTCTCACCAGACTTGCATAACAAAGAGCAAAGAACGAACCCTTTCAAAAAAAGAGATTATAAGTAGTGTCTTGCTCTGTGAAAATAAACACTAAACAAAGCTTTTGGGGATATTTTCCATGAAGTTATCATGTATAATTATCAGCACCCTAAAGAAAGCCAAAATATAAAATCTTGGAAAGGTGTATATATTTCATGTTACCAAATGTACTTTGATGTTTCAGTAGGAAATACAATTAACATAACTCAACTTATGAATCATCTTTCAAGTTGTTTATACTTATTTCTTCCTACTCTTTTTTTCCCTTTAATTATTTATTCAATATTCCCACAGAGAAGTAGATGAGGGGGAAAGAATTATTTGTATAATGGAGACCACATACTGTATAATGAAACATTTCATAAGTAGCACACTCACTCTTGTCCTTCGTAAGTGTTCACAAAGAATGGTTTTATCCTTCATAAGGCAGGTTTATCCAAAATAAACAATGTCCTCCACAAGGAGTGTATGTTGACATGTTTGTGAAAAATGCACGCAGTCTGCGAGAGAGACATTGCCCTGGATTACAACTGAAAGCCAATAAAGATAGCTATTTTTGCAAGAGATGGGGAAAATGGTTGCATTGAGGATATAATTCACAGTAAGCTTATTAAATGGAAATCTTTATATTTAGGAACAAATGCAACATGTTGCTATTAATCTTCATTTAGAAGGGGGTACTATAATAGCATTATGATAAGTGAACTGTTTGACTTCATTGTAGAACCAGTTGGGAATTTTTCAAAGAAACATTTTTTCATCTCCTTACTTCTCATTGAGAACTAAATCATGTATTTCTACACAGCACTGCACTGTGTCATGTAGGTGAATCTATAATGTCTCTTCATCTCATTTCTCTGGTAATTACCCTTTTTTCCATACTGGCTCATTTGCCCTGCAGTTAAGTTCAGTGTGTTTGGAAACAAATTCTTATTTAGGAGGCAATTTTTTGTCAGGATAAGTATTACCTCATAATTATAAATTGTAAGATCTTTGAGAAAAATACTATTTCTAGCTGAAAAGCTGTAAGTTAAGAATGGATTTTTAAAAATCTAGATCTTTTTTCATTAAAAAATGCATCTTTGGAATGAAAATGCTTCACAGAATTGTGTTAATTTTGTAGAAAATGCATATCAAAATCAAGAAAGAAATATAAAAAGGTTTTGTCAAAATATTTTACATTGTTATTTCAGAAACTTTTTTTTTCTCTTTGAGTGATGTTGAAACTTTCCGTGCTGTGATGGAACATACAAGACAAACTCAAATAAAATGTTTTGACTGAATGAAAACAAAACTTACCTGCTCCTAGCCATTTTGTTTGTGGAGTATATAGAAGTGCAGAGAGCTTGTTCTTAGTCAGAACAATCTCAGAATGTCATTTTCCAGATGGCATTTTCATTCTCCTGCCAGCTTTTGGTAAGGTCCAAAAAAATATAATCAACTATTCACGTTCACAAAAAATGATGGAACTTTGTTCCATATGCATTTCTGTTATATATATCTACTCATAACCATTTGATTTTTTTTTTCAAAAATGTAAATTTGTTGTAAATTATACAAAGAAACTAAATGAGGCTATATTTCATTTTTCTCTCATGCCTTAACCACAAGTTTACTAAAATTATTTTGTTTTCATATTCAGTTCACAAATGGAGGTAATCACTTTAAAGAAATCATATTAAGAAATTACTGAGTTTTGGTCAACCCTTTGAAAAATAATTCTCTGGTTTCAGCTTTTTGCTTTCCATATTCTTTTCTGAAAGGGCTACCTTCTCACCACCTCCAAGATTATCCAGTTTTGGATAGACAGAAGAAAATGAGGGACTTTTTGATCAGAAACCTAGGCAGAAACAAGGCATTTAAACACCTCCATAATACAATAGGACTTCACAAATCTATATTTTATATCTAGTTTTCTGCAGTTACATGTAGGCAGTGGGAAAGCATTTACAATTCTTTGATCCTGCTGCAATACTCAACTAACAGCAACACTCCATACTGGGGCAAGAGTCAGTTGTGAAGCTGCTGCCCTCACTTACTCCCTAGTTCCCCTGAAATGCCCTTTCTGGACTTGCTGTCTAGTAAACAGTCAGAGGATACTTCAAAAAGCAAGTGATCTGGAAAGTCAAGCATCCTGGGATGTGATTTGTATGCCACACTGTTTAAATTTTTTGGTAGTCTAAAGTTCTGGTCAGACAGCTCAGTTCCTTAAAATTAGCATGCAAAAATTTCAGCAGCTTATTATGTCACCAACTCCCTGTTCCTTAGAATTTGTGTTCAGTCTATTGTTTAAGTACTTTACCCATCTTTAAGAAAATCTAGAAGTTTGGAGAAGTCAGGTCTTCTATTAGATATTATTTTGTTCATACATAGAGCATCTTGTCTACTATTTTTTCCTGAAACAATGAATATTCAGAACGCTTATGGTGGGAGATCTCTTGAGACATGTAAGAAATACACTTCATGAGATGAATTGGCATAGTTCAAATGAAGAGAAACAAATGTCCTGAGGACCAGCTTTTGGGATGGGATCAGAAGCTAGCCACAGATTGTTTGGAAACAAACTCTTAACTAGGATGTGATTTATGATCACAGTACAGATTATTATAATTTATCGTCAGTGGATTTAGAGTGCAAACTTGACCAAAAACCAGTAAATATATGTAATTCTAAAATTAGAAAACATGATGCTGAACACCCAAAGGGATGGACTGAAAGAGATTTTTTTTTTTTAACCTACGCTCTTTGCTGCATACAGCATCAGATTTTTTCCCTGGTGCAGCTTACAATAGAAAAGGATTGCACAAAAAGACCTTCACAACGTTTTCTTCTTTGTTTCATACACAACAAAGCTAAGATTTCCAAAAGGAATTAAAAGCATGAGAAGCCCATCTGTTAGGCAGAAATCCTTATGGTGCCTTCCACATGGGAATGAATTTTACTTGATACAAATAACCATAAATCTGTTGTAATTAGCAAAATCTTTAGTCAGATAAAATAACAAATGAAAATGATCACTTATTAGATTATATTTTTACTAGCTGCAATTTAGAATATTTTTATGTGACATGGCATAAGTCTGTCTGACTTCAATAATGCTTCTGATTTTAACTCTTTGCATTGAAACCTAACATCACCAGGTTTATTTCAAAAAGTAAAGACTCCAGTCACTCAGTTTAAGGTGAATTTGTTGAATATTTTTTTTAAATACCTTCTTCAAACCATCCTTTGGAAATATATGATATAATGCTAACTATCCAATAGATGAGGTCTCAAGAAATGGCCATTGAGTCTACCATACTGGATGTACCACCCCATGGACATCAGTTTTCATATTTTATTATTTCAAGATGTAAAGATTTTTATAAGAACCAACTCTTATCCAAGGCAAGTGCGTCTCCTTAACACCTTTGTGTAGTCACCTGAGAGAGAAAGACTCAAAATTAAGCTTTAGTTTTTTTCTTTTTCTAATTGAAAGTCTACCAAACCTTAAAAAAAAAAAAAAGTCCAAGTACTGTGTTATGAAGTGTTGTCATAATGGTTTTCATTTACAGCCAAATGCCCTTTCAAGGTTTGTTTATTACTTTTAAAATCTCCCAAATTGATTGTTTGCTTGTGTGCATATGTAGGAATTTCTGTATATAGTTTGGAGGTGTTTTCTGCAGGGGAAGGTTAAATGTTTCCAACGTTTTCATGAACTACCATCAGATGTCTTCCAGATCACTACTGGTTCCCAGAGCACAGATTGAGGAATACTGCATTAAAGGAGACATTTCCTTTTTCTATTCACTGTGGAGGGATTCTGAGGGGATTTGGCACCCCAGGCTAAGATTAACCTTTGTGAACACCATCTGTAGTTTAATTTTAGACACACATTTTGGGGGAGGGTGTTATGTCATCACAAATGGTTAATGTTCATGGGTAGGCAGTCCTTAAGCAAACAGAGCTCATACTAAGAAAGAAATGCAGCACAGTGGGCCAGTAAAAGCTGCTATACAATACTTGCACCATTATTAAGACCTTATTGAGGTCTTTGTGAGACCACAGATAAAAGTGGCAGAGATGATTGACTAAGACAGGGAAATGGCTACAGTTTCTATATGGGCACACGAAGCTTCGGTTGGTCTCCATTCTTGAATCTCCTATGTTTAGCTTTTCCGGACTATCTGGGCAACTCCAGACCTTTGGCACAGGCTAGACCAGGGACCTCGGCTGGGATCAGGACTGCATATTAGCATATGAATTGTCATCCTTCTGATAAAGAAAGTGGCACCATAATCGCTATGTCACAGTAGCTGTGTCTGGTATTTGCCACAGCTAGGGATATTGTAAGGCTGTAATTATGGCTTTTAGGAGCTTACAATAATTTTCCAGAAAACTTCCATCTACTGTGCCAGTGATAGCTTTCAAACCAAAAGGATAAGGAACTAAACCAAATGCATCTGAATAAATAGAAGCCACTACCCCAAAGCTTCATGCTCTGTTCACAGGATGAGCTAAGGAAAATATGAAAGCAAAATAGCAGAACTGGAATTGTATTCATCTCAGTATGAGTGTCACAGGCTGCCAACAATTGTATTTAAGTCCAATATCATTTGAAGAAGGAAGGAAGAATTTGAAATTAAGTCTGGGAAGAGGTAAAATTTATTATTCATAGAGGACTTTTCTCCATGAAATGGAAGGTTATACTCCTTTTACACATGGAGTGGTTTTATCGTCTAACCAAAAGGGATAACCACTTAAAAAACACAGCATGATATGAATGAGTTGTCAGTAGTTGGCATGTATACCGTATTTAATTTTTCTTGCAACGTTTCCCCCTTCCCCCCACCCTGGGTTTTTGTGCTAGCTCTGAAGTACTGAGACAGTTACTCTGCTGTTTCAAATTCCCACTTCATCTAGTCAGTAGCCAGAAAGCATGACGTGAACTGCCAGTATGAAAATTTCTGATAAAACAATGATTTTGGACTGTCTTTTCATCTCTATTAGAGCACTGGAGGTTAAATGCATTTTTGTAAGTATTCGTGCCAGAGAAGCTTACATTTTCCTAGGCAGTGAAGTCTGCCATGTGTAAAGATCTATATAACATTTAGGTCACAAAGTATTTAAAAAATTAATGCTTCCTGTGTATGCATAAACAAATGACACTAATCCTTCTTAACCGACTACATACATATGTGCATATGTGAGCATATAGCCCACATACAGTATAATATAATGAATAACATAATGTATAGTACACAAATCAGACTATTTTTATATTAACAAGCTTGACATTTTCAAAGCTGCTTACAAGGAAAAGGAAGGGAGAAAGCTTTTATTACTTATAGGAGAACTCATCGTAAAGATATATCAGGAGGACAGGTACGAAGTGTTGAAGCAGTGTAACTGTGTCAGAGCTGATGAGGGTTCAAGTCCTGAAGGAAGAGACAAACCAAGATATTTGGCTGACCAAACGGCCTCCAAGAATCTTAACCAACAACACTGCACTGATGAAGGGTAGAAAGACTGAGTTATCCTCTATAACTCACTGAGGAAATACCATGTTTGCTGTGGTAATGGACATTAAAGCAGGTAAAAGAAGAAAGAAAAGATGATCTCTTGAACTTTTCAACAAAATACCTGATTGGTGCTGGGCTGCTGTTTCTTCTCATAATGACTCCTGTTTTTAGAGGCTGCCCCATCTCTCCCCTGTCTGGCTAACATGTCAGAGGCAAGACAGATGGAGCAGGTTATCAGTGGCCAATACGGTCAAGCTAGCACTATAACACATTCTTTGTAGGTACATCATCTGACACTACATTTTTGGGTTTCTCTGAAATCTGGACATGTGCTATACCACAGTTTCAAGACACATCATGTGGGAAAAGTCAATAAATAACCAGAAACCAAATCACTATTATTTAAAATATCCCAGACTATCTACAGTTTCTTAAAAAAAAAAAAAAAATCAGAGGCAAATTGTAAAATCTTAGCTAATGGAAATGTTTCTAATATAAATACCAATGACACATCTGAAGGGCTTCTGGGCCATTAAAAGAATGGAAAGTTTTATTGTGAGATGATGACAAGAAGGAAAGTGCTATCATTCTGACTTGGGTTAAAGCTATTAGGGAGCCTGAAACCCTGAAACCAATGGAAAAAGGCAAGTCAGGCTCTAATATTACTTCCGTAATTGCTTTTATATGTACCAAAGCCACATGCTGTTCCATTGACATAACATCATACAGAAAGGTGTTTCATTAGAGCATAAGAGCTTCCATCTATGAGACACCGTTCTCCTAGACTTTAACACGTGTGTAATGTTTAGGCTTACTAGTTGTTTTGGTACGACTCATACAGGCCAGGATGGGGTCCTGAGCAGGGATGTCTTCTCCTGTGGTCCCCTTTTAAGTATATTTTATGCATACTGTAGCAATTCCCATTTCCACAGGCTTTTCTTCCTGTATTTACAGCAAGGGAGTAAAGGCATGATTGTTTTTTGTTAGCTTCATCTAGGAGAAAAGATCTGATTTGAAAGATGGGAAAAAATCAGATTTCTGCCCAACATTTCCTCAGGTAATGTCACTTTGGTTCATATATGCATGTTTAAACTCTATCAATAAATAGATGAAGAAAAGCAATGATTAAGTATTTGTGAAACATAAAGCAGACATTTAAAGGAGAGTCATTAAAGACAAAGACAATTAGTCAGACTAAAAAAACAAAACACTGAGATATGTATGTCTAGCCTAGATACACACAGTAGCTGCAATCTGGAAGCATTTATCCTTGGATTACTTTTTATCTATTAATAATACTTGAAAAATGATTCTTACCCCAAGTTATTTTCATGAGGCAAGTATAATGTAAAAACTTGTACAGAGTCTCAAATGTAAACAAGAGCTGTGGATGGTACTTGAAGAACTCTCCATATGTTGCAGTCCCTGGACTAAGGTAGCTCCTAAAGAATTTTATTCCTTAAAATTAAGGGAAAAAAAAAAAAAAAAGCTTGTCCATTCAGAACAATAGAGAAACTGTGGATTTATTTTATTTTCTTTGCTGTGACTAGCTTTATGTAGAGATGAAGGGCACTTGAAAAGAACAATTAGATGCACAAGGAATAACCTAAAATTATATGCCCTGAAAAAGCATGTTATTCATAGCCTGATCCAAAGCCCATTAAAAACAACTAGAGTCCTCTCACTCATCTGAGTGAATTTTGAATCAGAGCCCTAGCCACAAAAAAGTACAAAATCATGCATATTCGACTGCTAGTAGCTGATTTTCTTTTCCTGAATCATATGAAACTACATGATCAGACCGACAGCCTTCATAGTAATGGGAATGGTGAGGGAGAAAATCCCAGAAGAGTATATAATGTGGCAAGTCACATTCATTAAAAGATCAAAACCAAAGGAGAGTGCATAAATCACAAGGCAGCCTCAGTTTGAGCTCTGGCTGTTAATGCAGGTTTTATTGCAAATCTTTTCTGTGACTTTCAATAAAAAAAGCATCTGCTGAACTATCAGCAGTATTTGATACGTACACTGCTCCCAAGATACAGAGCACCTTCTGAAAGAAATGTGATTACCCCTGAGCAATTTGAACTGTTGAATCTTTTACTGCATTTTAAAAGAAAAATATGTTCTATGTAATTCAATCATTTCCCCACTTCTTTCTTTTTTTTTTTTCTCCTTTTAACATTGGAGTTTAAAATGCTATTGGTTCCTAAATCAAAAGCATACATATTGTTCATAAGATAGGACACAAAAGAGGAAACCTGCAGATGCAGAACAGTAGCAATATGAAATATATAACTTTTGCATTAATATTGAGATTATAGCTTCTTAACTATTGTCTCTGTAAGCCTTTTCTTACTGCAATAATGGAAATGAAGTAGAGATGTGTGCCTTTCAACATTTTTGAAGGAGAGAAAGTGTTCCGTTAACCCAAGTATGTTTCCAATCTACTATTCTGTCAGAGCAAATCTGCTCTGCTTTTGCATCTGTAGCCTTCATAGGAAGATACTGTCTTTTTCCTATGTGAGCAACTTGAATAGAGCAGAGTATCATTGCTATGCGAAATGTTTGGTGTTTCTTGACAAACAGACAAGGGAAACACTTACTCATCATAAACAGAGTTAATATCCCAGCACTACAGGAGACACAGAAATGCACCGTCAGTCCTCAAGCAGCCCTTCACCTTTTTGCTATGTGGTTAGCTGTCAACTTTTCAACAGTATGCCGGTTGTGGAACAGGACCATCAGCAGCATGAATTTGGTGGCAAGCCCAGTGAAATGAAGGGTAATAATGACTGTTATCTTCAGGCACCATAAGAGATATAACATTACTAAATCCTGAGGAAGCAAGTACTTGTGTGGATTATTTGCAAATAAGCCTGTTAAGTATATATAAGCAAATCTCTCGAGCTACACACTATTATCACAGTAGGTTACATCTCTAGCTGTAACCAATAACCATCATCAAAACACTTTGAGAGAAGTTCCTCTTCTGGCAATTTTGAGCTTTTTGTGTGTGGATTGGTTTGTAAAACTAAAGACAAGGCTAGCATAGGTAAGACAGTAAAGAGAGGACTGAGGGCCAGCAAGGCTTTTTTGCTCATTTATTGATAGAATCATAGCAGCTAACAACAGCCAGCAGGAAAATAAATGTACAAAACAATTCGGTAGTGAGAGCTACCTCAGATGTAACTGTTTTTCTTCAATGAGCAGGATGGGTTTAATACAACTTTTACAAACCAGAAGGCTAGAGTTTACAGCTGTAGTAAATGACACTTTGAAATCATATGTACTGGTGAGACAAACATGAGGTTGTCCAGCAACTCTGCTCTCACTACTACAGCCCAAATAAAACTCTGTTATTGTTACAGGATGATTTAGTCTCCCTAAGCTGTTAAGTTTCACTGGTTTTCATTTAAAGAAGTTGCTGGGAGAAAGACACAAGTGGAAGGCTGCTCAAGAGAAGTGAATGGTGTGAGCCAAGTGTTTAGCAGTAAATAGTTACTGTACGCACTGTTTATGAGCTGGGTTGTGAACTCAGGTAAAAAATCATAGCTATAGGCTCTAAAATAAAGACTGAGAGAAAAACGTTGCACAGCTTAAACAACTGGCATTTGGCTTGAGACCTTAACAGTCATCTTTTTGCAAGAGGAGTGCTGGCTGAAAGGGATGCGTGTAGGGAAAACACCTGATTAGATGGCTCCCATTTTGTTAAAGTTTACATTGTATTTTTCTTGTTAATAAACAGAAAAAAAAAATCAAAGATAATTCACTGTGTAATTCCCCAGTCTCCAGGTGGAATAAAACATCAATTTGAGTAGTCTTTTAACTTAAAAGAAGTTAAAATAATATAATATGTATTATCTATAATGGTAGCAAACCTAATATGTTGTAAACAAATCTTCAAGACTTACTTGCTATAAAATTATATTAAAAATACTTACTAATACATCTCTAAACCAGTGTGAAATCACATTTCATTCAGAATGAGAGATATTAAATAAGGCATGGAAGTACTGCTGTTACAAACGTGACAACCTCAAGACAAAGAAAGAATTGTGTGCCTGAATTGTCCAACATTTTCCAAATTTATCAGTTAATCCTATAAAAGAAAATGCCTTGTCTCACATTTATGTTTCATAATTACATTAAAAGTAACTACACATAGAAAAAGTCACAAGATTTTCATGACATCAAAATATTATCAGAAAAACACTTTTAGTCATGATATAAAAACTGGGATCGTGACATCACATCTATCCTTGTGTTGATGTTTCCTCTAATGATTAAAATCACATGTTTAAAGCTTACCTGTATTCCAGAAAATGTCTGGAAAAGCCAGAAAATCCTACATACAGTCCCAGAATGCTTGTCAGGTAGAAGCCTGATGGAACAAATTTTAGGGACATTTCACACCACTTTGAAATTAGTGGGAGACTGCTTTTGGCTTCAGTGACATCAAGATTTCATCTTCTATATCTCCATCCAACGAATATACAAAATGCTTTGTTTTGTTTAAAAAACAATTGTTGTACAACTATAGCTGATGTGTCTTTCTTTTAAGCTATTTGGATGCCAGTGTATAAGTTGACTTACTGGAATAAATGAGGCTCAATAATTGAATAATCGCAGTTGAAAATCAACAAACAAGTTAGTTCATGTAAGTACCTTGTAAAGCTCCTTTATAATGCAATGATGACAAATAGCTAGAATTGCTGATGTCAGTTCAAAGGAAAAAAAGCGTTCAAAATACAATCATCTTGTCCAAATGCAAATAACTATGTTCAATTCCTAAAGCAAAAGGAATTTGCCTGTGACTACAGTGAACTGATAAAAAGCTTTTGCAGAAAATATAGTAGCTTACATTTCTTAGGGATTCTGTTGTACTTAAGTTCCAGTTTCATTGTTTAATCAAAAACTGTTGGTTTATGAGGTGATTATTTTTTCAGCACAGGATAAAACCATTATCTGACATTAACATAAAGTACTAAGAAAACCAGTATTTGACTTAAATAATATGTTCATTTTAGTCCAAATACCTGAGTAATAAGTTATTAATTTATGACCAGTCTCCTACAGTAATAAAAAAGAAAGATACTGCACATGATTAATTATTTTATTTCCTCCTAATTTAGTTGCACACTCCTGCATCACACTTGGATGCACAACCAAACTGGACACTTAGTGATTCCAGTGGTTACAAATGGAAAGCCTTCAGCTTTTTTTTTTTGTTGTGGCTAAAATAAAACAAACCTGTTTAACATGATTAAAAATATATAGTTCTGTTACTTCTCATGACATTTGAATTGCTGGAGACATTCTGCTTTCCTCTTCTAATGAGGTGCATTAGTCAAGAGCTAAAGGACCTTTGACCCTAGGATCAAGTGCCTACCCTGCAGGGACAGAGCTCAGTATATGGGATTATGGGTTGACAGGAGACAGCTGGAAGAAATACCTGAGAATTCACACTTAAAGTAATCCCTGAAAATTGAATGTAGGTATTTGGAAATAACAATTATGGTCTCTAGTGAAAAGCCTTATAAAAACTTAACTAGGGTTTTGGGACTCCATCAATAGCTGTACTATTGAATGAAGCAGTCAAGCATGTTTAACACTATGCTCAACAGGGACTGAAGTTTTGTGAATGAGCTTAATCTCCAGTTGATTTTATTGCTGACTCCTTTCCTTTGCTAATGATGTCCTGTGCTGTATATTAGTATAATACCAAAGGATTTACCCATTATCAAATAGCGAAAAACCAAATGGTTTGTTTGTAAAGGTTTTTCAGAGGAAAGTGATGACAGATACTTATAAATGCTTGAGACACATGGATTGATGGGTATGTAGAAGTGGCAGAATAAGAGCATTGCTCATGTTTCCTGTACAGAAGAGAGATCAATTATTAAAAACAAAATGCTTGGCATACTGTATATTTAATAATTTTAATTTAAAATTTAAGAAATCTAGCTACCCTTTTTGAGTTATTTCTCCCTTTTGTTCACCAATTTGTACTTTATGACAAGAAACGTACCTTTTAAAAACATTTTAAATCGTTAGAATAAATTCCAGCAAGAATTTAGTTTCTTATTGACTGATAGAGTGAAAATATAGCAAAAAAATATTTTCAGCTCAACTTGAGAAATAGTAATGACAAATCTTTTGAAGAGTTTTGAACTTCCTGAGAGTTTAATTAAAAAGGATATGTTTCCTTTATTAAAATGTACTTGTAATCAAAATGTTTTTAGAGTCTTCTTAAATTTACTTGAGATTTGGGGGGTTTTAATTAAAATATTTGCTGAAATCAAATTAAGTTTGTTAATTCTGCCAACCCTGTTCTTGATTTTTTTATAGGAAACAAAAAACCTGAAAATATTGCTAAGTTTTAAGTAAAAAATTTGCTCTGAGGCAAGACACTAGTAAGATATCTAGTCTTTATATAAGCTGAAATAAGATACTTGTGTCTGCATCTTGAAACTATACTAGATCCTTCCATATCCAATTTTTTTTCATTTCTCAGGCTTGGACAAACCACTGCCATGGCATGACACCTTTGTGTGTTTCCAGTGAACTGATCTGAGGCTTTTGCCCCTGTTCTGTACTTGAAAACCTTATACTGCTTCAGATTACATCAATTACTAAAGGTATCAGGAAGTCAAAACTGTAGCCAAGCCTGACACAAGATGGGAACGTTTCTTTGCTGTCACTCTATTAAATGAGGACAGATGTGAGCAGGATGCAGCGGTCTTCCTCTCCCTTTTTCTTTCTGTGCTTTTTCTTTCTGTGGCTGTCCTGCACTGAGATGATTTTCCAGTAGTACCGTAGGATCTGCTGATGCTGTAGGGTGAAGCAACAATAAATCCCACCTGAGAAACTATTACCTAAAGAACCAACCACAAAATGAATGTAGTATATCAGTTCATTAAGTAGACTGTACGTCTATTTACATTAATAGTACATTTACATGTAGGTTAACTCAGATTTGAATCAGACTCTTAGAAAAATAAAATTAGGTTGCTGATATCCAAAAGCCACTAAGGGTCCAGAGAAGGTCCCTTAAACATTATACGGCCTTAATCTTACCTCCAATTTCTAGGGAAAGACATGGTGCAAAACCAATTTGGCTGAGTCAAGGCAACCAGAAGTTCCAGGAGAAAATTTACTTTCTTGTCAGCATGTTTTCGTCTTTTGTGTTCAATTGCTGTATGGCTGATATGAGCATGAGTTTATCTTGATAGCATAACTAAGTGTTCAGACATGATCACCATGGACTCATGCTGTTTCTCATGGAAGAGTACATCATTTTTCATATATTGTATATACTTTGGAGTTGCCATTTTTAAAAGGCAACTGTTTTAAAAACAAAATCAGGATTTTGTCTCAAATGATAAATTACAATCTAAAGCTAAGTGAACTTGTTTTGTGATAATCCTTAAAGATCAACAGCTGCCTGGCTGTCTGGCTTACATTGGCTAAAGAAACCCAAATACAAACATATATTGCCCATTATTATAATTGCAGGGAAAGGAAGCAAATCTGTCCTTCTTTCTGGAAAACAAAATAAATTTGTGACAAGGAGCACATTTATTTACAATTGCAGCAATCACAAGGATAGTAATAAAATAAATCCTGTAAACAGTGCAATTTATCTGTTTATTATAAACTTGACATTGCATTTGGAATGAGCTCCTGGGAGACTTTCCTTCCCTTCCACAACTAGCAAGATGGATGTTTCTGCACATAAAATGAAAGCTTCTGTCTTTGTGTAGTATATGTATGTTTGGGGGTGGGTGGGTGTACCTAAATTCTTGGTACAGAAACAAGCGGGTTAAAAGGCAATGAATTTAAACTCAGTAAACAAAATGTTCCACAGAAGAAACTCATTGAATAGCTATGCTTATTCTGTAAAACAAGACAATTTCAGGTAAATTTTTTACTAGAAATAAGCATTGCAAATATGACATATTTAGGGCATTGACTGTATCAGTATTGAGGCCACCCATTTTTTTTAGGTGCATCTGTATAAATACCAGCATATAGAAAAATAACCCAAATCAGAGTGATAAAAAGAGGAAAAGTGTCATCTTAATTACAAATTATCTTTATTGTTCTCTCCATTTGTGAGGCACAGATGGACCAACTATGCACAAGAAACAATCAGAGTTTATAAATATGAACATACTGAAAACAAAATTAAACTGATGTTGCATCCATCCTTCAAACATTCTCCTC
This sequence comes from Theristicus caerulescens, assembly GCA_020745775.1. NCBI lineage: Eukaryota > Metazoa > Chordata > Aves > Pelecaniformes > Threskiornithidae > Theristicus > Theristicus caerulescens. Next base: position 48,146,930 of record CM036560.1, on the reverse strand, counting down.
TAAGATATCACACGTCTTTCCAAGGGTTTTTTGAGCTATGCATGGGATTATGATGATAATCAGTGGGGAAGGAATATAGCTGTTGGATTGTTTAATGGAAAAATAACTGAGCATTATTATGGATTTCATTAGTCTAAAGCAGGCAGCGGCAACCCAGAGGAAGCCAACACAAGCCAGTCTTGCTGTCACAAACCCAGTTCAACCCAGAAGCAGAAGGGCATGAGCTTTTCTACAACATCTGACTATGTTCCAGTCTTTACCAAGGGCCAAAACACTAAGAACACAGTGAGGGAAAGTGTGTGGGGATTTCTGGGTTATTATTTTTTTGTTTGACTGGCCAAGCATCTTGGGCAATTAGAAATATGTATTTTAAAAATGTGTTTCCATCCCTGGCACACTCAATGACAAGGATCATTAGAGAAAATTTTAAAATATCAAATTATATTTTTATTTTGTCTGATAGCTTTGAAAGTTATGCTTCCAAATATTTAGAAATACATACAAAACTATAAATGAATTAAACTTTGAAAATACCACTTATTTCTTCTTTTAGTAAACAAAGGTGTGTATCTTAAAGTCAGATATCACCTGTGTTGATTAGCATGATTCAAAAATACATGCAATAGAAACTCATCTACTAACTTGTCCTAAACCTGTACCCTCTATCTGAGTTATAGCAGCTTTTAGGAGTGCATTCAGAATCTATCACATCCCTCCCTAAACAAGTTGTTCCAGTTGCTATTTGTCTCCTGTTAAAAACATTTTTCTTTCCAGCTAGTGAAATAGAATGTGTGAATTAGTGATTACTGCAACCGAAGCAATGAAATTTTATGGGTGTCAGTTAAACAAACGGGATATTTGAGATTGTGATACTATCATCAACAGTTACACCTCTTTGCTTGTGCATTACCAGTTGCAAGATTGAGCTCTTTGAGTGTAAAAGCTTTAGAACAAGAACTCTCCTCTTCCACATGGGGCCAAGAAGAAAAGAATCCTGATCCCAACTTCACCATTCCATGGACATTCAAATAAGACATACATTCACAACAGGAATAAGGTCTCAATGAGAAAGAGACATTGAGAGCCTTCAGAAATATTGAAAAAATAAAGAGAGGACTCCAACTAACTTCTGCTTTACCTTAGCATTCCATATGTGCTTTAAAATTGTTTCCTCTACAAATAAAAATGGACCTATTTTTCTTTTTTTTTTCAGTTTTTCATGATTTCTTCCCCCTTGATTTGCCTTTTAGGGCTCTGATATAAGTGCAGTTGTGGTTTTTTAAAGATGTTTATGCCACTTCTTGCACACAGCTCATCCATCACTCTCTGCTCAGATACAGCAAGAATTCAAAGTGCAGCCTGATTGGCACAGCCTTTTGCCTTTCATGAAGTGACTTAGCTGGACCTGGAGCACCCGTGTGTCACCAACAGCACATTCTTGGAGTCAATGCAGTGTTTCTCCCATGTTTCAGAATATGCTAAAGAGCAGAAATACTAACGTTTACGTGTGCTGTCATGAACTGGAGACTCATGCTGGAATAACACCACTTTGTACTCACCACAGGTCTTATAGGGGCTCTGTTTTAGGTGTCATCCTTGGTACAAGAAATTTTCCTTTGCTACAACTTATCGTTCTTAACTGTTCCTAATGAAACAGTCTCTGACAACATATAATCTGTTTTTCTTTCATATACAAGACCATGTCTCTGGTTAAATGCTAGATTCAGATATTTCATAATAAAAACATATTATCAGTTTCAGACATGGCTTGCTCCCTTAGACAAAGTTTGACCAACTCAAGTTAGAGGTGCTTTCATCTTCTGCTTGACAGGGCCAACCAAGTCTGTCCAGAGTGATGTTTGTGATTGCTTTACTTTTACCAACTCCTGCTTTATACTGATCTGGAGCTACAGTTTGAGTTTCTATCTGAAATGGCAATTCACAAAAGCATCCCCTCACTTTTGTGAAGTTTTAAGTGTGTGTATAGTAGTACCAAATTCTTACTATCTGTGGGAGAAGAGAGAGTAAAATTCTGTCCACTGAAGTTATTGGATATGAAGATGAACCTGGTAGCAGTCCAAAATGAATGCTACATCTCATACCTGCATGCATCATACCAGGAAAAAGGCAGAATTTTGCCTGCGTTTCCTCCTCTCCCTTTCTAACCTAAATTTACATCAGTACTAAGAAAAAAATAAACAGTAACTAAATAGTCTGATCAGTTCAAAGAATATAGAATTAAAAAATATTATTTTTCAACATTACTTTGGGATAATTGCCAATGCTAGCATAATTTAGGAAAAAAAAAAGAAAAATCACTCTTAAGTTATTTTATTATCTAATAACTAGTGAAAAGCTTAATGGGTGTACCCGATGCAAGTCAAGGAAACGCAAGCTCCAGATTGTTTTTCTAGGGATGGGATTTCCAGTTTAGTTCAGGACTGGATGTGCTTTGTTTCACCTCTGCTCACAAAGGTGATGATTTCATAAGCACTTCATTTAGAAGTCAGATTGTCAATATATCTTCAAGTTTTGAATCTACATACTGGGTCTCAAGTGCTCTCTCCAAACAGGAAAATCATGGATCACAATTATAAATAGAAGAATATAAAATTAAAAAAAAATTCAGCAGTCAGAGCAGGTAAGTGTAAATTAGAGATTAATAAATGCTACAAGATTATCTAGTCTCTACCAAATGACTTGAGTCTGTTATAGCTCAAGCTAAGAAGCCTGGACTTCTAAATCTAACCCTAAGGCCTCCGGCTTAATTCCAGGATGCCAATAAATATTTCTGCTGTCACACAGGAAGTGTCTGAACAAAATCTTCTATCTAGATAACACTAATTATAAACAATAACAATATTTATGATATAGTCACCTAAATAAGTTACCAAAAAAAAAAATCTAGAATGTGGCTTTATGATGTGTCATTTACCATGTTGTGATCTTACCTCAGAATAAATAGGGGGTAGTGTTTTGAGAGGAAGAGTGTACATACAGACAAAGATGGTATGCTTTACATTGCTGGTGTGAACCATACATTACAAAGAAACCTTAACAGGTACCTGTAAGGAAAAAAAAAGTGGAAAAAACCACAATTTTTTGAGCAATCAATTAAATTTAAAAGAAATAAACTAAATTCACATCAGGGAAATATTTTGCATTGTGTGACCACAGTGCTTTTGATCCAATACCAAGAGCTCAAAAGCTGGATTTATTATATCATCAAACTGTAGATCTTGAGAAGAGAACTGTGTGAGAAGCAGGACTACCATGGCTCCTCACAAGATGTTAGCTCTGAACTCCAGCACTTCAAATAATGCTAGTTAGTTGTTTCACTGCTGAGCAATAAATGTGGGGTCATAACTTGAAAAACTGTTTCAATGGAGTATCATCTGGTCATGGCAAGTGGCTTGTGCATCATCTAAGTTCAGTGGTGAAATGCAATCCATGTTCTGTAGATCTTAAGGAAAAGTTAGTGGGATTTGAAAAAAAAGTTTCAACCAAAAAGAAAAGAGGTAACATATATTTTATAATGTTCAAAGAAAGCCCACCCATAAAAGAAGAGGCTACTACAAAGCTGATTGAGCTATAAATCTGCAAGCAATAACACCACAATGAATTTTGGGGCTTGAGAGCAAATCATCCTAAGTAGAGGAGAAATGGAAAACTTTTTGTATTTGGCCTGTGGGAAACAAATTAAGCATATTAGGATAGTAGAGGTGACACAGAACAAGAATAAATATATTAGGATTTAGGGAAGGCTTTTCTTTTATCTCATCTAAGTCAGGATTTAACTTTCTCTGTTCTGTATATATCTTATAATCTTATCTCCATTAAGGAACACTGAAAACTTCAAGGATACTCTATTCCAATTTAAGACTTTTTAAAATTGTTTTTTAGGGTGCAATAGAAGAATAAATTTGTGGACTACTTACTATCTGGCACTAGCCTAAGTAAGTACTTAGAAAATTTCTTCTTTAAAAAAAAAGTAACCCCAGACCAGAACATGCCTACATTTTCATGAAGTTTACTTACAAATACAAAGTTTCAATTGCTTTTGTCCCCACTTGCTTTATGTCAGTTTCTATACAAAGTTTCAGAACATTTCTAAGCTTTGGGGAAGTTCTGAACTAGATCCAAACCTTGGCTACTCTAACATTTAAAATGCAACAGAAACATGTGTTTGTCCTATAGTATGGAAATGGTTCAACATCATGGTTTAAGTATACATGCCTCTTGAATTTATTACCCAGCAAAAACCTTCCTTTAAGCCTACCCAAGATTGCCAGCTTTCAGCCAATTTACCAACAGGATTTTTTTATTTATGCTGTCAATAAATCAATGTTTTCTGCCAGCAGTTCTGCAACAAGAACTACTCTATTTTCTGTTGCATACATCTGGGAAAAACAAATATGAAATTACACAAAGATAATCACTAGAGAATGAAGCATTATATGCCTTTCCCAGCACTGCTAGCTGGGCATGTCACTTGCCATAGTAATGGGTCAGAGCCAGAGTAGTGGAATTATCTGGGGTTCAGCTAGATGCAACCAATGTGAACTCTGAAAGTACAGATCTCACCAGCATTTTATTTGATTCCAGGCAACTTTGTAGACAACTAGTCTCGGAGTGAACCAGCTTGGGCAATTTTGATTTACTGTCTGACAAAGGTATTTTTCTTCATATGCATTTGATCCTATGGAGCTTTTTTTTTCCCCTTTTGGTATTGCTTTCACATTTTGGGTTTTTTTTAATGAGAAGATATTTTACAAAGATGGAAAGAAGCAGCAGACTCTTGTTCCCATCTCTCTTTTCTACTTACCTTTCTTTACTGAATGTTTTTCTCCTATCCAGACTTTTTCCTTATTTCTTCTGACCCCACATAATAGTTATTAACTAGATTTTTGCTTTTAAATAAAGTACTTATTTAATAAGAAAAAAAGTAGGAAAAGAAATCTGTAATCAATGATTTGCTGTCCAAGCCACTACCGTCTCCCTTCTCTCTCTTCACATAGATTGCTCATTTCACCCAATCAATTTACAAAAGTTAACTTTGATTCCTTCTGTTCCAGCTGAGTTGTACTTCTCACATAGACTTGAGGAAAAAAATACTGTTTCCAAGTTATTACTGCTGCTTCTGATCATCTGAGCACAGCTTGGGGCCTGCCTGCCTATGGCATAAATTAAAATAGTCTGAAGATCTCTGTGCAGCTGACAGTAGTAACCTTAAATAACTTCCTCCACTGTTGTTGCAAAGGAGAGATGGCCTCCTTGATCAGCTTTGTGTTGACTAGAGAGTCACCTTACTTCAAAGGCAAGCGACCAACTTTAAGATTCTAGTAAATCACTGGAGCAGTTGAAAGGAGGTGTATGAAAAATCATGCTTGCAGTTTCTCTCAAGCTGCACTTTCTACAATTATTGTTACATATGTATGCTACTCAATATATGTGTCTGAATCACAGTTTCATGGAGGAAAACCTTACTAGTTTGCTAGTAAGGTCTAGATTGGTTGGTATAGAGTCATGGTTTATTATATTGTCACAGCATATGTCATATACTATATGACTGACAGTTTCAACAACTAGAATGTTTTCTGTGTAGGCACACATCATATAGGCAGATAGAGATCCTCTTTCTCCCACTTTTCTCAACTAAACTGAGATGCCTGGGCACAGAAATAAGGAAAAAAAGGCATCAGAAGACCTAAGAGTATATACAGTTTTGCCATAAGGCAACATTTCTTTCTGAAAACAAGGAACTGTTGTTCCTGACCCAGTGCTGGAGGCCTAGCCTCTAGGCTGCTGTGTGTCTTCTAAATTTGGTTCTACTAGCACCTTTTTTAACCTTTGACTAGTTCCCCCTAGCTGAGAAACTGAAGAAATATAAACAAAGACAGACTGGATAATCAAATGTATAGTTATAATGCATAATCCTAAGTATTTAATCTACATATGTAAGTTTATATTTCACCTGTCCTTAGGCAAGGTGGTAGGTTTTGTGAGATCCCCTCTTTTTCTGCAAGACACTGACAAAAGAAGAATTGTATATTATTGTTCATGGGAACTCTGAGAGGTAAGGAATCATAAAATGAATCTAGCAAAGTAATAATGTCATGTTCATTATTGCAAGAGTCAAGGCACAGGATCAAAGGCTCAGGAAAAAACAAAGTTTGACAAAAAAGAATCAGTTGGGAGTAAGGGTCACAGCCAAACAGGAACAAAAGAATAAAGAGCAGAAGAAAACATCTGCAAGCCTTGCTTGTGGGGAGGGAGAAGGAAGTAGGAAGAGGGAGGAACCTTTCCACATACTTACCCTCAGAGGTTTGCATACATTTGTGTACTCCACATTGTTTGAACCTGATTTATAAAATGGTTGCATTTCAGAGATAATGAACATCACAGATGACCTCTCCAGAAGGGTTTCCCTTCCCCTTAAGGGATAGGGGAAAGAGAACTTTCTCGCCACAGGAGAACATAAAGACTTTTAGGGGCTTTAACCACCTAACTTCCATAACTTTTGTGACATATGTTATATATGTGAAGATCTGTGTGCGTCATTCTTTTTTTTAAACATAGTCTCCTTATTTCCTTCCTTGCTTCTCATCTCAATCCTTACGTGTGGCTCCACAAAATGGAGGGGGCAACACTACAAAAGAAAAATCCAGAGGGTGTAGATTCATGTGGAGTGAGCAGAACCTGACTTGCTCTGACTCCTGACAGAGATTCAGAGTAATAGGTCCCAACCTGGGCAATGATCAAGCACTCAGACAGAGACAGCACAGAATTCACCTTGTATTCTTCCCTACTGCCCATAATCATTTTGGGTTGGGCTGCAGTAAGCCACTGCAAACCTAGGAAAGCTTTAATTTATACCAGTAGCCATTCTTGCAATCACCTTTTGTTCCCGTGCCTTAAAGCCAGAAAGATATATGTACCTTCTGCCCAGTAAGCCAGTGGGAAGGCTTGAATAAAACCATTACTTTCACAAAGTATGCACAAAACCTAACTTCAGATAGGCAAGGTCAGCTTTCCTCAGCTTTCTCTACAGCCAATGAGGTGAAAAATATAGGTTAGGAGTTTCCTTTAGTATCTGAGGAGGCTATTACTTCCCATTAATATGGAAGTTTTCTGAGCAGAAATATTCTTTTATATCACTATAGAATATTGCTGCTTTCTTATCTTGTCACACTTATTTCTTGCAGAAGACATTAGCAGCAGTAGATTGGTACATCTCCATGGACTAGCCATCACAGGAGTTGGAAAGCATCACATAACTCACCTTTTACCCTTTGCACTTGGGAACTCATCAGGAAAACATCCTTTACATGTGTTCTCACACACAAGCAATTAGGATATACAGAAAATGTTTAGCAGGTAGAAATAGGGTGGAAAATAGCATCCACAAAAGGGATCGTTCTTAGTACTTCCTCTTGCATGATTGCTATGTTTTTACAGTGCATGTTTTGCTCATTATAATATTTACTTAGCTATTTTTTTATTCAACTGCTCCTGAGGTAATACTATACTTTTATTTATGTCTAATGGGATGTTTAAAGTAGTGCATTCTGCTCATCAAAGAGCTGGTTCTGCAGTATTCTTGTCTTCCTCACCCCTGTAAATTTTTGAAGCAGTTTAATTTCTCACTATATGACTGCTTTACAATGTAAATACTCATAACTGCTGTCAATTATTTCCAATATAGTGCAAGCAAAGGTAAAAGAGTAAAACTGGGAGATGATCTTTCCAAGATGTGGCTTTAAACTCAAAATAAGAAAGACCCTTTCTCCAGACTCTGATTCAGACTTTTAAAACCTCTTTTCCATTCAGTGCACCATAACTGGGTATTAGATATGGTCATCAAATTGTCCACGGATGAGTAAACTCCCCTATCAAATTGGTGGGCATTTTTGCAAACTAGGACTGGTGAACTGTTTTGAGAAACAATGTAAAAATGTTCCACAATGGGACGGACTGACAAGTGGAACAAATCTGTCATGGGCAGTGGCAGATTTTTAATCACTTGAAATCTTCAGATTGATCACTGGACATGTCTTAGCCAGACCCAATTTGTTGGGACTCAGAACCAATTTGGTTGTTGTGGTAGGTTAACCTTGGCTCAGGACCAAACTCTAATCCATCTGCTCAATCACCCCCCCACCGCAGCAGGAGAGGGGGAGAAAATAGGATTAGAAAGTTTGTGGGTCAAGACAAAGATAGGGAGATCACTTACCAGTTACTGTGGTGGGCAAAACTGCCTCAACTTGGGGAAAATTCATTTAATTTTTTTCCAGTTAAAATAGATTAGGGTAGTGAGGAACAAAGACAAACATTAAAACAACTTTTCTCCCCCCTCTCTCAGGTTCAGCTTTGCCCCTTCACTCCCAAATCTTCTACCCACCCCAAGAGTCGCACAGAGGGATGGGGAGGTGACAGTCAATATGTAACAGCTGCTCTCTGCTGCTCCTTCCCTATCACACGTCTACCCTGCTCCAGCATGAACTCTCCCCACGGGCTTTAGTTCCTTCAGAAAATAACTGCTCCATCATGGGTCCTGCATAGACTGCAGTGGATACTTGCTCTGGTGCCTGGAGCACCTCTGCCCCTGCTTCCTCCTCCTTGTCTTCCTCTGATCTCGGTGTTTCCTCCATTGTTTTTCACTCTTTTTGTCCTCTCTCTTCATTCCTCCTCTTTCTGTCCAGCAATTTTGCCTTTTCTTAAATGTTTTCTTAGAGACACCACCAGCTTCACTGATGGGCTCAGCTGTGTCCTGCAACGGGTTCAGCACAGGGCAGCCTCTGGCCTCCTCCCACAGAGGCCTCCCCTGCAGCCCCCGCCACTGCCAGCACCTTGATGTCTACACACAACACAGTTGTCAATGAGGGAAGGAGGTAAAATCCAATGGCTGGTACTAGAGTTTGAGAATCAGTACTATGACATTAAAATTTTGTCTGTGTTAATAATATGCACCAAGTGTTCTCATCTAAGCAAGTGCCAAGTACCAATTAGTCATTGCTTCCACCCAGCACTTGTAATTGCTTACACCATTTATCTGTAGCCTCTCTGAAATCTGAAAAATAAAACCCATATTTTTACGGAAGACAGACAGAAATGAAGATTAGTTTCTGAAATTGGATACAAATCCCAATTTAAGGCTTGTAAATGTTGCAGATTCAGGTGGTTTTGACTGACCAACACTTTACTGTAAATATCACCTGCCTTGAAAAAGCCACATAGTTCCAATTTCTGCATTTTAATACCTTTCACAAAAGCTTCTGCAGATAATTTGACATACTGTTTAAAATATATGTAGAAAAATTCAAACATAAACATTTTATGACAGTTAAAGTATTTTCCTGTATATTTGGAATATATTAACAACATATTGTGTTATGCTGTCTATGAATATTTAAATATAAAAATGCAGCCTGGATATCCTTAATCACAGTAACACTGTTTTATAAATATGGTAATAAATATTAAAACCTATGTAATGCACATATGGAAAGCATAGACTTTTTGAGACATGCAGGGTCATTTGTGCCTTGCAAATCATGAACCTTAAGAGAGACATCACTTAAAAGAGACAAAAGAGAGAAGAATTTGAGAGCAGAGTCAAGGATTTATGATAGATCCGTATAGGAACTGCAGAAGATTTAGGCATCTAGCTGCCATTTTATACGCCTAAATCTAAAGGTTACAACTTCAACACCCCATCTAAGACGAAGCCTATCCCAAGAGGTACCTGTGTCTTCGACTTTAAAGTATTCCAGGCGTGAAGAACTGTGTTCTGGGCATGTCCTTAAAGGCCACCTTCTCCCTAGGTTTCAGCAACACAAAGCATAGCTCACAGCTAAAACTTTCAGGATTTGCAGACTTCTTTGCAAAAGGTGGATTTGAATTTTTGGAGCATGTGAAAACCTCACACAGGTGGGATTATCACTGGGCTCTGCTTTTTATGAGATCAGGCTCAGCTCCTTCTTTTACTTGGAAAAAAAAAAAAAGATTTTACGTCAACACTATCCTTGCAACAAGCCATCAAGTATTTTAAGGAGAGGTGTCCTTCTATAACCTTCTGTTGAAATCAGAAGCTTAAGAAATGACCATGCAAGGGAAAAATGAGAACAAATATGAGTGAGAATGACTTTTATCTTCTAATAAGTAGACTCGCATATGAAAAAGTTCCCATCCTCTTCCAGCAATATTTGCCAGATTCTTCCATTAAGTATTCATGTGAGGAAAAACTGGAGTCCTATCTTGAAATACTTCATGTAGCAGAATTCCTTTTGATGGCCTTGAACTGAATGATAGCTCTGTCATGTCTCTTAATGATGTTTTCAGTCTTAAAGAAAGGTTCCTCTGCTTCAGATGTTAGTTTAAGTCTTGTGCCAGGAGCTGGAAAGCCACTTCTCACCTCCTATGATCCAGGCAAAGTAAAACTCATTGGGAAAATTCTTAGGGAAGAAGGAACAAAAATGGGTCAAGTATAGAAAGGATTATTTCTAATTCTACCTTGAAAAACCTTATTTGTATCATTTATTTAGAAATGTGGGAGGACAATACAGCTTTATGTATCTCTAGGATAAGGCAGAAGAAATGTGATGGCTGGGATCTTTACTTAAAATTCCCCCAAAAAGGAAAATGATACATCATGACTATTAAAACTAACAGGAAATCTGTTGCGTTCTGTGACATATGCAAAATGAATATGTTCTATATGAATAACATTAAAAAACAAATAAGTCACCTGGCAGCATATAGTTAATATAGTTCTTCCCTTTCCACTAATCTCTCCATATTCAGTATACGAACTTTTTTCATATGTTGGTCAGTCAAAAAGAAAGCTACATGTAAAGGATCTCCTCATGAGATACTTCTGCAGTGATGAAGGAATCAAGCATTGTTTCCTCTTTCCCCCTGAACTTTGCAGGACAGCTGATAAAGAACTAATCAGATCCAGGCAGATGCCCATTACTTTTCACTCCTCCAGAATTCACAGGGAAAAATATATAACTTGTGGTTAATTCACTTCTACCATGATTTTCCCACTACCAATATATTTGCAACCAGATTATGGTGCTAGTAAAAGCTAGAGGATGACAGCACTTCTGTAGGAAACACTGAATGGAAGAAGTCTTTGAGTATGAATCATATATGAAACAGCATCAGCAAGAGCAAATAATGCACACACTTATGTGGACAAATATGTTGTCCAGTCCATGGAAACTATATCAAGGCTGCAAGCAGAAAAAGGTGCTAGACTAATGAAGAGAAGGATGCAGCTGAGAAATAAAATGGAGTCTGTACAATGATAAAGAGGACTAGTGCATGACAATCAGGTAGATGAATAGATGGAAGATATCCACTGGGAAGTAAATATGGAAGCTTTGTTCAGAATGAGAACTAAAAGAGAGGAAACTGAGAGGAAGTCATAAATCCGGTGACCTACAAGAATTATTTTACATGGTTGCTTGTGCCAATCATTCTGCATAAAATTATGGACAGTTTCTGCTTTGAGGTGCCACAAGCAGAACATTCAGGAAAATGGATGACACTAGATCATTTTTGTACAAATCCATACCATCCTACAAAAACAAGTATGACAATTTAAAAGAACTCATTTTTGGGTCAGGCAAATCATTGCATGGGAGGACTCTAATACTCTATCAGAGCTATATAAAAGGAGCATATAAGTTGCCATACAACAACTTTGCAAACATTGGTGAAGCAGAGACAATAGGTGACAGCCAGCTTGCATATTAACAAAAGAAAAGCAGAGATGTGTAAAGCCCTGAAGAGTTACAACAAACTTGATTTTGCTTTGACATACTACGGAAATGTAACAGAACTATTTTATATAAAAACAAAGAGCTCTAAACTCAAACTGGAAAGTAGCAGCAACACTTTATATATGCATATAGGATGCCAAAGAGGAATGGAGGTGGAGAAGTCAAAATAAAATAATGTCTTCTGTAGCAAGCTATTGCTGTTTATAAAATTCTTGCCTCTGACAACTTCCCAAGGTCCCTCAAGTGAATATTAACACACAGAATAAATGGAAAATAGTACTTTTTATCTTAGGCTATGGTTTCCTAGCAGAATTTAATAAAGCTGAAGGAAAATAGAAAAGTGATTACCCCCCGCTAATCCACAGGACCAAATTTAACACCAGGCAAAATATCATCTGTACAAACAGCTTAATGAAATTTCAGGCAGAATAAAATTGTGGAGGGCCTGATTTCAGGATGAATTTTTAGAGAAATTTTGAGACATAGCAGCAGAATACCTTTCACTAAGTATCACCCATCTTGAATGCTTCCTGCCCTGGTGGCAAAAGTAGAGAGAGGGACAGATTTGGTTTTGTTCATTTAAGGCAGATAATAAACTATGTTTTCTTCTTTTAAAAAAAGATAATTTTCTTCCCAGGGTAATAAAAATTCTCTGTGAACTCTGATCTTCCTCCTAAAGAGTGTAAACAGATGCATACTTATAAAAAATGTGAGTTAAGATAAATAAGTTACACAGTAGTACTCAATCATAATGTTCTCGGCTGCAATCTTTTCCTTTTTCTGTAACTTATATATTTTCATTGTAAGTATACTGGGTCCCAGGCCCCAAGGTCCCGAATCTGTTCTTCCTTACACCTCTGGAAATCAGAGTGGAGATGTGATTATAAAACTCGGGGGTAATTAACATCAGAACTGGGTCCCTCATCTCCATATTTGACTCAGAAACACCTAGCACACATTGAGAGAGAGAGGGTCGATGTGAATAATGAATAATAGCTATAAGAAGTAAGCAAGTGGCCTTTCCTCTTTTCTCAGGCTAATAGCAGAAGACCTTGAGAACTTGACCCTACTGATGAATAAGGCAATAAATCTGCTAAGCAGCTATGCATATATATACAATATAGTGCCTTTCTAAGGACTTGGGAAATTCCTTTTCATTGTTCTGACCTCAAGAGGGGTCAGTATTCTTATCTCCTGGCAATGAAAATAGTTGAGACTGTTGTCTTGTTTTTGAACATTAAAGAGCTTCTGTGATGAAGCAGGCCAAGACTTGGACAGCACAGATTTCACCTGAGCTAAAATATGTATCAAGCTCTTGGCTATTCACATAAGACTCATAAATGATGGAGGCTCCATGCTTTCTGAAAGCTTTGGGAAATGGTAATGGCTTGAAGAACTCTACATAATAGCGTATTAAAGCTTCTAAGTAAGTATTACAATACCTTCTCACAGTCATCAACCCTAACTTTGATTTCTAAAGCAGTATCAACAAAAAGTGTGCAACAAAAATTATACTATACACAGGCTCATTACTGTACATTTTGAGGTAAGTAGTAACTTCACCTCTTTTTGTTTGGATAGATGCCATAGGAAAAAGTGAGTCTAAGAGAACAGTGAATATTTTTGGGTCAGTTCCCTTCCACAAATGTTCCATGATTCCCTTTTGGAGACAGAAGGGATTATAACACTATTGGCTCTACTGCATGACTAAGGTTGATACAGATGGGGAGGGTGTGTCCTAGAAGTCATATTAAAAGCTTTCTTATCGATGATATGTAGCTTCTACATTAACTGAGTCTTTCCTCCACTTTACCATGCAGCACCCTTCCTTGAGCTGGCACATAGTCTTTTCTTCCCACACAACAGGGTTGTCTTTGAGATGCTGAATATCCTTATTTTCTGCATTTCTTATGATTATTGGACAGGACAAAAAGATACAGGTCATTGTGCTTCTGTACCATTGAAACACTGCTTCCACTTAAAAAACATGTGTGGCACAGGCTTGGAGGAGGAGAGTACATAGTCCTCACTGCAGTTTAAGAATCCTATTAAAGGAAGAAAAGTTTATCAGTAAAAAAGGGGAGTATCAACTGGTCTAAACAACTTTTGTAGCAAGCCTTTGACTCTTCATATTTCCTTCTTCCAACACTGGAAATAAAATAGCAGACATTGAATTGCTTTTGTCTATTCCTTCTAGTGTTCTGAAGGTAGATGCCATTCAGTTTCAATATGGACACTATCTTCCATATGGGTGTTGCTTACACAAACAACATAATAATGGCAAATTGAAAGTATAAATATTGTCTTTGATACATATGCTAAACATCAAATGGAGATTTTAATTTGGGTAGTGATCAGCAACTTCTGCCAAGAATGAGATAGCAAGGTGGGTGGACATATTTCTATACAGCCTCTAGGGAGAGAAGTAACCCTATGCTATCCCCAGTGTTTCTAGGTACATCGTGTGCTATCTCCTCAGCACCCTGTATTTCAGGAAGTCAGCCTGTTTGTGAAGTTATTGTAAGGTAGCAGTGGGCATAAGTAAAACACTGCTAATATAGTACTTGGCCAAAAGAGCCTCCCCTGTAGGAGTTTGTTTATAAATTGCTTTGTCCACTTGACAAGGTTCAAATCCCATTCTCTTAATGATGAATCTCATCTGTTCCTGGTGCAGAAAGAAATGTTTTCTTTCACTTCTACGTGTGGTAAGAGCTCATTCATCTCTGTATGTTCTAAAGGGAAATCTAGCTACATCAGAGAGAGAGAAAGGAGTATTCAGAGGGCAACTGATGGCCAGGAAGAATATTGAATTCACTTTCCTGGACAGACATTCAAATGGTAAACAAGTGTGATAGAAAACAGCTCTATATTTCAGCATGATGTGTGTTCTCATCTCTTATGATTAAACCCCCTGTGGGCCATCTGCATTTAATGGGTTAAGAAACTACTTTGTAGCTGCAGTTTTTTTCCTTCCATGGCTCTTATTTATTTGAGAGGAGACCAAACTGCACTCTTAAAGTGCAAGCAAGTAGGAAACACTGCCAAAAGAATGAAAACGAAAAGGCAAATTTATGGGCCAGTGTTGTTTTAAGCATTTAGCAGTATAAATAGGAAGTGTAGATAAATGTGGACATATAAGTGACTCTCTGTTTATCTCAGTTACATTATTTGCCTAAATTCCAGAAGAGAATTAGCCCAATTAGTTTATATAAGGGTTAATGCTCTGCCTTCTGACTAGCAAATTTAGCATATATGTAGAACTGTTTTCAAACTAAAACTAACACTCCTCCTTAGAAACAGGTCTTCCTAAAAGAAAAGCATTGCCCTTCAGTTCATCCTTGTCTCTCTGATCCTTAAAAAAAACCCCCAAAATCAGACACAAATATGGAAACTGCTGTAGTAAAATTAGATGTAAAACACTGATTTAATAAAATTCAGTGTTTTAATAAATAGCAGAATAGACTACCTTACAAAAAAGCCCTTCATATAATCTAAGTAATGTTGTTCCAGGACAATTTGATTTAGCGCAGTAAATCTATTATGTATTTATTAGGATCATATTCTGCTCCCAAGTGAAGTCACTGGCAAGATTCCCATTAACTTCAATTAGGATTCTGATCACAGGGAGATTTTTGAGTAGAGTTAAGGAAATTTCACCCCCTCTGCCAACACTGAGTTTTCTGGCTCTAAATATTCAATAAACTCCCAGCCAATGAGTGGTATTTTCCTCTTTTCTCATTGTATATATTACTTAAACATTTGCTAAATAATACTCACTAACTCAGATCTTTCTAAAAGGCTCCCAAAATCATTCAGTATTTTATTTACTCTATGTGTTCAAGTGACATCTGACAGATTTTTCCATATGTAAATATACATTTCATTATATATTAAAATGTTTATAAACACTAATGAGAAAATCATTCTTAGTACTCTCGAAGCTGAGTTGTTCCCTTAATATTACTTTGAAAGAAAAATGCAACGAACATGTTTCGTATTGTCATTTTCACAGTTAAAGATCTCAGCTGGTTTCCCATTTTTAATGATTTAAAACAAAATCATTTGAGTAAATACACCTGAGGTAAATACAGTGTTATACAGATTCAGATACTTCTGTCTCTCTTTGAGGACACTGTCTAACAAAGCTTTCATTTTAACTCTACCCTTCTCTTTCTCAGAAGGGCAAAACATTGTGAAAGTGTTAACTAGGACCTTATTCCACCTACAAGCAGTTTGTTAATAATAATCAGACTGGATTTAACAAAAAAAAAAAAAAGGTTTAGTTTTTTTTATAACCAAAAAAAAGGCTTTTTAACCTCCTTAGTTCATCCCTTTTCATATCAATAAATCACTCATTCACAGAGCAGTTTTGGATGCAGGATTCTAAATCTTTTGCAGCTACTGGATTATAGCAGAAGACTTGGCCCAGCTGTAATGATAGTGGGACTATACTAAACTGTGGTTGCTATGCACATATGGATATTCTCAGAGAATATAAGGCAAGGAAGATCAGGCCTATTTCAATTGTTTTTAATAATTATAGGATGCAGAGACCATCATTGCTCAGCTTCTGAGAGATGAAGCAGAAATCTGTCAGGTTATGGAGGGCGCTGTAGTGTGAAAGCACAGGAAAAAAGCACTCACAGCATCTTGTGAGCCATCAATTTCCACTATATAAGCCAGTGCAGAAAGTATGATTTTTGTCCTGATCCTATAACCTATAACCTTTCAAATTATCTTTTTCATGCTAACAACATTATAGACTTTGATCAATATTATTGCCTATACGTAGATGAATTTTTAGTCTAATCTCCTGCTTATTCCTTGTGCGAATAATCATTGTTATCAAGGTGGCAGCGTGAGCTAAGATGAAATTTTGCCTTGTTGAGTGTCAGGCCTCACAACAGCCCTTATTCTTTGAGAAGATAATGGATTTTGAAGGACTCACCTGTTTGGGGTTTTTTTTCATATATTGAAAAATCAATGACATCTCCTGTGTGGACTGCATTAAAAAAAACAGATTTGGTTAGAACTATGTAATTTTTATATTGTTATTTAAATAGAGCAAAAACAACTGACTGAAACAGGTCAATATCTCAAATACATCTTATGTGAGAGTATTGTGCAATGTTCTTTCATTTGCATGCCACAGCTGTACCAGGTTTAATAGTTTGTGGTTGCAAAGAAGAATGGCCATGCTTCAGGAATTTGGTAGACTCACTGATCCAACTGTCACTGTGTTTTATGCTCTGCCCTCATGCTGCTTAAAAAATGCAAGGAAAGGAAAACCCCTGAAATTCAATGATTAGAGAATTAGAGACTCGGGTGTTTCTCCCCCAAAATTACCCTTTAATTTCCCAATATCTTTTTATTGGCAGTGATAGTCATACACCCTACCAGCCCCTGCCCCTTCAAGACGTACTTTTTGGGTTCTTTATATCCCTCCTTAAACCCATACTGTTATTGAAAAAAGAGATAGGAGAGGGTGGCAATAAAATAATTCTTATGTTCACAGGTCCTGGTGAGATTTAGGTGGGGGAATTTAGGCAAGGGGAGGGAAGGAAGGGAAATCTTGGGTTTATGGTTTCTCCTTACTCCAGCACTGCACCCTGACTCTCGTCCCAGAAGACTATTCTGCCATCTCCCAGCCACCATACCTCCATACTGACCTGCACACTTCTTCTCTCATACCCACACCTCACATTCAGTTCTTGCCCAGCCTGCTGCTTATTTTACACAATTTAAATCTAAAATATGTTCTCTCAACTACCACAACTTTACAATCTGGATGTTTACTTAATAAGTTTGCTTATATCACCAATATTTCATACTGATAATTCACCAGTGTTACCATGGCTCTTTTGTATAGCAGTGGCAATACAAAGCAGCCATAAACCTAGTTAAACTAGATATATACTTCAGCTTCTTCAAGCTACTCAAAAGTGATATAAAATAATGGGTACCGAGCTTTGGGTAACTCACAATGTCTTACTATCATTCTGATACCAGCCCAAATCTAAAAGGGATAAGAAGGGTGTATTCTGGAGATGAGTGAGTCACTTGTTAATTAATTGGGTAGTGTAAAGAGCTGGGGGAAAAAATCAGTGCCTTGTCACAGAAAGAACTTCCCCTGGAACCATTCTGAATTTTAGCAGTATAAGTGTTTTAAATAGTTCTAACTCTGTCAGCCTGATTTAATTCTGATTAATAATTAATCTAATTAATTATAATCAATAAAATATTAATTCATCTGTGTAATTTTGAAAACAACTAATATTTTACTCTTTGCAAACAAGATTTATTTCTGTCGTGCTAAAGTATCTCAGTATTAAATGCACAGCGTTGGTTCGTATATGTTAAATTATATACTTCAGGGCCTTACCATAAAGTTCACTAGTCAAAATAAAATGCCTTTTAACATATTTGACTGGATTTTTTCAACACTTGTCAGTGTAAAATATGATGACAGTAAAGAAGTGAAGTGAGAATGTAGTTCATTTTGGCTTATTCCTCAGCAACAAAAGATGCCTTCATTGATATGTTCTTGTGGTATGTAACACTGCTGATTAAACTGTAGGTAGAAATCAGTTGTGTCAAACTTTTCTGATCATCTTTATGGTAAGGAGCCTGGGTCTTCAGCTGCTAAATGCAGTGTTGTCCATCACTCACATGAGTCTGTACCAATCTTAAAGAGGGACTTTCAATTTTCATAGATAAATTACATCTGTTCAAAAAATTGTTCAAATACAGGCTTAACATTTCAAATTGTTGATGAATCAATCATAGGTGAAAAAACAGTGCAGTGTGGCTTGTGTCATCACAAATTCTTCACTGCAATAATTACAACAATATTTCACTTTCTCTTTTAACAGGATAGGGAGTCTTTGCCCAGAAGTTCTATAAATTTACTTCTCAGCATTGCATGATGATCACATATCTCAGACATTAGTTAAAGTTACTTGGCAGGGAAGGCTATGTAAATCACCTCCTTTTGTTTTTAGTGCATTTGCCACATGTTGAAGAAACAGCGGAAAAGATTAGTTGCTCATGCTAAGAAATCATTAAGTGCATAAAATCAAAGCACAAGAACACAAGTCCTGTCAAATGTGGGAGTATAGTCCAGTGGAAAATAAAATCATTTACCTGAATAGAAACTTACTCAAATTATTTGCATATACTCAAATGCCTCTTTTCTAGAATTTCCTTATAAAAGAGAACCCTACTAATAGCCCTGTTGTGCTCTATTTGCACTATTTGTGGAATAAGGAGCTACTCATCTTGGTTAAAAAATCTGAGTCTGGCCTTAAGGCCAGCGTTGGGCCAGATTCTGCCATCCTTACCAGAGCTGAATAGTACCTTAAGCTGGGCCTGATTATGAACCGATACTCATGTGGTGCTGAGCAGCCCTTTGCATGAATGGGGCCATTGTGAATAAACATTTACAAGTGATTCACAATTTGGCCCTATGTGAGTAGTCTCACTCACAACAATGCATCTACTCTTGGAGTAAAGCTCTTACTAAATAAAAGTGGCAGAATGTGACCCTGTTGTAGTACTTGACATCTAACACGAAGATACTTTTTCATTAGCTAAATGAAACACTGCAACCAACAGACTATCATTCATTCTTTGAGACGAGGCTGATGCAAGAGCATGACAAGCATTAAAGCAGGCCTGCAACTTATCACACCTCAGGTTTAATGAAGGGCTGAATACCTGTTTGTCTAATGCATAAAGTTATGCTAGCAACATGTAACAAATAATTTCCATTGCCTAACAATTGAGGATGAAGAATTAATTAGAAATTGTATCCCTTTTCACTTAATTAAAATCAGCAGGAAAATGACATAGTCTTTTATTTTCCTCTTTGATTTTGGAGGCTCTCAGGCATCTAAAATGTTGTAATGTTTTGAAAACGTAATTTTATTCTCCCCAAGTATTTTGTCACTGCAATAAATTCCTAGGAATTGTTTAATTTTACTCTTGACATAAAAAGCTTGTAAAAATGAATGTTTTTTCTGGGATTTCACAAAACAATAATAGCAAATTCTACTAGCAAAACAAATAAGTAAACTGAAAGAGAGGCAACAATAAAAATGGCTTGAAGTTGGCCAACTAAGCTTTTGCTTCTTTATCCACTAATGATGCTCTAATAAAAATTATCTGGAAATCACATTGACATGTTCTAAATCCTATACCTTAAAAGCAATGATTATGTGAAACTGAAAAAAAAAAAAAAAGAAAAACAACATTTTAGAACTGGAAACTGTTTGACCTGCTAAAAAAAACCCTTGTGTTTCCACCACTTCCATCCTTCTGCATGTGGCACAATTGTCTATATAAAACTAGTTACCTTTACCTGTACTGATAAAAATTCCTTTTTGCTTTAAATCATAAGGCTCCATTTTACTGCTGTCTAAACAGACCATAAAAAGGAAAAGATAAATTCTAGCCAGAATACTCTTTCCCAGTTCCTCAGGCCAAAGTTGAAGTTAATTTTTAGAAGGAGAATAAAATTAGGAAACCACAAACTGGAGTATACGTACATGTTAAACTTTGAGTTTATTACTAGTGGCAAACAGGACAACCTTCCTTTCAATCAGTTGTGTAAGAAGCTGCTGTAAAATTACCATTTTCAACTGATCCTATTGGTTCAGTTAAGTTTGTTTATTCCACTGAAAGATTACAGAATGGACCCATCTCCTATTTTTTGTTTTCAAGTTTAGCCTCCTGAGTGGGAACAGAGACAATTTGGGGGTTCCTGTGAGTTTGGTTTTGTGAGTACTGGTAGTTCTGCATTTGCTGCTTATGAAATGTGCTTCCCCAATCCTTTCCCTTCTCCCCCATCCGCCCTCCGTTCCCTCACTAATGGCCAGAGAGAAAAAGCAAGAAGGAGCAGGGGGTTGCCCCAGAGAGTTGGCATCCTGTTCTTAATCACAGCATGCAAGTCCTTTATTTTCAATTAATTTAGTTTGCCTTTATGAACCTGAGAGACTGACTGTTGCTTTCAAAGAGGCTGACATTTCACTCATCTGAAGGAGCCTGAATGGACAGGGAAAGGAGAGGAGAAGTAAATCAAAGCAGATAGCAATTCTCCAGATGTAAAGTATTTTTCTTCTCCTCTATTTTTTTTTCCCACCAGAAATGTCAGAAAAGTCTGCTGACATTTTAATTCCTTTGTGATAGGCTGGGAGCTGAGAGCCAAATCCTGCTGCAACTGCAGTCACAAAAAGATTTTTCCTATCGACTTTAAGGGGAGCAAACCAAGTCTTACACTCCTGGGGGGGAAAAAAAAAAAATAAGCAAAGTATCCAACAAACTGTAACTAAAAACTAAATGAAATGTTCTCTTCTAACACCTTGAGATCAGTTGCAGACTGAAATGGGCAAGACTTGTTGGACTTTTTTTTGATTTGACCATAGCACAACAAAAAACAGTTAGCAAGGACTGACAGATTGGAAGTAAAACTTTGCTCTTGTTGTGGTTTTTTCTAAATCTGGATTCTGTTGAAGTGTCGCAGTACTATTCCCATGCTCTCTTCTAGTCACCTAAGTTCCAAGATAACCTATCTGCAACCTTAAAGATTTCATTTAAACACTAGTTGACTTACATAATCTGTGCATGTCTTTGAAAACTCTATAAACACTGTGATCCTGCTTTTAGTGATATTTTTGGCAAAAAAATCTCATTAGCATTAATAGGAATACACTCAGGTCCATAAACTAAAGGAGTAACCTTCTATTCTTATTATATTAGTTGTGCATTGATACAACTCAACAAGCTCAACATGCATTTAGCAAAACAGCAGAGCCTGGCTCAGAACAGCAGCAGTGCTGAGAGAGTTAGGTCTACAAATTCCACTACAATATGAACTGTCATATATTTCCTTCTCTATGTGGTTGTGCTTAGAGACTTACTTCATGGTTTTAGTATCAAAAATTTATTTTCCTTTACAGAGTTGTGCCCCTTATGAAGCATTCAATTTGTAAACGCATTAATTTTTGTATACAGACTGCTAAAAAACAATGAAGTAGACATATTTGCCTATTAGTTTTATTCTTTTTTGCAGGTTCCTATAATCAATTTCATCAACTGGTATAACAAAACATATTTCTATATAAAAACCAAAACAAGAGGGCTTCTTGAGTTTGATGCATTGTAAATCTATTTGGTTTATTCTTGGTTTATTGTTAAATATTATATTGCGTTTGTTTAAGCAGACATCGTGTATATTGTGATTTCTAAGCATTCCACACACAGCAGCTTATTGTTGTGTCCTTTAAATATGGGAAATAAAATGTTTTGAGTTTGCTAGTTAAAAAAAAAAAAGGAAATTAAGAAAGGGTGCTGCTATATTACATGGCCCAGGAAATATTGGCAGCATGCTCTTTGGCTTTATCCGTAGAACTGCAATGCTGGAGGACCTCCTTTCAAACTCCGGTTTTGTTTCAAAAGCATGGTCCATTTGGTTGCCCCAGAAAGTAAAGAGTCAGTGAAAAAAATATTGAGGGGCACGTGGCTGAACTGATTCTGGTGGTTTGAAAAGCCTGTGTAGCCAGAATCTGTGCGGGGGTGAATGGGAATAAGGTGTTCATACAGGAGGACGTATCTCGTGGTAGCATGCAGGAGGTAACCACAGAAACCGCTAGCTGCATTCCCTGCCCACAGATTGTTCTGAATCTGGAACATATAAAATGAATAAGATTTAAATTTAGATAGTTCATCTTTTGTTTTCTGCAATGCTTGGTTTGGCTTTACTTAACACGTCCATTATTAGTTCTCCTCTTAAAGCAAACAAGTACTTTACTAGTTCTCCGCAATCATATTAGAAATACCATGAAGACATTACATGAGTCAAAATACTGAATCATTCACTTAAGAGCAAGGGCTGCTGAATCGTATACTTTGCTCTTGTCATCCGTTTGCTCTGTGGCTCTATCCTGAGTGTTTACCATTGAACCTCAGGATGCCATCAGCCAGCCAGTCAGTAAAATTACTGGAAGTACACAACTGACTTCAAAAGAAAATGTGTCAAAGAGTGTACAATATCATAGCTATTTTCACCATAAAAGCTTCTCCTCATCAGAATTCTTTCTTAGAGTAAAGGTAGGAAACAGTGTAAAAAGGACTGAACAAGACAAACCGGGATTTCTCAAGAGACAAAGCCCAAGTATTTGCAAAATTAAATATTGAGAAGCCTTGCATAATTACTTTAAAACAAATGAATCCATAAAATACAGGCATGGTTGATAATACATCCAAGAGTTTTTCCTAAAGTTGTTTCAAAGATGGTTTTAAGACAAACATTCTTTTCATTATGTTTTTTATATGAAAATTATACTTGAGGCCATTTCTGTTTCAGCTCTCAGCCTTAACTGGCTGCACTGTGTGTCCCTGGAAAACTTTGCATGACGAACTAGGAGACAAAACTTTGTGTTTACCAGCAATGTCTGCTGAAGATCTGGAGTAACCACGTATTCAAGCTTTGATGTGTAATGCCTTCTATACTTGGCAGTCCACTTAAAGCTTCATTCTGAGTCTCAGCCTTCTCCTATCTTCTATGTATAGATGCTATTTAATGGATAGGTATTTTTCACTTATTTGTTACTAGATGAACAGACAGGAAGATTTTCAAGGCCTAGCACAAGTCAGCTCCTGTCATTATGTCAGAGTGTGCATTCTTTCATTCCTCCTCTATTCACTTTGCTTTAATCAAACTTCACATCAGAAGCTGTCCTTCTGTCTTTTTAAACTCTCTACTCTATATCTCTCTACCAGTACTATATGGATAAAATTTCTGACATACTCTGACTTCCTCAGTCATTCCTCACTTGCATTCACCATTATACAATATACAGCTTTATATTTCTTCTCCACTTGTGCTTATATCTCTTTCCTGAATGCTGATTTTTTTTAAAAAAATATACAAATACCATGATACAAGACATTTGTAGCCCTCATTCACAGTACAGAACTTCTCAGCCAGTAACTATATCCTTTTCTTTTTGTTTTACTTTGTTAAATTTGTCTTCATCCTAAAAATCTGTTGTCTGTTCAGTATATCATTGCTCTGATGCACTGGGATTGAGCCCACATGTCTTTGTTCTCTGCTATATGTTGAAGTAATTGCAATTACTCGTCAGTTAGCACTGTAAAGTGAATTCCCACTTGAAATTAATTTTGCCTACATGTTCCAAATCCATAGACAAAGGAATTTTTGGCTTTAAGATATGTAGGTTATCTCTCTAGTGGAGTGATTTTTTTCCTGCCAAATTAGAGGTCAGGGGAAGTAATGAATTATGACAGACACACACATACACACGCACAGAATGAAAACACATTTCTAATGCTGAGTTGTTTTTTTCTCATTGTCCCATTACTTTGCAACAACACATACCCACCAAACCACCAACAAGCTAAAGAGATAAATTATGGTTCACTGAACTCATCTAGCTGAGATCTAGTGCAGATAGCAAGGATGAGATAGAGTCTTATTTTAACAGTTAATATTTTGAACAGTTGTATTAGCAGGGGTCATCAAGAGCTGACAAACTAATTTGGGCTCCTTGGCAATTCCAGCAGCAAAAAAGAACCAGTAAATGCTCCATTTTGTTTTCCTGCAGAAGGCTGGGGAAAAGTCACAGTAGCAACACGTCTCCCCCAAACTCTTGGTCTGCCCAACTCCCTGTTCATACAGACATGCATACGTACAGGCATACACATGCTTCCACACCCACTCCTGTGAATGCAGCTTGCCTTTCCACACACACACATAGGCACAGCTAGCTGGGGCACACCTCAAAGCATCTGCTCCTGCATATCTTAGGTGGTCTGCTGAGAGGTAAATGGAGTGAGTAAGGTGCCTGGGGAAGGATATCAAGGATTTTTCCTCCTTCTTGTGGGCCTCCTGAGATCTACAGGAGGAAAGAGACTCTTAGTGAGAGTTTCAGAACTTTCCAGTTCCCATCCTTCCCTCCTCCCTTCAGCAGTTTTTAGAAGACTCTCAAACATCAGCCCATGGGAGACCCTCTGCAGCTTGACATGATCCTCAGCTGCCTTATTACTCCTTAATTAACCATCTGAGCCAGTTTTGACTTATAATCAGACAAACTTTTTTTTGATCTTTCAGAGAACAGGTAGTTTATCTGGGGATGAAAGGACATATCTTATCTGGACCTATTTGGACCATTGTCTTGCTTATGAAAGTTCATTGCATTCAACCACACAGAACGTTCCCAAAGAGAGCAGTACATCTCTTATGGCTCAGGATTCAGAGATTCCTGAGTGTCCTGTTGCCTGGAAGGTTTCTCAGATCCTGGTACAGATTTACAGGCTATGACAAGAAGGAAACAAGGGACGCTGAAAGAGCTGGAAAGTGTGGTAGTTAAGTGTACAGCAGCTGGGAAGTCATCCACTAAGACTCATAAGGCTTACTGCCATCTCAGACTTAATCAGTTTGGAGTCACATAGCATGTGATTAGACTACAGACAAGAGTAGTAAAGAAGATAGCAACCGAAAGCCTATAAGATCCAGAGAATATCTCCATTTTGTTTGAAAGGCCTAAGCTGCACACATTCTGTCTCAACCATGAACTGTGAAAATCAGAAACCCCAGTCATCCATACAGAAATCGTTGTCTTTTTTTTTTTGTTCAGGAACACTAGAAACTTTTAATAGTACTTTATTGTATTTCATGGTTACGTATATGTTTCTTGCCACAGCAGTGACAGATTAAGCAACTGTTGGGGTTTTCTTTCCCTTTCTCACTACAGAAGTCACCCATTCCTATTTCCATGCTGTTCCACTTCAGCTTGTTTTGCTGGTACAAGCCTTTACTGAATTAAACCAGGGAGCTGATAAGGCTAAAAGGAATCCAGTAAAAAAATTATATATATATTTCAAACACATGCACACAAACCCCATTCTTTTTGATGGTATTTCCAGGCCAAATGGTTAGTCTCAGAATCTTCACAACAGGATGAATTTGCCCAGGGAGAGACTAGTTCATCTATGCAGCTCCTAATACAGGATCTAATTCTGAAGGAGCTCATCATCCCCAAAGCTAACTCATACACGACAAAAGTCTCATTTATCTGACTTACTAAGATGTCTTTCTAAGAAATGCTATGCCAAATGCTGCAGCCGCCCAGCCTGCACAGATATAATTATGGGAAGAATTTAAAAAAAAATCTGTTTAAATTGGAACATTCACGAGTTTGCCTTTAATACAGTTGTGATGGGAAGACTTCAAAGGTTCAGAGGCTCAGTTTGAAAGTGCCCAATAACCTATGTGGTCTGGAGGTATCACAAGATCACTCTTTCCTTCCATATTTCTAGTAGTTTGGTTTGCAGTAAACCAAGTTTAATACCACCAATTTTCCTGATATTTTTATCCTAGGCAAATGTCTTTCAATTTAGCTTCAGTGAGATTGCACAGGTGTAAATGAGAATAGAATTCACCTGCAAATCCTAAAATACACCGATGTCTTGTTAAAGAAATATGTGAACAAGCTATTAATTCCTAAAACTTTCAAATAGGTGTCCTAGGTTTCTTCCTTAAAGGAAGGAATCCAAATTAGGAAATTTAACTTCAGAAATGCCACAAGATGCTAGGAAGGTTTTACATCTTCTCTCATGAGACAGTTATGTTTTTCAAAAGAATGTTTCAGTCATATAAATTTTCTGTTCATTTTAGTTGGTTGAGTGACTTCAATTTTGACATTAAATTTTCATTTCTTAGCAAGGATTTACAACATAAATATCTTATAGTGAAATTTAGGTGCAGAAGGTATTCCTGTATTAAAAATAAATACAGTAATGTTTTACAATAAGTCAAAATTATCAGGCCTTCTTCTGGTATGTTGGAAGGAAAAGGGACATTATGTACATGAATTTAAAGAAAATATTTTTCCTCTTAAACTCTTGTGTGATCCATAGTTATATAAAAGCCAATTCAGAGACTGTGAATGAGGCTATACATACAGCACATCTCTGGTTTCTGTTAACATCACAAACAACTTGAGCTTTGCTCTTGTGGTTACCATAAAATTACCAGAGCCCTTCAATATATTTACCTACTGTATGTTTTATACACACACACACACCCTTCCCAATAGAAAAAAAAAAAAAAGTAGGATTTCATAGCTGTGACAAGAACATAACTGGAGAGTTATGGTTGTTAACATGGTTATGATATCATTTCCTAAGCATATGACCTGCTTGAAACTGCAGAGGAAAATTAGCTGAGGTAATTGGTCATCCCACTTGGTGTCACTGCTTTTTTTGTTAAAATCTCAAGCTTCTGGAGATTCAGCCTTCTTACACAGCACCTGGAGAAATCACATAAACTCAAATCTCCACATTTTCTGAGCGCTGTACTATCGCTTACCCAATTTTGGTTCTCCCCATCACCAAATGTCTTGTCTCAAGCTATTTGAGTCACCTGCCCTATCCAGACTGGAGTCTGTTTCCAACAGACACACATATAAGCACACACAGCTTCTATTTCAGTGGACATGTGTTTTAGTGCTTCACGTCAGAAACAAAATGTTAATTTATTTTAAGATCTCTAGATATGAAGTAATAAGTTATTGTTGTGCTATTATTATTATTATTATATTACATGATATATGTTATGTTATGTTATGTTATGTTATATGTTATTGTAATTACTCTAGTAAGTGATTAGAAACTACACATTGACTCTGTTTTCAGGATGTTCCTGCACATTGCAAGGGAGACAGCAGCGGCACTAACGGAACAGTTAAGAATTTACCTAATTATAGAAAACGTGAAAGTCAAAGAGACTGATTTGCTAAATTTTTGTCACTCCTTTCTTTGTGTGCAGCGACAATCCTTGCACTGCCAGAAAACATGAAACCTGTGCTTGCACAAGGAGCTACTTTAGGTAGATTAAATGCAATAGCTGTTAAGCTGCTCAAAACTGCTAGTTTACAACTCATGATCTGTAGGCCGTTCCTAGTCCATCAGCACAATTAATTTTGGTCTATCACTTGCCACAGTACTTCCCAAGTTTGCAGATTCATAGGTTCTCAGAATAATTTAAACTGAAAAGGACCTCTGGGATTATTATTCCAAACCTTTGCTCACAGCTAACTTTGAATTTAGATCAGCTTACTCAAGCCGTATCCAGTCAAGTTTTGAGTAGCTCCAGCTACAGAGATTCAATAACTTCTATGAGCAACTTGTTCCAGGGCTTTACCACTCTCATTGTATTTTTTTCCTTTATATTTAGACAGAATACTTCTTTCTTTAATTTGTGATCATTTTGTAGGAGCCATTGGACTTAGCAAACATGTGAAGATCATTTGTACTGTATTGGGTTCAGGTACATATGAGAGAGCTGCAGCACACCATTTTCAGATATGTCCATAAAATGCAAGTTGGCCCTTGGTAGTGAGAGGCTTAATGCTACAGCTCTAAAATACATGATAGACCCATTCAGTCCATATTTAGGCCTTACATACAGTGAACAAAATATAAATCTGTTCATTTGATTCCATGCTTAACAAGTTTGCTAAGGTGCAAAATAATGCAGGATTCAAAAAGTCATCAAGCTTTCATTCTTGTATGGGATGTTTTGTAGATAAACTGTAACTTCTCCCTGTTGCAATCTCAGGGCCAGTTACGGTAAGAATGAATTATATTTCATGTCTATGGTACAGTTAAAGACAAAATTTCATACTTTGAAAAATACTATTAAAAAGAAATTTCTGTCTCAGAAAAAATGGATTTGCCTTATAATTAAGCCCCAGCTAAAGTCACTCACAGACTTAAAGAAATACATGTTTCACAAAAAAAAAAAAAAAAGCAACAAACTGAATGTTGAGACTGCAAGGAGGACCACATACAGTGATGGTTTAGAACGAAGAAAAAATAAAAGTGCAGTGCACAAACTACTTTGTGTGGAACAGGCACCACCCAAAAAGATTAGAAGTGTTACTCTTGTTGGAAGATCAGCCACAGCAGTGCAACAGTCAGCACATATGCAGCAAGCAACATACCATCCAGGTGGTGACCCAGCCTGAGCTCCATGCTGTCACAGCTAGACAGCATGAGTATATGATGAAACTTCTTTGAAGCTAGCTCAGATATGTCTACCACATCTACTCCTACTTAATCAGTGTACCCATAGCCTTTATGAACTATTGTGATTAACTGTCATTTATATGTCTACTAGAGTTAAAAGAATTTTTAAGTCATATAACATGTGGTATCTAATACATGCCATATGAAAGATTTAATTGGAGCATGTAACTGATTATTGCTAATGAGAATTACCCATATGTACTAAGGCTAGAGCAGAACTATAATGACGATCCAAGGACTTAGGACATAACACATGTATACTGATACCACTTCTACACTCTTTGATTGCCAAACAAATCATGTGATGCCATGCTGTTCAACATATTTAATTTGATTTATCAGTCTGGTGGATGGGATGGAATGTAAACTTCAGGCTCTTCCTTCTTCTATTTTTGAGATCTCAACAGTCTCCCTTCTTTCTACACCTTCTGTACCACTCCTGTTCCCATACCTTTGAAATGCTTTTGTCTCCTCGGGATTCCCACCTGTACTAGGCTGGGTTTTTCCACCAAAAAAAAAAAAAATTAAATTCAGTCCTATACAACTCTGGCCTGCATTTTTAAGTAAATAAGAGAAGCAAACAATACATTTCACATGTGATAGTAAGAGGGAAAGTATAATGGTGTGACAGTATAAACCCTTTCAAAAGAATTTAGAAGAACAATGGCAACAAATGAACTAGACTCAAAGAATAAGCAAAAAGAAAAGATGCAAAGTATGGAAAGAGACTAGGTGGGGCAAAAACATTGTCCCTTATATCTGCTTTTCAAAGATACAATTTAATGTTTATTTACATTAAATCTAACAAGTTCAAGTACCCTTTGTCACATTAGCCTTCTCACTAGGCATAGGACAGCAGAAGGAGTCAAGTAAAGACCAATAAGGTAAGAGAAGAGCAAGGTTAATCAACCTTTGTATTGTTCCTCTCCCAACACATAATATATAGAGCTAAGATAACTATAGATGTCTGCAGCTGAACCAGGCATCAGAGAGATAAATACACTTTTAGAGATCATCTTACCTATTTTATACCTTATACTTTAGGAAGAGAAAACTTAATTGACCAGATTTTCACCAACTTTAAAGGGAACCCATCTCTGGCATAAAAATCCCTTTGATTAAGTTTCCTAAACACAAGTGGCTACTATCTATCTGACCACCAGCTGCCTTCCCTGAAAGGTGCATGCTTCTTGTAAGTCCTTCATCAGCACTGTAACAGTGTCTCCGATATCCCAAGACATCTTAAATAGCACTCTATTTAGGTGATCGAATCAATTTGCCATCAACAAAGAATCTGTTTTCCTCCATGTTAATAAAGGCTTCATAAACAAGCTCTAGTGATCTGTGTTTCACAATCCCCAAGAAAAACTAGTTACTCAAAAGTATGGCAAAGCCTGTCTAATATTTAGTGATGTCAATGTCACAATAAGAGTGCTTGTGCACAGAAAAAAAAAAAAAAGAAAAGAAAGAAAAAGAAGCAAAAAAAAAGGGAAAAAAAGGATGTGTCATTTCCTTTCTTGCATTAACTGTACTGAAATAATGGAATTGTTCTAGGAAATCAATCTATAACACTAAAACCAAACATGCAGATCACAATTTTAAATATCTCTTTCTGCTTGAACTGTAGGATATATTAATGACTGTAACAAGTCATGTATTGTATATTTATTTTCCGTAACTGAGGCACTTATAAATGGATATCTAGTTCAAACAATTTGAATACATTGATGTTAGTCATCATTGTGTTTTTAATACGGATTTTCGTTGTCTCAAGCATTCTCACTGGAAATATTATGTGTAAGATACACACATGGTTTTACTGAAGGTGAGGATTTAAGAATGTGAAACTATGAAGAATTTCCACCAGGTCAGCAAGTACCTGAACTTGCATTGACTGTTCTGTGATAATTGCCTGGATACCTATTCACATTCCGGTATACAGCAAAGTAGCCACCTTCTTCACTGAGGAGTAAGATACCTTCTTTTTATCATGTAGCCAAACTATGCATGCAAGCACTCAACTGAAATAGCCAATATAAAGTGGACTCACACCATCATTTAGCTCCTTGTTCCTGATCATGAAGTACAGTACAGTACAACACAACTTCCTCATGCAGGTAACTGGACTCAATTACATGTTTCTGCCTGTCTGTTTACCCGCAGTGTGTTAGTCTGTGGTTGTAAGTAAGTCCTACATATTTATGTTTATGAATGAGTATACATTTTATATTTCTACACATTTTAGAGATGCTTTATTTAAGATTACAGTACCAACATTTCCATTTCAATCTCCTGTTCTTAAGAACTTATAAATTAATGATAAAAGTTTTGCCAGGCTGAAACTTAGTTGTGTCATCAGCCTAAGAAAGACTTTTTTTTAAACAAAATTTTAAATGGAAATGCAGTGAATTCACTCATATTTTTAACAATCTGAAAGTACATAATAGATATTTCATTGAGTTTAGATTTTTATGGATGGTATTCTCGTATAATTCAAAAGTGTTTCTTTTTTAAAAACATTCATTTTAGAACAACCATTTTAAGTGCTTTACCAATGACTTGCATTATTCCATTATCTTATGCTAATGAAACTTCTGTCAATTGGGAAAATTTGTAGATTAAGTCCTACTACAAATACAAGATGAGCTTGGAGACACAAAATTTAGTCTAGACAACTGAGTCAGGGATAAAAAGCCCAAAGCGTAAGTAGTATTCCTTGTATCATCTGTTGTGATGCTATAGATAAGTCAGAAAGGCCTTCAAAAGATACTTGAACACCGTGAGTGAGATCTGTGAGTGACTGTGCATCTATGTCTTTGTGAATCTGCCTAGGAGTGCTTAAGGTCTTTTTGCACACCTCCACCTAGGTAGGTCTCAAACAAGTTTGTGTCCTCCTACTTAAACACAGAGTGTATCATGCAGTGGTTTCTGATGTAATTTGGGCTAATGCACTATTACATTATAAAATAAAAACAGGCAGACTGATAAGTGCCACCAGATCTGAAATGGTTGTGCCCATGTTCTGAGCTGCTGGAACACAAACCAGCTCCGGCCCAGGCACCAAACCTAGTAACATGCAACCTCCTCAGAAGTAAAGCACTTTAAGCTGGGTAAATGACACATGGGCCCAAGGCCTCTGGTTCAAAGCTAATCACATTCAGCCAATGTAGAGCATGACCAAAGCAAGCCCACATAGAATATGTGTATTCCTAAGGCTAGCAGAGACCCTGCTACCTAATGAGCTAGAAGAGCACCACGACACCAGCAGTGGAAAAACTCTACCACAGGGACCCATACAAGATTTTTGCTTTGTATGGTGCTTTTTTTAAAAAAAAATTATGTGGTAAAAGCAATGGGAAACTAGAGACTGGAAAAAACAATGGCTTCAGAATAAAAGTATTCAATGTACTAAAACAAGCAAGCAGAAAAACAATAGCAGAGAGTGAGGCAAGGCAATAAATCAAAGGACTGGAGAACAGAAAGAGAAGATTCTGATCTTATTACACAGTAATACCTTACTATATACTAACGGAGAACTGAAAAAAAAATTAAACTACTACTGCCCAAGAGAGCTCCTGCCTCTCCCAGACATATACATTCAATTCTGATTGTACGTCGCCATAATATGGTTTCACGCTAGTAGAAGACTTATTGTATTCAATGGTCTGTTGAGGTCCATAAAGAAATTGTGCATTTTTAATACATCAGAAGGAGGTTGCCTAGAGATCACATAGTTTACGCCTCATCTTACCAAAGCATACAAGACCAGAGTTGTTAAGACAGTGGTGCCTGTAAATATAAATATCCCAGAAGTGAAATTCTGACCTTATTATATAAGATTACATCATTCCTGTCAATCTCAATGGGTCTAGACATCATTCAGAATTTGTGTATGGAACTAGAAGTGATTCAGATCCCCACTTAATTTTATGTGCAGAAAAGACTTCACCAGACAACCATATCGCCAGCCTTTCTCTGTACATAACTTCTGCAAAACTCCACATCTCCTAAGATTGTTCTTTAAAAAATACTTATATTTTAAGAGTTAATTATTAATATTGGATGTTCAAACTGTTGTTCACAGTGGCAGGTCCTGTTGATGCGTCTAAAGAACACAGAAAGCTAAACACAGAAAAGTCTTCATGCATCTTCTGTGCATGTGTGTGCCTAAGGACAGAAGAGAAGGTAAATGTAGAACCAAAATGCTACTTGGTCTTTACCATACCTGAGGGTAGCTATCAGTCCTTGGAAGAACAGATATATCATAGGTGGCAGCAAAATGGCTCTTAGCTTGCTGGATCTGACCATAGCGTTCTCTTTTCCTCCATTTTGCTCTTCGATTCTGGAACCAAACCTATAGTAAATGAGGAAACAGTCATCAAGGTGAACTCAATTACATACTATGCAAAGAGTCCTAGGAAAAAGCCAAGAGATTTTGGACAGTAGCTTTGAAAATTTCTGTTTATCTAAGAAAGGGAAGTTCTCCACCTGAGGATGAATTTCTTTCAGTTTCAATATTCTAATTGTCAGACCTGCTTAAGTTATTTCTGGCTATTTTAAAAGTATAAGCTATTTCCTTTCTGGTACCTAAAAAAAAAAAAAAAGGCAGAGGAAAGATCAGTTTGTCAGGCAATGCTAATTTTGATGGAGTTCAGTTCTGTAGAGGAAAATCACCAAGTAGCAGCAAGACAAATTGTAAAGAAACTTTCTCTTAATTTCACATGCCCACTGACTTGATATGACTACCTATGATCTGCCTCCTAGAGGTATACATAATCTTTATCAAGTGCAGTAATGAAGAGGCAGGAAAAGCTGACACCAGAACAGTAGTCTGTGCTGCAGAAAAAGTTTCTATAAGGAGGCTAATAGGGCAGGAAGATAATAAAAAATCATGAGATCACAGACAGTTTTAAAACTATTGTGACATTTTTTCACATTTGTGTTAGGAAATATCTATGTTTCTGACAATGGAAAACTAAAGAATGGTGCTTTACATTTAGACTATGAAATAATTTAAACCTGAAACAATGCCTTCTTGTCAACTAAAAGCTATTTTCTTTATGTTTAAATAATGTTTGGACTGTTCCGTAATATTTTGAGAGGCGGGTGTTATCTCAAAATCTATTACATGCACATTTCTTGCTGTGACTGATATCTGTCATTGTCCTGTGGTCTTCAAAAAAGTTTTTTTCTTTCCAACGGTTTAGTTTGGACTGGCCAAGACTTATCCTGATGAATTAAAAGGATTGCTAAGAAAAGTAACTGTTCCTTTATAAAAGTAATATTATCCAACTAAGTCTCTATTGTTCAGCTATGAGCAAACTCATTCTGACTCTTTTTAAAGAAGTCACACTACTAACGGAACCATTATTTTTTTATGGAAGCAGTGCCATTGGTTAGTTTTCCTGCTAAATAGATCATGAATTCATTTGCATAAATACATACATTAATAGATTTTTTTTATATAGACACTGCCTGTGAATCCCATTTTGAGGGATATTTGCTGATCCCTGATGGTGGGATATTTAAAATAACACTGTTTGTTTTTTAATTCAATTTTTGCCTTGATCTTTGGAGAACTCAACTGTCCTTTGGTGCTGCTTAAGCAACCAGGGTATAATTTTGCTCATTTTAATTCCCAAGGACTTGTTGCAAATTTAGTATGTGCTATCTTTTAAAATGTACTCGGCAATCAAAGCAAGGTCCATGCATGTAACTGCTAAGTATATATTGTTAAGGACCTTGTTGGTAAATTTGTGTTATTTATGATGCCTGAGGCTCAGCAAAAAGAAAAGAAAAGGAAAAAAAAGTTCTCCTGTCTCCACAGGAGGCATCAAGAACATGCTAAGGGAATTTAGTAATGAGGCTCTTTCATTGAAAAAAGACCTTGACAATCTCCTTAAAATGGGTGCCAATTACTTCACTGACATGCAGCAGGAAAGAGAACAACTTAGATAAATTAAGTTCAGGTTGGCTCTCTCTGCATGTATGCAGGACAAATATTAAATTGAATCTTGATGAAATGGTGGTGAAGGGAAATGTGGGTAAGGTATCCAGCTGATCACTCTGCTAAGCTAAATCAAACAATTTGCTTGAATTTATAGTAACTAACGAGAAAAAAAGCACACATTTTTTTCCTTTGACAATCCCCCAAAATGTTTCTGTTTACATCACTTTACTAGAAAATGACTCTTGGCAGAGATAAAGTAACCATTTGCCTCCACAAAGCAATGTAAAAATCTGCTGCTTGTTATCCTTGCATTGCCAGATGCTTGCCTCTAATGATGTAAGGCCTTTTAAATTGCTTAATCTTGTGATGGAATACTGTTACTACTCTGGATAAAAATGATCACCATTTCCTTTCATATTTAGCGTATGAGAAATGCAAAGATCGGTTATGTTTTAAGAAGGGGGAGAACATGTTTAAATAAAGTAGAAATAGATATTCTGTGAAAGTC
Organism: Theristicus caerulescens; assembly: GCA_020745775.1. Classification (NCBI taxonomy): domain Eukaryota; kingdom Metazoa; phylum Chordata; class Aves; order Pelecaniformes; family Threskiornithidae; genus Theristicus; species Theristicus caerulescens. The sequence goes on along the minus strand of CM036560.1, from coordinate 48,111,574 downwards.
TGGTGAAGACATATATGTTTTCACATTTACTCTCCTATTTTTAATACTTTTACCATATGAAGCTTCTAAAACTTAGAAAAAAATGTGATAAAAAGTCGGTTGACACATTTTAGCCCAATTGTCCCCTCCCTGTTCTGAATATTCATTTATTCTTGGGGTAGTTCTCATTATTCTAGAATTATGCAATTGTAAGAACAGTGTTTTAACATTATGCAAGCTTTTTTTTTAAGTCAAGACTAAATCCTAATGAATGGAAGTCATACTTGGAAAACTGTACCAAATTCAGAGGGAAAAGGATTGCACAGAGCCTGAAGAGTTAAAAGCCACTGAGCTAAATTCCATGGGCATCACTGATATCGTATCGATGTAACTGACGCACAATTTTGGACTCTGTTTTCCAATGACACTGGTGAATATGCTGTCTGGTTGAACAGACATGAAAAGAACACTTCTTTATAAAATTAATTAGCTGAGTTCATTTCTGAAAGTGATCCTGGTTTAATTTCAGTTGTATGCATGTGCACTGACGTCTATTTCTTTATATGCATGTGTGAGTATGTGTTTAATTACAAGTTGCGAAGTTGTTATCATATTCAAGTCACTAAATTAAAAAAATTAATCCCAGTCTGTAAGAATCAACAGGACTGCTATTCCTAAACTGAAATGATGAGTATTACCAGAATGAGGAGGATCTCTAAAAACAGGATAAACTCACAAAATGCAGCTCACACCCTTTTCTAAGGGAAGATGTCTGAATGGGGGAAGGGCTGCATTTCCTGGATATTTAGCTTCTTTTCTCACATTACACATCCAAAGCCATAAATATTGTTGAGATTACTGTATGAGCACACACTGAATCAATCAACTTTGTACGCAGTTAAGATACTCAAATACTGCACTGAGTGGTCAACAGTATGTTTCATTCCAAAAATTAGAGTAATATTATCCATCAGTTATGCAATTTAAAAAAACAGCAAATGTACTTCCTAATTTTGTGATTTTTAAGCTCATTCCATACAACAGAGATGAAAGGATTACGTCCTTGCTCTACACAAACACAGACACACACATATATATATATATTTATACACACCTATGTATGTGCAGTTTCACTGCATACTCTTTGGATCTAAACAATGAATTTCAGTACTTTTTAGATTGTACTTTTCATGCTGTAACACACACAGAATCCTCTGCGACCAAGTTCTGCATCATCATCAGTCTGAACTCCTTGCAACACATCTGTTTAATGGGATCTTTACTCATAACGCTTTATGGATACTTTGCCTGGAATTCTGACAGCAAAACAGGACTACCAGGGATCAAGACTGCTTTACTATTGACGTTGTTTTCTCATCCTTTAAACAAGTTTCTAGAACAGCAACACAAGCTATTTAAAAAAAATAACAAGTTATTTTAGTACTGCAGCATAACAGCTCATATCCATAAAGAAACAAAGCAAAACGAGCTATTTATTTTAGCTTTATGGGCTTTTGTACAATCCCCAAGAGTGTCATTTAGCAGTTCCTACAATGCACAACGTATCATGGAAATGCTGAAGTTTGCTTCCTACCTGGACTCTGGCCTCAGTGAGCTCTGTTCTCAGAGCTAGCTGTTCTCTTACATAGACATCAGGGTAGTGAGTTTTCTGGAATACTTTCTCCAGTTCCTCCAGCTGCAAACTGGTGAAAGTTGTTCTGTGTCTCCTCTTCTTACTGCTGGAGACATTGCTGTCACACTTATCACCAAGTTCATCCAGTTCCCCCTTCTCCTGCATCCCTTTCGCCGGAGACATCCTGAGATTGTTGCAATTGTCCATGGGCCTGCTCAGCTCCGTGTGAAGAGGCTGTCCTTCCACTTTAGTAATCCCATAGTTCACTGTACACAAGGTGGGGGAGGGAAATAACTGGTTAAAGGGAAGGGGCTTTAGGTTCAAAGGTTCATACAAAACAGTTCCACAAGGAACCAGGTTCTATGTGGCTGCATATTTCTATGTGATATCGTGGAAGAGGAATCTGTAATATTAACCACAAACAGAGTAAAGGTACTAAATCACATCTTGAATTTTAACTGAGAATTGTATCTAAAAATATCATCTAAATTCTTTCAGTGTAAGGAGACTGCATGAGAATATTTGAATATTTTTACTCTGCTACTAAAGTAGTTAATAATCCATGAAATCAGCTTCAACTAGAGTTGCACAGATAAAGAATCTTAGCCCAAAACAGATTTTTGTATAAGTGGCATAAAGCTATTGACAAACATGCCTTTAAACTTGGGGGCAGTTTTAAAAAACTCTATTTCTATGAGAATACAAAATAACTGTAAAGTAAACTAAATAGTTGTAAGCTGACAAATCAAGAAGCAGATGAAACCGAAAATTAACTTCACTTACAAACTCAAAAGATTCCATATACCTTCTCTTGGATTTGTAAAGTGGAATTGTTTCCACTTAAGTTTGTTATGGTTACAAAATACAGAGAGTTTCTGCAAAATGTTAACTTATTAAAAGGGATCGTTTCGTATACTTTGTATAAGGATTGCAGGAACAATTTGTCTTTAGGTAAAATCTGAGTGGTAGAGATAAGAAAAATTCCTCTGTAGCTTCTTAATAAGAAATGAAAACATTTCCTATTTTTTCTATTTTTACACATCTCACACCACTGAAAAAGTCATGCAATGTGTCACAAGATTCAAAAGGACATTTTTTTTCTCTCAGAAACAGGCGAAGAAAATTTAAAACTCTACTGAAATTAAAATCTACAAAGATGGCATGTAACATAAGATAAGAAGTTTGCTTTGGGATTTTCTCTCATTCTCAGTAATTTCTCTTCTTTCGGTCCGAGCCGATTTTAACCAAGCACAATTTTCAGATACTTATCATCAATACATACATAGATAGGAAATGCCCCAAAGCCCCCAAGGCACATATTAAATGAGCTAATTAAGAAAAACTTCAATGTATAAATCAATTTTCGGTAGTTTTTTTTTAAGTTGCACATGCAGAAATCTGTCATTATTTCTTACAAACCGTATCATATAAAAAGGATGTTCTCAAAAAAATACTTCAATGCCTATATGAAGTAAAAAAATGTAAGATATTGTTAGTCTCATTATTGCAGCTGATCTTAACCATATTTTCTGATTCTGCTAGGAAAAGTCTTTTAAATTTTTTTTCTATACATGTTTTACATCATGTTGGAATAATCGAGAAATTTTTAAATGTTCATAAAACAAAATAGTGCACGTTGCCTTGACGATCAGCTAAAAAAAATGCTATTTAACACAGTTCTTTGAATTACCTAGGTCGTTTTCGGTCAGTATGAAGAGTCACTATTGTGCATTATTCAGTAACACAGAAAAAAAAAAAACAAAACAAAAAAACAAAACCCCACGATCTTCGCAGGTTTGAAAGAACCAAACGTGACCAAGTGACCTTCCGTCCCCAGCCCGTAACGGCACCTCGCCGGCCGGGAGCCGCCGGGCCGCCGACACCCGGGGCTGCGTTTTCCGAGGAGTTTGCTGGCTGCAAGGGCCGCTGCCCGCAACGGGGCGGGGGACGCCGCACGCCGGGGAGCGGAACGGGGGGTGGCCGGGGGGCGGCCGGCGGCGGGGTCGGGGTTGGGGCCGCGGCCGAGCCCTCCCGCACCGGCCGAGCCCCGCCGGCCGCCGCCGCTCCGGCACCGAGTGGCCGCCGCGGCCCTTCCCCGTCCGTTTTCTCCCCCGCCGGCCTATCGGTCCCCCGGGCGGGCGGCCCCGGGGCCGGGCGGGCTGTGCCTGCGCTTTCCGCGGCCCGCCGCTCCCGTGGTGGCGGCCGGGGCGAGCCGAGGGAGCCGGCCGGGGGCCGGCAGGGAGAGCAGCAGCCGGAGGGGTGGCACTAAAAGGAAAAGAGCGCTTCGAAGTAGATGATCGCCTTTTCCCGCTATTGCTGCTGCTATTATTATTATTATTATTATTATTATTATTATTATTATTATTATTATTATTATTATTATTTACTACTACCTGACAGCCCCTCGCATGCCAGCACCCAAAGGCTGCACAGCTGCCTTTGGTCTCCCTGGGCAGGAGAAGCCCTCGCCTCCCCTGTACATCTCCAGGCAGGGCAAAGAGCAGGAGCGAGAATAACCCTGGGGTGGCGACTCACCGTTGTTGTCCTGGCAGGGTGATGTCCTCTCCAGCCTCACATGATGCTCAGCCCTTTGCAGAGGGTTGAAGGCCTGCACGCATTTGCTGCCTGACGTTTTGCTATAAAAGGACTCGTTGTCCAAAGTTTCCATAACGTGCTCCAAAGTGCCTCCTGCTCCCATGTAAAAGTCACTGTTCTTGCTCGGCTGGCTCTTCAGGGCAAACTTCTCGCTCAGAAAATCCATAATCATCTAAGGCTGCTTGAGAGCCTCTTCCCTAGACAGAGGCTGGACTGTGAGCAAGGGAGGGAGGGAGAGTGGGTGAGTGGATGGGAGGGAAGGAAGGAGGGAGGGAAAGACGTTCAGAGCTCAGGGAGCTGTTTTGCCTCTGAGCCTTTGATTTGTCTTGTCTTGAAAGGGGGAACCTGAAGTTGCTTTTATATCTTGAAGCTCAGCAGGGCTCCTTATGCAACCTCCCATTTCTAATGAATATGAAAATAGGCAAGCGGTGTAACTCCACCCCAGGTCCCCCAAGACCTAATCCCAACACAGGAGGGAGTTCCAGGCCCATTTTCGATAGACAGATCCGTTACAGACAGACAGACACACACAGGCGTGCGAGGAGGGTGAGGGGAGACAGGGAGGGAGGGAGGACACATGAAAAGGACATTTCCCCTCTGCAACCTATTCACATTTCTCCAGGGATCCTGGAAAGAGAGTAATCCCTCGCTTCCCTCCCTCTCCCCCCAGCTCTCCGAGAGGCTTAGAGCAAGGTAATTTCAGGGGCACATACCCTCAAGTAAAGGATCTTCTTTAATCAATTTGACTGATACCTCGGTAGCTGCAGCCCTGTTCTCTGAAGCTGTAAAATTAAGAACTGGTGTTCCTTCTTTATTAAACAGCTCAGAAGTTTGGTCCTAGAGTTAAAGAGAGAAAGAAATGTTACAGGCGGTTGTTTGTGTAGAGGGAATGGAAAACAGAGGAACTTAAAACTAGAAATCTCTCACATCAGAAACCAGCCTAAAAGAGAATTTGGCTGCTATCAAACAGACCTCCAGTCTGCCTCTGTCTGTGTGTGTGTGTGCAAAGTGGTTAAAATGGGTCCTTTATTTTAAATCTCCTGAAATATTATCACTACCGACTTGAAAAAAAAAATACAGTTTCTAAATGAAAGTATTCAAACAAAGTCTTAGGTAATAAAAAGAAAAAGAAATGAGCCATATATGCATGCATTCCTATGGATATTGAAAAAGCGGGTGGTTTTCACCCAAAGTGTGAGCTTTGAAGTGTTGAATTCTTTGGTCCTTTTGCACATAGACAGGATTTAAAACACAGGCAAGAGAAAGATAGGGAACTATTTAAAGAAGGCCCAAATTATGGAAAAGAGCTGCTCCCTGTTCCCCGGTGAAAGGAGGACTCTTTGGAATAAAGTAAAACCGAGTCTGCAATCACTTCAGATCAGTATTTCAGCATCGTGGGCTCGAGCTTGTCTGTTCTATTAAGGCTATTTTAGAAATCAATTCAGTGGGCCCTTCCCCCATGTGAGGGGAGAAGTGAAGCTTTAATGGGCCGTTGAAGTATAGGTGCAGTAATGGCCAGCCGGGACTGCTGAGCGTCTTAGAGACCTTTCCTGTGAACCCAGCCAAAGGTGACGAGAAGGACTGTTCAGGTCCAGCGAGAGGCTCCCCTCCTTCTTCAGCTGGTCTCTAGTTTGATATTTTCCCGGGGAAAGGGGTAGCTAAGTGAGGGATGCTTGTTTCAGCTACAGTCGAGTAGCTGCGGGCATCACCCGACACAGGCACACACACAACCCGGGCTGCCACCTCCGCATCTCCGTCCCATTTTCCAGCGTTAGCTGCCTCCGACCCCGGCCCGCTGCCACCCCCGCAGGGATGCTCGGCCCCGCCGGGGGAGAGCGCAGAGGTGGCGCTCGGGGACTTGGGGTTGGTTGGGGATTTTTACTGAGACGAGGGTGCTGCTTTGCCAGCCTGTGGGGAGGGAGAGGTGGAAGCGGTTCCTGTAAGCTCCCGGGAGAAGGGGAAGGGGCGCGGAGGGCGAGCGGTGCCAGGTGCGACGGGGCTCAGCCCGCTGCCTCGCCCGGGAGAGGGGCAGGACCCGGCCACGGGAGCCGTGGGCAGTTCCCGTCCCTGGATTTTTCTTGAAGAAGCGGCACTTTTCCTCCTTTCACCTTTTGGAGCAACGCCTGCTCCAGACCCGGGGAAATAGATCCTCTCCCTGCCCCCCGGTCCGCCGCCCGCATCTCCGTGTGCTGGCGTTTCGGCAGCTTGTTTATAACTATGCCTTAAAAGCACTAAATGCCTTGGGGGAGGGAAAAAAAAAAAGGAGCTCTCGGTGTCTTTTAAATGAAAGACACATGCAACGTTGTTGCAGCCTGCAATCCACTTTTATCCCAATAAATGTCCCTCTTTAAAGGCAGCTAGTAAACTCCAGGGGAGCCGAGGACAAGGAGCATCTCATGCGCCCGTAAAAAGCCAAGAGCTCCCAGCGGCAGAGGGCTTTTTCTAGAGGGGTTGTAGGAAGCGCGGGTGCCCGCCCGCGGGGACACGCGTGTCCCGGGGGGGGCGAAGAGCCGCCGCGGCGGCGACGGCGCTCGCCCCCCGCCGGGCGGCCTCGGGCTGCCGCGCACCCCGGCAGCGCCGCAGCTCCGCTCCATCCCTCCCTCCCGGGCGGACCTGGCCACCCCGGCGGCTGCGGCTCCCCCGCGGGACGGTGGAAGCGCCGGCCTCGGCTGGGGAGCAGGCTCGGGACGGGCTGCCGCGTCCTCTGCGCGCTTCCCCGCCCCCCGCTCCGCTGAGAAAAAAAAGAGCCCTCCCGCAGCATCTGCACCCCAGTGGTGACTCCACTGGCTTCTCGCCCCGTCTTTGCAAAGCGCTCCCCGACGAGAGTAGCGCTGTGATTTGCATACGCGCTTACAGTATCTGAGTATTAAAGATAGAGAGCGACGCAAATTATAACCGGATCCTAAAATCCATCCCTCCTCCGCTCGGAAAATAAATAAATAAATAAATAAATAAATAAAAATCAGACTGTTTCCACACCATTGTTAGCTCCAGGGGCCAAATTCTGCTCTCATTTACCTCTGTGCAACTCAGCTGACTTCAAAGGGAAGGAGAGATGTAACTTAGGGGAGAATTGGCGCCACGTACGGCATTCGTTCTCCTTAAAAGCTTGAAAACAGAAAGCTGACTTCAGCGGGCTAAAACCATTTAAAAGGGGTTGGACAGATCCCGGGGGAGAAGGCGGCAAAGGAAAAAAAAAATCCTGTGCTGAGGTGAGACAGCTTTGAAAAGCATCTTTCTTCGGGGACTGATTCCCTCCGCCAGGCAGCCCGGTTATTAAGAGCTGCGTGCAGATGTGCCGCTGTGTTTCCAGAGATGGAGTATCTCCTAAACCTTCTGTGAAAGGGTGTTATGTGTGATGGAGAGACGTTTCGTGGCCAGAGGTGGTGTGAAGGAGCTCGCCCCTGCCGTGCATAGGAGCTCCTCGGGGGAAGCCTGTCCCCTGAGATAAGCCGGGCGCGCACACCGCGGGAGGCTTCCCCGCCTCGGCAGCCGCGGGGCTCTCCTGCGAGGAAGGCGGGTTGTCTTCCCCCCTCCACCCTCGCATTCCTCCCCTTCCTGAGATCAGAAGTTACAGACCCGAGCGTAGGAATGAAGATCCCGCATAAATTGCAAGCGTCTCGCTTCCGAAAAGTGAACGGACTTAGGAAAAGAGACGTGCGGGTCCGGTGCCGGACCCGCGCGGTACGAGACAACCCGCCCCGGAGAGGGTGGTCGTTGCGGGGTCCCCAGCTGATGCTGCCGCTGCTGCTCTGGGTGGCGGTTTCCAGACGAAGCGGTGCTACTACGTGTTTGAGGGGTCTCCTCAACACTTCTCCTCACATTCTTGCGTTTGTTTAAATAAAGTGAGAACGGCATCAATACGGGCGAGGATCTCCCTTCCAAATGCCCAGGAATCCCCATGCCCCCGTCCCTCCTCCCCATTTCTAATACCGGTTTTTAACTATGGATGTCAGGCCACAGAGACGGTATTTTTATTTTTCTAATCTATTTTACACCAACACTTATCTTCCCTCCAGAAAAGTTACAACACGAGATTTATTTAGGGACTGAATGGGAAGAAATCAGCGCTACCTCGGACTGGGCTAAACGAATTTTGGGGGTATTATTTGCTTCCTTCCACACACACTCCAGTCATGCGGGAAAATGGAAAGGGAAGCTATGAAGATGAGAGCTGGGTGTTCCCGCGGGGGAATAGCCCCCGCAGTGAGGGGCCGCTGAGGGCTGGCAGGAGGGGGCAAAGGGGAGCGATGCCCTTCCTTGAATGGGATCGGGCACCCCAACAGCCGCGGCGGGAAGGAGGGTCCACGAAATACGAAGAGAACCGGCTGTCTCGAAAAACAGGTGCTCAAATGGTTCAGTATTTCCACGAGCCTTCCGTTTTCTTTGCTGAGGCTACCTAGTTGCTCATTTCACGTTCAGACCCAGAGATTTTATTGCATTAGGTCGGTTCAGGAGTTAGGCTACAGGGAGACCCTCCGGTCTCCGTCCCCCGGTCCCCGGTCCTGGGAAGGACCGACCTGACCTGCCGAGGCGAGAGAAGGTGTAAAAAGACACTCCGCGGCTCGCTCCACATCTCCCTCCCAGCGGAATGTGGCAAATTGCAAATTACAGATTCAAAATCTAGCTTGGCTGAGTTATAATTTTCCAGACATCCTGTTTGTGAGAAGAATCATGTGAAGTATTCTTACTGCCAGCAAAAAAAAGTGCAATACGTCTCAATGAACACTGAAAGAAGTTGAGTTTTCGGAGCTGTTAGCTTTTTTTTTTTTTTTTTTTTTTTTTTAAGTATGTTAAGCATCACTATCTTAATGCCTAGAAGTAACGATTATGCTTCGGATCTCCGCAGCCAGGCTGCAAAAAGGTCCCGATCCAAACCCCATTTAACGAACTTTCTTCCTAAAGGACAGTTTTTCTTCACCTAAGAAAACAAACAAAAATCGGTTCTGGTGTAGGTGGGTAGCCTTCAGATTTTCCGGTCGGAGTGGAAGTGTTTAATTGACATTGCGTGACTCTAGCAAAAGCCTGGGACCTGTATTTTCAGAGATAAGTGAAAGCGCAGGAGCAAATCGACTTCTCTTCTACTCGGCGGTGTAATGTTAACTCTGCGTGGGCAGAGTTGAGCCTTGCTCATCTCCTAGAAGTGAGCATAGGGAAAGTGATGTGTCGTTTCTCATTACTCTGGGCCCGAGCCTGGAGCCTTTCCCAGCCAGGCTCGAGGTTCAGACGCTCCCAGATTTTGTCCACAAACCGGCCAAAACGTAATGACAGCAATCATTTCACGGTTCCTGCAGTTTGGCGCTTTGACAGCACCTCAGCTGTTTAGGAGGTTTCCTGTATGACACCTGCACAGATAAAATGAAGATTTCATGTGCCTCAAAGGCATATTCAGGGGGAAGACAAGAAACTGGTGAATGGGAAGGTCCCCCCGTCCCTCTCTGCCTGTCAGGAAAGCAGGATTGCTGTCAGAGCTGGACGAACCTCGACAATTTTCTTCTTGCAACACGTAATGACTCTTCTTAAACCGTCTAACGTTTCTTTCAACACAAAATGGAATGAGATAATATTTAGTGTGTGGATTTAATCTTAGCCCCATAGGAAATCTCAGCAGAGATGCTCTATAAAAGCATTCATCTCTTATCTTGATCTAGTTCAAATTATAATGAATCCTACTTACATATGTGCTATAAAAACAAATCCTACAAGAATTTAATCTATGCTTTATCGAATTGCTATTGTAGCCCTTTATCAAGTTTAGAAAGGATTTGAAAGTTGGGCCCTGGGACTCAAAGCCCCGTGCAGTTTGGCACTATCAGGAAGAAGAGATCGGCTCCTAAAGATGCTTCTCGGGTGCGATTTTTTGCTCCGCACTTCGCGTAAGAGTAAGATCCGGCTTTCCACTCGGGAACGTAGGAAAGACAGGCACAGCCTTCCTCTGCCTTCAGCCGGAGATGGCGCGGCTCCTGGGGGGGGCGTTGTCCCACCCGCCCTCACGGGGGGACAAACCTGCCGGCTGCACCAGCCGAGCCGGGTTGGTGCTCCAGCAGCTGGAGCTGCTCTTTGAAATCCAAATCCTCCCCCCGCCCGCTCCGTCGTGTTTTCCAACAAATTATAGAGATACACGCAAGGCAAAATACAAACACCATTCTTCATATCAAAGAAATAGACGCCTTAGGAGGAAAATCCAAACGTGAAAAAGCAGCTCACTAGTAGGTTATGCAGTATGTTACGGGTGAACATTTGCTTCTCCTCCTCTCCCCGGGAATTTATTTCCAAGGAGGGGGGGTTCCCCCAAAGGAGCTGATTAAGAGTTTTAAGTGTAGAAGTCTAACTAAATAAAGCTGGGTTTTTTGGTGGTTTTTTTTCTTTGTTTGTTTGTTTTTTTACCAACGACCCCTTCTCGCTCTCCCATCGTGAACTGACTGAGAGCTGACTGTAGGGCACTGAGCATTAGCGCACCTCTGCAAACGAGCAAACCAAAAGCAAAACCCTCCTTTGCAAGTTACGCGGTCTTCCCTGCTGGCAGTTTGATTAATATTGGGACAATTCCGAAAATATACGGGCTACATTACCGGAGCGACCCCAAGGCTCTGAATGTATCGAGGGGCCTGGAGAGTGTGGCGGGGGCTGCCTTGTCATCTCAGATGAATTGATTTCTTCTAAGGCATGAAATATGGGTCGACATTCTGGTTTCTAAGCACGAAGCTAAAGGAAGGTGTGAGACAGAAGGGACAGGGGCTAAGAAATAGATCCCTGTTCAAGTCGGAGGCACCAACAAACGGATGCATTGAGCTGCTTTGACAGGGACTGCTGGTTTTCAAGGCGAGCTCATTTGAAAGAACCGTTGCTTGCACCCCCCCCCCCCAAATGCGATGTGTGCTAGATCCGATTAAAAATGTGTAATTCAGCGATGCCGAAAGCCACAGAGCAATTTTATTCCGGTCTTTCAGCACCGGCTCTGTACAGTCTCAGCCTTATTTTGTCCTTTGCTGAGAGCTGCCTATATCTTTTCAAACGCTAGGTGCATTAAGGAGCATCTATCCCCGAGTCTTTAGACTCTCTGCCCTTCTCACCAGAAACGGCTAGATGAATACAAAAAAGGACTTAGTGGTTAACCAATATGCTGCTAATATTTCATCCACGGGCCTCCTCCTCCCCTTTTAAAACTTCAGCTCTTGGAAAAACAACATATTTTAAGCTTTCCACACAAATATTGATATTGGCAAATAAAGTCAGCCCCCAGCCTATGGTTAGAGACAGTCTTCTTTTTGTTTCTACTCCAGGCAATCAAAATTAATCCACTGTATTACAAATTGCTTCGGAATATTTCACTTTTCCTGACGAAACCCGTACCTGGCCTATGTCACCATGAGAGAGCTTTTTCCCCAGCCCATTTGTGTGGTGGCTGTTTCTACAGGGCATCAGGCAGCGATGGGCGGTGGGGAGGGAACATGACCCAGCAGGAAAGTCACATATTTTGTGTCTGCATTTGTGCTGGGGCAAGGGGGGAATGTTACCAACTAATCAGGTAAGAGTGCAGCCTTACCTCGCCTCCTGCTCGCAGGGCAAGAGAAGCGGAGAGAAAGCGGGTCGCCCCCGGGACCACAGGACACCGCATCCCTCCAGACCAGGGACAAGTCCTCCCCGCACCGCCCTGGTCGAGGCTCTGAGCTTCACCCGGCACACGGCCAAGCTGCACATTACACGAACGCAACAACCTCCCGAGCCGTTAGCTGCAGTTAAAAGCGAATGGAAACGGCACCGACAGGAAGGGGCTGCATAAAACGCAGCTCTTTGCTACTGACTTTTATTCGGGCAAAAGTCGCACAGAAATCAACGGGCCGTGAGCCCGCGAGGAAGCCGTTGCTCGTAAAATGGGAAACGAATGTACGTAGGGGGCTCTCCGTACGACACCGGCTGCGGCGGGACGAAGCGCCCTCCCGCGCCCCGCCGTAGTTTTCGCAGAAGCCGCAAATTAAGAATAAAGTGCGATGGAAGAGAAAAAGCCAGCGAAACCACCACTTATTGAGACTGCGTGGTCGATGCGTTCTCTTCTTCTCTCCTGCCCCTCGCCTAGCCGTGAAAGGAAGGAAATTGTGGTTAAAAGGAAAATTGCTGGAGAACTGTATTAAATCGCGCGAATGGCAACATATCAGGCAAATTAGAGTCAAACTGATGGCTGACTCGTGTTCTTGCGATGAATAACCTCTCGAACCTCCTACACATGGTGATGGTGGCAGAAAACATGCAATTTTGAAAGGACAGCTCTCATCTAATGACCGAAATTTACCAGGAAAATAAAGCTTATTTTATTTTTTTACGTTCTCCTTTTCACAGCGTTGCTCACAAGCACAGAAAATTAAGCTGACTTGAAATAGAGGCACTTATCCTTTATTAGAATTTTAACTAAATAGCTGTAGCGGTCTCTCCTAAAAAGCTGTCTTGTACCTCAGAATATCGGTCGGGCACGCTGGCTGTGGCTCAGCTAATTGGTGGCACTTATTTGCGTTCAGGCTTGAAGTAATGCCTCCCCCCCCAAAAAATGCTAACCTCTGGTTTCTTTGGCTAAGAGCAATTTAACAAATGAATGCTCTAGGAATAAAGAAAACCCGACCGTCAGCTATTAACAAACATTTTTTTTTATCACCTCTTAACTTTGTGAGATCGGCATTGGTTGTTACTAATATAAAATTCTCTTATCTGCTTATTGTTAAAGAGATATCAATTGCATTTCAGTCAGAAGTAATTTTGCATCTAATTGGGTATTTGGGCTTCTTTAGTGTTTGATGCAAAAAAATAATTAGCTATATAAACAGCAATTAATCAACTAAGAAACTAAGAAAAGGTTGCTAACTCCAAACAAATCTATCTATCATTCAAGTGAAGACCAGGAGAGGAACAAACGCCAGTCCTCGGCAGCTAGGTATGTGCTAAACTGTTGTGTCAGCATCTATGTCACAAAAAATAATGGAGGAGGTCCATCTGTGCTTATGAAGAACAATCCATTTACTGCTCTGCAAGTAACAGTGTAGTTCATAATGTCATTCCTTTCAACTTCCAGTCCTTGTAAGCATGGCCAGTCTGGGGCAGTTGTTACACAATATTTCTACTGAAAATCTCTTTGAAAACCCAGTCTCTGTCCATCGGCCATTGTGGAACTTCATGAACATCTGTCCAGTAGGGATTTTAGTGCTAGCAAACCCTCAGCACAGCTTGGCACCCACAAAGTGCCTTGAGGATGGATCCAAGGAGATGTGGTCAGCACTTTCCTATCCACCATCTACCTTGAAAACCAGGGAAGCAGTTCTCCACAAGACCCAACAGCTGCTTTAGACTGATCTATATTGTTAATTGCAGGCCATACCTATGTCTCTTTCCCTACTCCAGGCACATTTTTCTGCCTCTGTGTGAGAGGAAAGAGGTGTCCCATTCCTACTTAACCACAGCTACATCCATGACCGGCTGGCATCCTACTTTCATATATGTATATCTCACACAAGCTCTTACAAGTGCTGCAGTAGCTCACTGTGGGCCAAGATTTCCATTCTCTAAGACCTTATGCAATGATAAAATCAGCAGTGACTGTGATTTGTCTGCTTTCCATAGACTACTAGCCAAAACTCCTATGCTTTTCACACCTCCTATAAAAAATAAAATTAGTTAGTTTGTTTTTCACTTATGACTGTAAAAAGAAATAAACAAAGCAACAAAGTTTGCTGGTGTAAGTTTTTTTTTTCAGCTAGTACAGCTAAGCACAAACAGCTTGCATCTCAGATGTGATATCAGGCTATTCAATCTTTTATAATATGGTTGAGTTCTTTTCCTGCCTTTTTGGGGCCATGTGGTAATAGCTACTTTTCATATGTGTTTTTCTCATTACAGAAAAGCATATTAAGATATTGCAGTGTCCCAGAATATTAGCCTGGCTTCCATTAATGCTAATAGGAGTAACTTCAGTGTGTATCAAGGAAAGACTGCACCTCCATAAATATACATGGCCATTATCATGATGATATGACACTAAAATCAAAAGGATATTAATCCAGTATATTCCTCATAGTGTGTACAACAGCTGTAGTGGGAGACCAAGTGGCAGTTTTGCACCCATGTGTCTGAAGCCAGATTTAGATGCCACCTGTGGCATGTTTTTGAAAAATGTAAACATTTTGTACAGCTGACACTCCTTTAAAGAATGCATGTGTGAATAATAGGATTATTAATAATTAATTATAATGATTTACTAAGTCAAAATGTGACACCAACTGGCCCTGCACCAAAGCAATGTCTATCCTATAGATACATTGGCACCCTGCTATTTAAAGATCTCTTGAAGCAAGAAACCTATTTGAGCAATAATCTTTTGAGCCAGCATGGTTACTGCTGAGGAGCCTCTAGACATGTAAGAAGGAAAATCTGCCTGTTATTCAGTGAGAAGCATTTTCTCACGGTGTTTTGTCATTCAGGTGTGGGTAATCTGAGTACCATTAACACCTCGTTCTCATTCAGAATATGCATTTGGGGGAGCATTTTTTCTGTTGCAGCAGGTAATGATGCTCCTAATGCATCGTTCAAACGACAGAGGGTTTAAAGAACTGCTGTGCAGACGTTCAGGTAAGTTGGAAAAGACACTTCACGGATCCCTTCAGGAGAGCTCGCAGAAAGCTTTTCAATTCGATTTGGCGAATGACACCCATCAAAGGATTAATGCATAAGTGCACCTTTGTTGTTTCATTCTTAATTTTGAATGAATGCTTTTCTACATTTCGGAGACTTGAGCTTCATACATCCAAGCAAGATTTTTTAAAGAGCTTATTCACATGAAGTCCCTCCTCCTTCATGTTAAAGGATCTACAGGGAACAGAAAAAAGTGTCGGAGCTGATGCTGGTGAGCCGCGAAGAGGTCTGGAGCACCACAAAGGCAGCAGCGCATCTAGAGACATGCAGTTTTGGGGATTTGTGGCCCAGGGTCACTGTGACTCACAGCCGCTCTGACATCAGAACAGATTGCCAGAGAAACTTACTTTTAAGAATACGTTCTTGTCCTAAATGGGAATTGCTGTATCGGGTGGTAGGGGTGGAGGAGAGAAAGAGAAGAAGGAAACTAAAAAAAAAAAAAAAGGAAAAGAAAACAAAAAAAAGAGAGGAGGACAAGAAAACTCAAGCAAGCCACAAAAAAAGCATGAAACAGCTTTCTGCTGCACAGAATAGGGCTTGAAAAGTTCACATCATACATATGTCACCATGCGCAGCATTTGTATTACCTCTGACCTTGCATACTGTAAGGTATGACTATGAACAGCAGGCATTGGCCCAGATTTAGGATTGCTTCACCTTATTCTTGAAAGCCTTAAAGGTCTTTCTGCTAGCTTGAACAGAAATCGCACCTTGCACTTTTATCCATATTTGACCAGACACACTGTACTTTCAACACTGCAATTCGTAAAAAATGTGTTGGATACAATAATAAGACATCATTCTATTACACTTTCCAATGTTATATAATGAAAACAGCAACGTATTTTGGCATACTTTATAACTTAATTTCTGTTGGGTATGCTACTTAACCTATGCATGACAATATCAACTTATGGAATAGCAGACTAAGCATATTATGAACCTGAAAAGGCATGTCGGTGAATATTGTCACTCCAATTTGTAATTTAGTTAATTGTATGTTAAAAAGCTACTATTTTCTCTTTGCAAAATAAAATTCCTTTAAAAATCTTGCCAAAACATTTTATTTAAGCTTGGAGGCATTTCTTATTCAGAAACACCTGGAAAGCAAAAGAGATCATGTATGATGACTTTTATACAGCAGATCTTTTTTAGATATTGAGGTAGATATAGAGATAGATGATACAGATCTAGAAAGATTTATGAAATACGAAATACAAATGTCTTATTTACAGCTGGTGTAATGTGCAATATATTAAGGACATTCCAGTCAAATAGAGGGAATAATCTGCAAGATGCCTTAACTGTGAACTGCTTGATTTTGCATTTTGATCTCCAGTTACCATCTGAAACAGTGGTGTATCTATTTACTGACCACACCGCCATGTATAGTGGCAGACATTTTGAAAGCTCCAGTCTTTGCGGGTGACATTTAAAAGTCATTATATAGCAGATCTGGAAATTCAGTTTAATATGCACTACATACATTGGGAAACTAACTAGATAACATAAGCATCTAGTCATATTTTATACCCTGCTGACAACCACAGGATTTCTATTGTCATGCCAAGCAACCTTCACTGATCATCCTTCCTCAGAAAGGTAAAGAAATCTTTTCTGATGTAGGCTGCACTGACTTTTCAAAAGTAAAATGATAATAAAAACCAGCATGCTGATTCAAACGAGCAACATTATTTACTGGAGGTTTTCCATGAGATCAACCATCTTTTAATCTGAAAATGAATGTGAGTAGTCACAAAAATTGAGATAACTGCTTTCAATCCATAGTCATATGCGTATGTTAGCATAAAAAGCACCTCACAAAATAATGTCACATGTAATTTAAGTACATTTTAAAAACAGCCACAACATAAGAATTTATGTTCTTTACTGACTGAAGTTTCAAGCCCCATTACCCTCCCCACCTCTCTCTCAGTCTGTAGGGGGTTGAGGCTTCACAATGTTGGACAAACACAGACGAGGAAATACCAAAGACAGACTTCTCTAGATCCAATTAGCAACTTCTGCCCTCGAAGTGGAAAACATTAAAATAATGTTAGGCTTTGAAATAAAGGAACATTTTCTGTCCCATATGTTGATGGTCAAAGAATTCACTAGAAGTAATGAGTTAGATACCCATGAATAGTTGAGATAGTATTTCTTCTTTTTCTCTACATCTCTTTGCACCACAAAACTTTTACACATGGGTTGGAAGGAGTCTGGCTACATGAACAAATAAAGTGGGGTTAACAGTGTCATGTAGATGTAACGTTACATTACCCCAGAACAAAATGAGAACTTCGTAAATTTAGGTTTTTTTCTTTAACCCTCTAGGAAAATGTTAGAAGTCCTTGAAAGTATAAAACTATAACAGGTTGCTTTATCATATTATGACCATAATTCAGGATGAAAGCTCTAGAGGACTTCTCATATTACTAAAAAAAGATAAGTGCCTCCCCACCATTTGTAGGTTGCTGCGAATTTTTGCTGCTTCAGTAAAATATTCTAAACAGACTTCTCTACAAATGGCATTGCTGGCTGTTATAGCTCACAACACAGTTTGCAAGCACATATTTTATTTGTGAGAAAATAAGAATTCAGTGTTTTGATATGTGACATACATCACATGAGTGTGAACCGTTATTACATTTGCACATCTCAACCAGTTCTTATAAACAAGCCTAAACTTATTCACTGTACAACAAACCTTGTAGGGTTAATCAGTTCTGCATTCTACACCACATGAACATAGAAGCAATTGAAAACACAAACTATGATAACTTACTGACAGGTATAAAATACTTTGACCAAAAAAAACCCCAAACCAAACCACTGTAACCATGTATTATAAAATAAGTCAAATGTAGTTAACTGAAACTGTTTATATTGGTAATAAACAAGAATCCAAAAATTGATATTCACAGGGTTAAAAAGAAACGGCTCTCCATATGCTCTCCACATTTGATTAAATCAACTAGTTAAATTATCTCCAATATTCAGCTAAGATTTTTAAGCTTTTGCCTTTTTTTTGCCTGCTCCCCATCCTCCGCTGAGCTGCACTGGATGGTCTCGAAATGATATCCGTTCTTTATGAGATGGACCCAAACATGATTTTTCTGGAGTAGATATATTCTTTTCTAAATAATAGAGAGAGATGTGAAATTAAAAACCAACCAACCAAAACTCCCTAAATTTCACTGCATCTTATCCTTTTAAAGATAATAGTATACATTAGTATGGCTAATTTGATAGCACACAACTTTTATGATGATGTACTGCTCACTGTTTTAAAAGTAATATAAGTATTTTCACAAGGTAGTACTTTTTAAAAAAAAAACTCCTTATCAAAATAGAAAGTAAAATTACTGCACAAAATTATCATATTTTTAAAAGTGCACTATCTATTCATTTTGAACATATTTTAAACACATATAGACATAAGCAATGCTTTTGACAGGGAAACTAGTAATGTCATTCATCCTTCAAGTGTATGGAGCACTAGTTCAGAAGATATATCTAACTAAAAAGTTATTGTTTTACTATATTAGACCAAATAAAAGAGAGATTTCTCTTTTTCAAAGCCCAGGAATACTTAAACTTTGATGCTGAATGGTGCCACAGCAAGTTTAAGCACACCTAGAAATATGTGAAATAATCACTTTCATTGTGATGCATACAGATGCTTGAGTAATTTAGAAAATAGTTTCTACAAAATACTTAAGACAATTATTTAAATAAAATAACCAGTAGACCTGACCAAAGGCATGATATTTATTTTACACAAACCAACACTTTACAGATGGAAATATCTTTCTTAGACATCTGTAAGGAAGAAAGCACCTGTGGAACACAACTCAAACTTTGCAAGAGAATGATACGATGTTCATAGTACAGCAGTTTTATATATATATATACATACATATTTAAAATTAGCATGCTATCTTAGCTTATAAAATAAAAATTTTACAAACATCTTTTTGCCACCTATGAAAGGAAAAGATCACTAACTACATATTTTTAGTATTTTTGATATGTTAACTTTTTAGTACTTTTTAACAGCAAAATTAAATTTCTCACAATAAATGGTCCCCAAAAATTAAAAAAAGGCTTAAATCATATGACTGAATATAATTCTGTCTACTAATATATACAACGTAACTATAAATTTAAAACAGTAAGAACTTCTTCGTTTTCTCACGGATGCTTTTCTGTAGTCTGCTAGATCTAAATGTCAGGAGATTTTCCCAGCTCACAGTTCCCTTTTTTATGAAGTTTTAAATTATTGCAAATGTATCTTACTAAATAGTTCTCTCTTTTTGCAGTCAAGAGCTTTCAAGTATTTTTAACATGATCTTCTTATGGCTCTACAGATGTAGTAAATTTTTTTTTTCTTAAAATATATAACTTACTCTGGGTCTACCTGATAAAGGTTTAAAATATTAATGTCTTGCCTTTACAGGATTCCCAGTTTCCTTGCCTTTGGATCTTTTTATTTAACACCTCAAATGGTAGCAGATATCTCTGGTGCAGAAAGGCTTTTGTTAAAGAGCAAAGAATAAGGTTATTTAATCAAGCAGTAAACTTTCCATTAATTCTTTTGACTGGGAACCATAATGTATTCACTGAAGGTTGAAACCCTCAAATTAGTAAATTAAGTGGTTAATTTAGTGAAACTTCAAAATCAATCTAACACAGTAATAATATAAAAAAATTGCATCCCTTCTTTAATTTAAAGAGATGTTTTCTGAAGTTGCAAACATTGTTAAACAACAAAAAGAATTAAGATTGGAATATGTTCTCTGTTAAAAAAAAAGGGGGGAATAGCTATTGCATGTTTAGACTGGAAAAGAAGTTTGGGGTTAAATTATGCTTAAGACTGACTTTTCTATGCACTCATCTTCAAGGTTGTATCAATGATAAAGGTAAACTAGACATAACAGTTATTTATTTCTATATTTTGACAAAACAAACATTTTTTATTACATTATTTTTAAAACAGAATAAATACAAATGCCAGAACAAAAACATCATTAATAAATTTGAAAATTAGTTTAAAAGTGATAGAGTCAATGTAGCAAAACAGGAAGTCAACCACATCCTAATTGCTTAATCCGTATTATTTCTGGACTAAAAATCTCACTTGTTTATGAACCTGTCTGTACTGCTAAATATTATTTTCATGATGGATTTCAGAAATCTGTAAATGTAGGTTTTCTGGCTTTCCACTTATAACTATATGCAATTAATTGGAAGGGTTATATTGTCCTTCCATTAGTATGAAATGTATATTATTATTGCATAAAAAAATCCCCAAAGACTTGCTGTAATTTGCTACAAGAAACTTGTGAAATTTCTTCATAAATTACTAATATATCTTTTTATTTTGCCAAAATAACAGCTGTATCTGTCATAGCATGAATTGTGCTTGTCTAAACTTCAGAGTCAAAAGTACACATTTTTTTAAAAAAAATTTTTAATTGTAACTGGTTTTTTGCATTGTTTAGAGGGTAGAGTAGTCAAATATTTTGTGAGTAAAATGTAGTAACTTATTAATCTTGAGTGTATATAAACTGTCTGACAAAACAATGTTTTACATGTCCGTGAGAATCATAGCTCAGGATTTGTAGACCCTCAGTAACAGAGAAAGATAACTTCCTCAGCCTGAAGGTATTTTTGCAAAATCCCAGATACTCTGAAAGTGTAGACTCTCTGCTCCCTTGAATGCAGGTTTAACAAATCAGAGCCTATCCCAAAGTCTGACAGTCACAGCTCCCCTTTTCTTTATCTAACCTGAAGTGCTGGTTAGATTTCCTGGGGTCTGCTTTAAACTTTACTACACAGTAGTGACCTAGACAAACCAAATCAAAGCATGAACTACTCTGTATTCTTTCTTTCCATCCTTCACACAGTTCTCAGCACTTTCAGCCAAATAAAATAAAACCATTGTAGGGAAAGATCAACTAATTTAGAATGAAATATCTACAAGACAGGTTTGTTGTAAATCACTGCAAATCACTCCCTTTGTATGTCCCACCTTCCCATCTTTGAAATGGGCACAATTATGCTTGCTTCTGATAAAGCACTTTTGATATCTGCTAAGTAGTACTAAGAGATGGGATACTATTATCAGCACTGGTGTTCCAGTTATCAGTCTAACTGGAGTGATGAAAGACAGAACTGGCATGGAGATCCAATAGCCTATTCCCTGAAGAAGAATTCTCAAACACAGATATGAGTCAGACCAGCTTATAAGCATAGTGGTTTGCTTACCCCTATTCATATTACACCTAATTCTCAGACATTATACTTACAGACTGCTAGTGGCTTAAATATTAATCTTGATTGACATAAAGCAAAGAAACACCTTATTTACAATGAAGGTATTAGTCAAATATGAGAAAGGTTTTTATTGCAGTTCTTTCTCCTAGAGCTTAATGCAAGAACAAACAGAAAGAAAAATGAAAATATAGGAATGGAATGCATTGCAAATATAGGACTTACCTGATTTATCATACATGTGCCCACAAATTACTACACTTATTTTTAATTCATTTCTTTTGCTATTTCACTGAAAATCTAGGTATGAACACTCTTGTGGCGTATTAAGAGCAGCTTTGTACTTAAGTATAAAGTAAGCAACTAGACAGTCTTGCAAGAAGTAAAAATATTACATATAAACTAAAACTAAAACTCAGTTATTTTGTTGTCAATACCTGTGTTTACACCAGGTTTTCTGATTCTACATTACTCAAACAGGCAATTTTTTTTTTCAGAAATATTCAGTAAAGACAGCTCCCTTGGCAAATGGTTAGAATTTTGTCTAGATCGAGGGGATGAAGGAAGACAAGAGAGTCTAGTAAGGGATGACAATGTCACTTTGAATTACGAGACTGAACCTAGAAATGTTCCTTAAAAATACAGCTGCGTTTTTCTAAGCAACCAACCAACCAACCATATTAAAATTAATAGGTAACTGAATCCTTATTATATTTGTTTTACTTATATTTATTGTCTTTACTTATATTTATTGTGCTTTACTTCTTCTACTTGGACGTAATTACACATATACCTGCTCAGGGGAAGTTGTGCAATTTTACTGCTTTTTGAAAGTTTTTATTTTAAGAAAAGGGCGGAAAAAAAACCAGTGGGGAGGATACTTAGTTCAATGTACAGAAAAATAAATCAAAGATTCACCAAAAAACAATGACTGATAGCAAATGAAAATATTTTGCATTTTTTAAAATGTTTTACCAAGCATACACTTGAAGTGCTGCAAGGTCAGATATTCAGGTATTATGAAAAGATTAAAAATCTCCATGAGATCCTTTAACTGTTCTTCAGGGTTTACTTTATTTGAAAGTCTTACTTTACACCTCAATAGTTTTTTTTGAGAGAGCTTATAGCTTTCTCTTACAGCATTACTAATGATGTGAACAGTTTTTACATCAAGCTTGGATTTGCAATACCTCCATTTTCCCCTAAACTGCAATGTGTCTTGCAAATTAATGGTTCATGTATTAGCGTATATGAGTGAATAAAATTACTGTTATCAGAACTTCTTGACTGGTAAAATAAAAGGTAACATTTGAGGTCATATTTTGCTATAAATATAGAGATTGCTAAGGCATATCTTTCATTACTATGCATACATACACACATAGGTATGCACATGTGTATTTGTGATTTATGAATAATTGTAAGCACGATCATAATATTTTGTTTTCATGTTACGTTCCATGAGTGTATATGTAGTGGGCCTTACCCAAAGGCAACAACAGAAAGATTCACATTGTTTCAAGCCCAAGTATCAAGTATACTTGTTTCAAGTATTTTTACTAAATATAAATTAGAACTATTACATTGGTTTTATTCTATAAAGTATTGATATTTTTGACAACCATAATAATAACAACAACAACAACAACAATAATTTTTATCATTACTGGTACTAGAATTAAATAGAACCTGGCAAGTGTATTAAGTATAATTTAACATGATATACAGTTATTCTAATACCCGTTCATATGGGAACAAAATCTTAGCCAAGAAAAGCAATTTAATTTCTCCTATCCCAAACTAGGCTTTGGAAGACACGCTGTAACAGTTATTTACTGTACTTTCATTTAATTGTAATATTTGACTATATGAAGCTCCAGTATAGTCTGAGAGGTTTCCAGGTGCCTGTATATATCAAATAACCATTTCTTTTGAGTATGTGCTGAAAGCTTGTCTTGGGTTAAGTTAACATGCTTCTATTTCTAAGCAGTCACTTTTCTGTTGTTTAATCTGTTTTCTGCTATTGATTTGTTCTGGTCTTTTTTGGTTAAAGCCTGGGTCTTTTAACAAATGTCAAGGTTTACATATCCTCTGTTTTGATAAGTAATGCAATATGTAAAATGCTTTGAATGAAATTCTTGGTGTCCAAGAAGAAAAGCTTTGTTAAACAGGTTATGATAGAAATTTTATGATGTATAGTAGACGTCATAGGGCATTTATCGATCCACCTAACATTGTGTGTCTGGAGATATAATTTATTTCAAAGTCCTTACCATATTGTATTACTTAAGAGCCAATACAGCATAAGAAGGCATGGAGAAAAAACTTCAACGTTTTAATGAAAGTGACCAGAACGAATCCTTAGCAGCAAAGCTTTTACATCAATTTAAGCTCTAGAAAGAAGCTAGGTTCAGCAGGACTGTGAAAAAGGTAAATGCTACAATCTCAGAAAAGTTACTTTTTAATATTGTTACTTATGGCAATCCTGAAGTTGGATTAAAAAAAAATTTAGTTGCATTGTTTACATCAAAACAAAAATATATTTATTGTATTGCAATTTTACATTATATTTTTCTATTTCACGCTTATATTTGAATAGCATTGAGAAGCCTCAGGAGCATCTTATACAAAATCCCATAATAAGTAAAAATATAACTCCTTTCCATATGGAGATTTGAAGATAAAACATACTTATGATTAATTTATTTTTTTAAAGCAAATAATTAATTTTGTTTGCAAATCTCCTTGACTTCAAGTTGGTAGAGCTAGAGGCTAATCTTAAAACTTTTATAGAAAAACTGACCTTAAATATCTTTCTTTATCAAATATTGATGCTGTTCTAACCAGATCATGCTGACAATTACATACTTGAATAATCTGAACTCTAAAATGTGACTCAGTCACATGAAGGAACCCACATAGATAAACATTTACAAGAATAAGTTATAAACATTTATTAATTGCCATTCTACACACAAAATAAATAACATAATAAACATAATGCTCCAAAAATGTTCATGTGAAATATAACATTTTTGTAACTACAAACAGGACTTTTAGCACCATTGGTTATTAAAGCCTAATATTTCTTTTGGGTTTTAGTTCCTTATCTATTTCCCCAATTTTGACCATTTAGGATGAAATTTTACATAGTGAGTATTTGCCGTTGGCCAAAGTTTTCGGAAAGGTCGGTCACTTCTAAGAAAATATGTGAAATATTTATGTTGCTCTTTGCAGAGGGGACTTGAAGTCAGCCAAGTAAGAGAGCCTTGCTTTTAGGATCTGTCCAAATTTGGATCAAGTATATACAAATTGAAGTCTCTACATGATCAGAGGAGACGTTCTTGATTTTTTTGGCTATATTCCCTAAAATATCAGTCAGTATGGAAATGCACTTTACCATGATGTTACACAGAGCTAAGCAAGACTATTCCTAAAAATAATGTTGAAGATCATGCTAGGTCAGGGAACTTAAGAGCCTGCTTGTTTCATGCTCTCTGTGGCAGAAGAAGCCTAGCTACAGGAACCGTAGAGAGGAAAAGAACGAAAGCTCCTATAGGAAGGAGACTGAGAGAAGAGGCAGAGGGCTGGAAATAAAGCCTGAGAGAGAAGTGAGACTGGAGTTAAGGCGAGAGAAACTAAGGCTAACCTGGCAAAGAATACTGGCACAAGAGACTAGAATGACTTGACAAATAGATTGACACTGAGAGCAGAGAGAAAACATGTGGAAGAGAAAGTTGTGAGCTGGCAAAGGGAAACTGAGTAAGAATAAAGACGGATTAAAGGGCACTAGACGGGCCCTAACTCTCAGAACTTACGTAATTAAAAGAAGTGAAAATACAGGTGATGATAAGAAAGGATACAGAGAAGATTAAGAGTCTGGACTCAAGATCTGCCTAAATAGTAAACTAGATCAGGCCAAATTTGGAGGAGATTTAAACTAGGAGATGATGCATCTGAGGAATACTGGCAAGGAATTGCTGGATACAAAAAAAAATAAAGGGAGAGAGGAAAAAGGTAGTGAGACAAGGATCTGTGGAAACAAACACAAGACTCAATGGCGACTGTGGAAAGGAAGCCTAAGGATGGGAGAGGAAGCTTATGCTGCAATAAGAAGTTGGAGGAGCAGAAACAAGAATTGTTCAGAGTAAAAGAAAGGATTAGGTAACACAAGTGTGGAAAAATCAGCAATGAAAAAGAGACAAATTAGAAGGGAAAAAAAAACACAAGGAAAGAAAGATTGTCTTGGGGGAAAAATATATAGACATATCTTTGCCATCCAATGCAACAACTTTGTAGTAGCCCAACATTCCTTACAGGGTCTTTCTGTGCAATGACTTGAGAAATATTTTTGAAGCTACTTGACAAATATCCCATAGCAAAGGAAATCTAAAATTGTTATTATTTACTCATATCATATGACAGAAATCCTTCTGGTGGGTTTAATGGTTCCAAGGTTCCAAGTGGGTATCTAAGTTACACGTAAGTCAATGTCTCAGAATGGATTTTTCTCTTTTTATTAACCTGGTTTCTCATTAAATGAAACACACACCCACCCCAGAACCCCCAAACCCCACTAAAAAACTATCAGGCTGTAAAATTAAGCACTTAAAACTTAGGAAATGCCTCTGTGTATCTGTTATACATAGTTCTTGAATTATTTTCATAATTCAAAACACAGATGATGAAATTACATGAGATAATGTATCATTTTTCTCCCTAGCCTGCTAAATTTAATGAAAGCAAGTTCTAAGTGCCTTTTAAAATCTGCATTTAGGTCACATTTTAAATACATAACCTCAAAGTGAATTAAGCAGCATCCTGTAAATTATGATTCTGTAGTCTGTTTGAAAAGATTAGGTATGTGCTGTTTGATAGTTAACTAATGCATAGAGAAGTATATATGCATCTCCATAATGATTTCAAATGGTTAGGAAAGCAGTATCTTTCAACTGTGTTTAACAAATAGAAAAAAGTTCTGATCCTGCAGAATATGTCAAATTTGCATGCATGAGTATTCTCATTATGCAAAATTATACACAAGTACTTTCCTGGTCCAGATTTTCTTCTTCTTAATTGCACTCACCACTAGTCAAATTTTTAAAACACTTGGGCATAGAAATAAATGGAAATACACTGATGAGCCAGGCCTTCATGTGTGTTTCTTTAAATTAAAAAAAAAAAAAAAGTCATCAAGATTGCATCCTGCAAGAACAGGGAAATACGCAGCTATTATATCTGTGAATAGAAAAAAAAAAACCACAGAAAAAATTTGAAGTTTTTTGCATTGTGTATTAGATGCATGTATGATACTGAAATTTGGTTTACTGGCTTTGATTAAGCCAGGATTTCACCTCAGAAATTCACATTTACCTTCATGATTTTATGTTCATTTTTGAGAGAAGCCTTCTTAGGCAGATAACATTAAGATAAATAGCTCTCTGCACACATAAACAGTGACACCTATGCTGATTTACTTCACTTCCAAACACAGGATTTATGTCTATACTGGAAAGAAATTCATGGTACATACCTGATTTTTCCTAGTTTCAACATTATAAACTGTTAGTTGAATTTTTAATAATGTTTCTTGAAGGACTACTGCACTTCTATTGTTACTCAATAAAACATCTCCCCAGTTAAGAAAAAAAAAAAAAACAGTTAGTGAATTTAAGAACCTCTGAAAGAATGAGAGACCTACATTGTCACCAATTATTTTTATTTTGTGAATTAATCATTCCACCGTTTGACATAGCCCTTGATTTTGTCACCATACGGTAACTAGTTTGTCATTTGCATGGCTGTACCTGTGTATATCCATCTGTAACATTACTCCTTTGTTGACATGGTAGCTTCCAAATAGTTTATCCAGTTCACAAATGAGGAGGAGGCCCCTTCCCTTTCCTAACAGTTAAACATAATGATGCTATCATCCTTTCATCAGAAGATACATAAACATTATACAAGGATGGTATATATCATGATTATTATTTCTGCAGATAGGAAAATTGATGTATATAGATTCAAAACGACATTACTAATATCAACTAACAGGCTAGTGACAGAACTGTAAAAAAAAGCCAGAACTCTTGAATCTGCAGTCAAATACTTTCTCTCATGTGGATAAAATGTATCCTATCAGCACCATACATTTACCATACACAGAAAAGGAGGTTTTAGTATCTAAGTCTTCACATTAACAAGTTCCATTGTGCTGTGTATTTTCACATATAGGGCATCAAGTAAAGTTCAGTATACTGAAGAATGTTTAAAATATAATGAAGAGTATTGTACTGATTTATTAATTTTTAATACAGTGATTTTTCTCACTGATTACTGAAAAGAAAGCATCAATTGCAGATGAAAAATTTGGATGTGACACAATATTAAGATTATGAGCTTTATCTACCTGCACCATAAGTTTGCAGGATATGAGTGAGCTGTGGTTTGAAAATCATTAAATAACTTCAAATTCATATAGAGTTGTGCCACTGCTAAATTATCCCATGTCTCTGCATGGCTTTTTGCCTAGGTATCATTCTATTCTAACATGTCTAAGGGTTTCCAGACTGAGGGTATGTTGCATTCTTTCAGCCTATAACACAGGTTTAATTAGTTTCTAACTGTTTCCCTCTGACCATGTAAATATATGCTATACATTAATGTATGGTGGTTCAACAGCTTTTTTTTCTGAGGCATATTTTGTATTCTGGTAAGATGTACAGAGGTATCTGTGTGGAAAATATTATGTTGAAAGGATGTTCAAAACAATATTCATGCTTTTCTACTAGGTATCAAAGCCTGGTAGATTTTAATTACTTCAGAACTGTAGAACCCTTTCTCATTCATTTTATGCCTTCATTTTTTGAGCGTAAAAATATTAATAGTATGGAATCACGTCACTATGTTTTATTGGACAAAATGCTTGTCCACTAACATTCATGTTGTCGTATAACCAGATGTGGCTTACAGAAGAGACAGCTTTATTCTGCAAATTGTGGCAGCAGTTGTGATTTCTAAGGTAAATTGGGTTCAGCATTTTGCTGATGATAATAAGTAATTTGTACTGTAAATATCCTCTATAAATTTACAGCATTTCTACACATTTCTAAGGAGAAAGCATAAATTTTACCATTATCTTCTAGGAAGTCTACTAAGCAGGTAAATGCTGAGAAATTGAAAGGACTACTAAATAAATACCTTCGTATTTGATCCCATGTTTCTAATATGTTTCTTACTCAGTTTCTATAACATGGTAAGCTTCTAATTCAGATTGCATAAGCAAAACAAAAAAAAAAAGAAAGAAAGAAGAAAAAGAAAAAAAAAAACCACCAGAAACCCCTCAGTAAATTATGAGTAAAGGCATGAAGAAAGAGCTTAAAAATGAGATGTTTACTGCACACAGGGAGTTTACAAATCCTAAATGAAAGACAGCAGTTATGGAACTAGAATATATAGACAATACTAATGGTAAGGAGAAAGGAGCAAGAAAGCAGGAATTTTTAAAAAAGTGAAGCTGTACCATACACTGTTTAAAACAAAATGGAAGACTTTCTAAGGACTCTCATTATCAAAAGAAAAGAAGGCAAAAAAAATCAAGGTGGGGGTTCTGTCAAGAGGAAAAATAAGAATTGAGAGAAAGATGTAAAAAGGAAAGTAAAATAAAAGTTACTATGTTTTTTTTTTTCTTTGAGTTTGAAGTCTTTCCACTACAAGAAAGGCATTATTAAACTTCATTAATTTAATTTCACTGAATAACAGAATGGTAAAGTTTGAATTTATCTGAGAAATTAAACTGATAAATGTTTTGTAGTGGAGATACTATTTATGGGCCATTATTGAACTAGGGGTGATGAAGGAATGACAAGATTCAGGTATTTTTTTTCCTGGAAAGCAGTGTTTTACTGATATCAGAGGCTCCCTGAAAGACTAGAATTCAGGCAAGAGAAGAGTTAAGAATTCTGAGCAGTATTTTAAATAACAACTAGAGGCACAGGTCCCATTGCATTCCACTTTCAAATTCTGGTCCTTCTGGAAATCTCTGTCAAAAGATCGCAGTTCACAAGAAGCATAATGAAAATAGAGTTTACGATTTTCAGAGAAAAGAAAACCACAAAATTGTGATGATAGGTAGGCAATGTAAATATATAGGAGACTCATCTAAAGGTCCAACACTGGCTGGCCAGAACCAGATTAGGATGACAGAATGGAGCTGATGATAGTCATAGCCTACTCGCAAACTGGACATTAATATAAAAAAATTCATCCTGGCTAGCTATGTATAAAAAAATAATTGCTTAATTTTCAATTCTTGCAAAATATTTCTATGCCTATCTTGCAACTTGGTGCCGACTACACTACCAGTGTTTGGGGAAGTCTAAAAAAAATATAATCAGCAATTCACACCAATATTTATGGAGTTAATAAAAATACCAATGAGTGTAGGACTGATACTTGAATCTTGCATAACTATGACTGTAAGCCACTAACCATCATGGCTCACATATGTGTATTACAGAGAAATTATACATCACGGAAAAAGAACTTTTTTTTCTGTCCTTTTTCACAAAAGCAAGGTTAAGTTTATGTGAAACTGAAAGGCAGAAAATATAGTCAGCAAAAGGCATTCTAACACACCTACTTTTGCAACTTATTGGCATTAGGTACAACAGAGATTAAGATCTTAGCAGTGGTCAGACAAGATGGGACAAAAAAAAAATACCACCCAAAAAAACCACCTTAAGAAATAGAAAAGAAAGAATTAGTTACCAGGGAACATAAAGAAATAGCTATTGTTTCCTGAAGGAATATAAAGTAGTATGTTTGAGAACATAACGTACGGGCCATCAATAGAGGCAAGGTCCTAAATTAGATAGATAACTAATTAGTCTAACTGAACAATTGCTACTCTTTCTTTAGGTTTTGGGGGTTTTTTTAATTTTTTTTTTTTTTAAATACTGGGTGAATGTAACGCACAGTCAATTTTCCCTTTGAACATATAACATGGAACCACATCAAATACTTTAAGTACATAAATGCTTTCCTTAAACTGAGATATACTATGTCCACAGCATTTCCTTTATTCCTTACTTAATTTTGTTTTGTCAAGGAACAGAATTAAGTTAGTTTAGGATTAATCTACCCCATCCAGCTTTTTCAGAAAAAAATAGTAAACTTGGGTGATAAAAAACTTAAAATTCTTTAACCAGGAATTCTAAGAACATACCTTTGGAAAACAACATCTACAAAAAGTACATCAAAGGTGAGCAGTTCCCCAAAATGTTTCTGAAAATCTTGACTTAGCCTTTCTAAACAAACCTCTGAATTAAAGGATAACAACTTTGAAGCATTGTATGTTTTGTCTTACAAAACCATGATCATTCATGTACAGTCATGTCCCTGTAGTATATAAAATGGATTTATTTCAGTATCATATATATTTGAGTGTTTTTTTGAGTAAATATACCTAAAAATAATTTATGCTGCATTTTTAGACCTCATTTTTCAGCCCGGAGGTTCTCAACAATTTATTGATACAATTACTGAATTACAAATTATATATAAGAAACATATATGATACTCCCAACTAATATCACTGATCTATACTAACATATCTTTCAGTTGTATGGCACAGCTTGCCGAAGACTTCCTACCAATAATTAAAAACAATTCTGAGCAACAACCAGGATTATGGATGTTGCAAAGTGAACTTAGTAACATTTTATTAATTAAAGCTTGCCAAACCACTGAGGTTGAATTCTCCTGGAAAAATGGCACAAGAACTTGATTTAACAATTTATTCAAATGGCAGCACCTCTAAGGTCACAGCATCTTTTTTAAACTCTTTTGTAATACAAGTGCAGACTAACTCAAAAGGAATACACCTACTAAATCACTAAAATAGTTTCTAGGCTTCTTCATTAAATATTTCAGAAAGCAAAACCAAGGGAGACAATACAACAGGAAAGTATTTTATAGTGAATGCATTATAAGTAAAGGCAAATTTCTAATGTTTTCAGATTAAAGATACTACAGGGCTAATAATTTATTTTTGATCATTGAAAAGCAACAGTATTTGGCAAACAGAACTAACATAATAAACATGTTTATGTACTGCATATAAATTGTACAAAGATAATATTAATGCCTGGTTTTATATATAATATGCATTACAATTTAATGTATCATCACTGTTTAATTTCTCAATTCCATGATGAAAAAATTTATACAGATGCACATACAGGAACGTATGTAGAAAGACCTAAGACCTGGGCCTTTTTTCTTAGTTCCTGGAGTACTGAAAGGAGAATGAATATGTAATTGTGGTGTAGTAGATGTGTATTTTATGAAAATACATATATATTACCACACTGTAAACTGTCTTTCTGTCTCTCATACTTATGACTCTGCCAGTTGATTGCTCTTTCCTGCTCCTTTCCTAGTCTCTTGTTTTTGAATGTATAATACAATGACATACTTTTTTTCTTTACTGTTCCCAAGTTCCTAACATAGGCAAATTCTACATGCCTGTCTTTGTCAAAAGAGCTTATTCTTATTTATTTTTCTGGATGGTGATATAGTGTAGGTTACAATCCAGACAGCAGTTATACATTAATATGAATGCGGTGTATACTATTGAACTCAATTATTCAAGATATGCATACATTCTATTCTGAATATATGAATACAATGATAATTTTGCCATTGACAACAGTAGCTTAGACTTGTCTCACCTAAATTCAGGATCTTAGCAGTTAGGAATCTTATCTAATTTAAATGGCAGGGCTTCATCACTAGCCAATGGAGAGAAACAGGAAAACTCAGGACACAATTAATTCTTTTCTAAGATGGCAGGCAGAGAGAAACAATCATATTCTTTCTCCATGGATGCAGTTAACTTCGACTAGGATGATAAATTTTATCTAATCTAATTTTAGGAATGTAAATCAAGTGAATAAGCATGGACAAATTGTACTCACTGTTATTTTTTGCCCATGGTAGACTAATATAATTTAAATAAATCTTTATTCTAAAGCCTTTACAAAATATGTCAGAAAAATAGAGATATCAAGTATTTCTACATGTTTTCCTTGAATTTTAATTTGTTTCTCATTGAAAGTGAAAAGTCAGTATATATGAAAACATAATCAAAAAAGCAACTCCAGAAATTACATATAATTTATGAAATAACGTGATTTCTATTTTGACATAAAGCATTTCAAGAAACTTCACTACTTAAACAGTTGTAGGAATTTCAATAATTTTGCCAAAGTTATTTAATACGGCTTATATTTTCTGCTTATATTTTCTGTAATGTACATTTTTTGCGTTTGGAGTTTTATTTATTTGGAAAAGACGTTGTATACAAATGACAAAACATAGTATGTCATATTATTAGAAATATATTAACATTTTCTTCAGTTATATTACACAAAATAAAACATAAAACTTAAAATGCTACCATTTTATGACTTTCAAGTATTATTTTTTCATTTTTTCTCTATATAGATTCTTTTGTTAATTTGTATGACATTAGAGTGGTACAAATATAAGGCTTTAAAAGGATCCTCTGCCACTGAGCTATAGTAAGTTCAGTAGAATGCATATACTGCAGCATAATTGGTAATCAACATGACAGAAATCTGTGGCTTGATTAGGGTATGTGTTTGGGTATTCAGTTAACAAAACATGTAATTTTCAAACCTCTTTTGGAAAAAAAAAGAGAACATTTAAAAAACCACTCTGTTTTATAATTTCGAGAAATGAAAATCTTTTAAGAACTCGATCATCAGAAGACCTAGCATACGTCACAGGGAAATTCCCGTGATTTAAAATCACAAGAGGAAAGTCTATTGATACTAATGACACAGTTTTTTAAACAGAACTGTAGAAAATGTATGAAAAGGTTTTAGGTTAGAAAGAAACAGAAGGATAAGTAGCATGTGTTATTAGAGATTCCAAGCATGCTCAGTTCCACCTAGCATTTTAAAGTGATCTTTAAAACTGATATTGAAAAAACCCATAACTTACTTGAACATCTTGCTGAGTGTCTCTGTGTCTGCTTATTTTTTTCTCTGTTCTCAGTCAAAGCACTTCCACTGGCCATGGAAATAAGGTCTAAATCCGTGTCTTCTCTGCTTACAGGACTTGCCTGGAAGCAGTGGGAGAGAATGTACACAATCATGAAACAAAATATAACATTTTCTGAATGCAGCTCACATTACCCCAAATAAACAAACAGGGTCTGTCAAACAACCTTCTTCAAAATGATACCACAATCCTTTATTGTTGCCCAGGCTGAACAAATGCACTATGTCAAAGCATTTTTGTAAATAAGAGCCGATCTTAAAATTGTGGTTTGTGATCTGAGTCAGTGCAACAACAAAAGAAAACATTTTAGTACAGTAATTTTGAAGAAAATCAATCTTGCAGATGGCTGATGAAACCTTAAACAGCTTAAGATCATTTACTGACCAGTCTATAATTTAAGTTACAGTTGAATGTCAGAGATGTCATATTGGATTATTTTCTGCAATATTTATATTTTATCCAGGACATGTATCAGTTCAATCAGTCAAGGGCCCAGTAAGTAATTTAATCTTTTAGTTTTTTGCTAATTAACCATAACCATCAGACAGCATTTTAATTATACTTTAGGTAAGAGTATTATATTAATTATAAACTTCTAACATCCAGTGGTGGTGCATTTTGGCATGAGGCAATGTACCTGCACATAAATATGGCAAAATAGAAATGAAAATCATACTTCATTTTAGCAATGGGTCCTTGATTTGGGAACATGTAGGGCAAAGGTTAAAAATACTAACCTGGAAGATACCACACACTATAAATGGTAGATTGTTAGTTTTGCAGAAATGATTTCACATTTGCTCAACAAGACCTCCCTTTCCTTGAAATAAAAAGCTATTCAACATCACAAGCAGCCATCTAACAATACTGTTGACTAGATACTGAGGGCCAGTAACAATGACCAGGAAAAATCAGACACTGCAGAAGAGCAATCTACAAAATCCCCAGTGCAGAGCCAGTCAGCTGGAAGTACTGAACATAAGGACATACTTAAATTTTCTAGTCTCTGGACATTCAGAAGTGGAGTCCAGGAGGCAGATTAAGTCATTCCTCTATCTTGGCTGAAAAGCCCAAATTCTTTCAGAAGCTAGGTGTCTGAGTAGGGTCCATTTTTTATAAAAACAAACAAACCACAAAAAAGGAAAGACTATGCTAGCTGTAATGTCACCAAACTTTTGCATAATATCTTAGTAGCTAGACTACTCGATCAGGAATAGAGACACTGGGTCTCAACTCCTTCCTCAGAGGGCTGAAGCCTGCAGCTCTGTTTTTCTCAGGAAAATGCCATTACTATAAAGTTGTAGGCTATTCTGGAGGAGACGATCTCCAGACTTCCTGTTCAAACCAGCTCACTGTACCAAGAACAGCATTGCACCAATGCAGACAGGCTTTGTATTCCAGTCTAACTGAGAGAAGTCAGATGAAATGGAGACCTGTTTCATTTCTTTGTCTTTACCCAGTCACTGTTTAATGTAAAATTCATTAAAAAGTCCATGCATTTTCAAACCAACAGCTCCAAGGATACAGAGATTTTATGCTCTACCTTAGTGACTGCGTACCCTTTGCGTCAGCACAGAAAGTTTATCCCTTGTTTTATGATGCTTGCCTTCTATATGTTTAATGACCATGATTTTAAAGCTTTGCTTTGCACAGGTAGCAGGCTGTATTATTGCTGTTAACATCAATATTTATTTTCTCTTCCATAGTAGTGTCAAGAAACTTTGAAAAGAGTAACAGTTTTATCCTGCCAACTCTTTATATTTTTGGTCTTAATATTTACAGTCGCTTTAAGCTTGTGAGAGCTCTGTATGTTCAAAATCTTTAAGCTTTTAGTCTTTCCTTAGTAGAAATAATGCAATCATTGTGATCATAGAATCATAGAATTGTTTAGGTTGGAAAAGACCTTTAAGATCATCAAGTCCACCCGTTACCTAGCACTGCTGAGTCCGCCACTAAACCATGTTCCTAAGTGCCACATCTACCCATCTTTTCAATACCTCCAGGAATGGGGACTCAACCACTTCCCTGGGCAGCCTGTTCCAGTGCCTGACCACTCTTTCAGTAAAGAAGTTTTTCCTAATATCCCATCTAAACCTCCCCTGGTGCAACTTGAGGCTGTTTCCTCTAGTCCTATTACTTGGATAGGTAGTTGTAGAGAGCAATAAGGTCTCCCCTCAGCCTCCTTTTCTCCAGGCTAAACAACGCCAGTTCCCTCAGCCGCTCCTCATAAGACTTATTCTCTAGACCCTTCACCAACCTAGTTGCCCTTCTTTGGACACGCTCCAGCACCTCGATGTCCTTCTTGAAGTGAGGGGCCCAAAACTGGACACAGTAGTCGAGGTGTGGCCTCACCAGTGCCAAATACAGGGGCACTATCACCTCCCTGGTCCTGCTGGCCACACTATTCCTGATACAAGCCGGGATGCCATTGGCCCTCTTGGCCACCTGGGCACACTGCTGGCTCATGTTTAGGCGGCTGTCAACCAACACCCTCAGGTCCTTTTCAGCCAGGCTGCTTTCCAGCCACTCTTCCCCAAGCCGGTAGCGTTGCCTGGGGTTGTTGTGACCGAAGTGCAGGACCCGGCACTTCGTCTTTTTGAATCTCATACAATTGGCCTCAGCCCATCGGTCCAGCCTGTCCAGATCCCTCTGCAGGGCCTTCCTACCCTCCAGCAGATCGACACTTCCACCCAGCTTGGTGTCATCTGCAAACTTACTGAGGGTGCACTCAATCCCCTCATCCAGATCATTGATAAAGATCTCAAACAGAACTGGCCCCAATACTGAGCCCTGGGGAACACCACTTGTGACCAGCCGCCAACTGCATTTAACTCCATTCACCACAACTCTTTGGGCCAGGCCATCCAGCCAGTTTTTTACCCAGTGAAGTGTACGCCTGTCCAAGCCATGAGCAGCCAGTTTCTCCAGGAAAATGCTGTGGGAATGCTCTGATACTCAGAGAGATTCAAACCAATGGAATTGATCATTCTTATTTCCGTCTAACCTGTTTCAACACACAGCAGAAGTTTTCTAATGTCCCAATTCCCAAAGACCCAGGAGGCCACAGTATTTTAAACAATTAACCTTTCTATGGAATTATTATTCAATCCCTATCATCATAGCATCTGAGGCTTCATCTTCTTGTAGACAATAATATTCAATGTTATATGCTAGATTTTAATAGGGCTGTCTGGCTCTCTGGTGTAAAATATTTTCTTTCAAATAAGGATGAGTGTTTTCATCCAATTACAGTCAGAGTAATATTTAAGGTTGTATTAATCACTGGAGCAAACTTAATTTCAGGTTTGAAAAGAACCTGATTGAAAGCCCTCTGAAGCTAATTAAAACCCTCCCTTTTACATTTATAGCTTAGAGCCAAAAATTTGGAAGAAATTTAAGATACTGGTACACTTTTTCACAGAGTGCGGTATTGGACTTCCCTCTGTAGTGATCACCATATTTAACTCTTCAGACTTTTTGCCCTTAGTTTTATTACTACAAACCTTTTTTTCCCAATTAATTGGAAATTAATTTCAATGAAGAGAAATCTTTGCCTTCAATACAGCTTTGCATCTGAATATTTGTCTATTCCTATGATAAATTATCAAGACATTCTGTAACCTTCTGAGGTAAACAGTGCTTTTAAATTCAAGTTATATCTTAATGACTTGGAGATACTGATTAATAGTGGAGTGGTTAACCATGCAGGTAACTTAAACTACCTACAAAGATGAATCAGGAAGTCTATCCTACTTGTCACTCAGCAAACTCAAATTAATTTCAAGTGCCAACTTTAAACTGTAAGTCAGCATGCCTTCCTAAGCACTTATGTGGCAGTATTAGTATGGAAAATCATCAAAATTATCAAGATTAACATACTAAGGCCTTAGATTTACTGCAGGTTACTCCATAGGGTTTATTTCCCAATGAGAAGGGCTAAGACTTTATTGTTAATATGCAACCATTGAAACACCATTTTGTATCCATGAAAAATTCTAGTCTTAAATTCTTGGAATGTGCACAAATATGTTAGAAAATTATATTAATCTAGTCCTTTCAGAATGCAGGCTTATGGAACACATACAAATTAGGGATCCTATTACACACCGGGAAACTTCATGATTGAGTATATGACATATGAATAAACTGCTGTAAATGCCCAGGAATGTTTTCCTTTTCTAATTCTCTTTTTTTTTTTTTAAAAAAAAAAAAAGTATACTTTCCTCTTTCTTTCAGTTTACCAGAACTTTTCCTACTTTTTGATAATGATTACAGCTAAGCATTAACTTCATTTTTGTCATGATTTTTTAGCCTTTAACTGAGTTACTGTGCATTAGGAGTATGTTCACATTTCACATTTCAACCTTTAAATGTTAAGAGAACCCATATAAATTTTAAAACCATAATTCTCCAGCCATCTATGTGTACAAACCACATCATTATTTTGTTGCCTATATACTACTTCTTTCTGCATTAGAGATATATTTTATTCCTTTTTCTATTTTTTAACCTTCTATTGCATTTTTCTCTGTATTTCATTCATGTGGAACAGCTATGTAATTATGTGGCACAGGCTGTGACAATCCCATAACATTGCCAGTTATGTGGGCACACCACATAATACTGTTGTGGGATTGCAACAGTATTTTGTGGACAGAACTGCTACTGTAAGTAAGATAAAATCTACCTTTGTGCACATATGCTTACCAATAATTACATAATGTATAATTTAGATAACATTATTAGATTATGATTTGCTCAAATTAGAGCAATTACTGTTTTAGACTTTACCTAACAAAAAACTATTAGTGCTGCTGCAACCAAAACCCATCACAATGGTTGCCTGGTTCATGATTTCAGCCACTAAACTTTAACAGCAACCTAAGAGTTGGACAGACCCCACACCAGCACAAAATCTTTGACAAAATCTGAATTGAAGGAAATAGTAATAGTAACACCTAAGTCTTAAAATCATTTTTTCAACAGTGAATTTTAGAAGAGTTTATGAAAGTGTTTCCAAAATTTGCATATCGCGTAGGTAGTAAAGCTAAGCAAGACAGAGGTTAAAAAGGGCTAAGATTGCTCAGAGTACAGAATGAGGCATATGACATATCATCTAACCGGGATATACTTTTTATGCAACATTTTACATTATGTATATGAATATAAGACACTAATTCTGTATAGTTTGCAAGTTTTTGCCCCATTTTTTTAACACCCACATCATTATATCACAAGAATATTGCTAATTTGGCAATAAAATGTAAAGTGTGTATATATATACATATATATATAGTATAAATTGGCCTGTAGGCATCATATCACAGCTCACTATCAAAGGAGTTTTGG
This sequence comes from Theristicus caerulescens, assembly GCA_020745775.1. NCBI lineage: Eukaryota > Metazoa > Chordata > Aves > Pelecaniformes > Threskiornithidae > Theristicus > Theristicus caerulescens. The sequence continues at coordinate 48,072,978 of CM036560.1, read as the reverse complement.
GTATCTCTGACACTGAGTCTTTTAATTTTGTAAATCTTCAGATTGTTAAATCACTCATATTCCCCCTCCTGCCAACCTACAGAACTACCCATTTCAGAAAACAGAATTTTTTTTAATGCTGCAAAGAAAGAAAAGAATGAATCATGAAAAGAGTAGAGGGCATTTTATGATGTAAAAAACTATAGAAAAGAAATTGTGGGAATAAGTGTGATTTTATACACCATTTTTAATAATGTCAATGTATTAATATACTAGTCCAACTTACTGTCTTTTAATGAATTACACCGTGAGCATATTAGAATGATTTAGGTATGTGACTTACAGCATTTAAGAACATTAAAACTTGTCTGATTGACAAGAATACATGTTTTCAGTCAATAATGTAATTAGTGCTGAACCATATTTAACTTTTTTTTAAAAATTTTTTAAAAGGTTGATTTATAAGCTTTAAAAAACACACAGTAGCATTTGATGTCTTAAAAACAAAACCAGTATCAGATTATGAAACTAGAACCCTATGTACACACATGGGTTCTTGTGCTCAAACATTTTCTTCTGATCTCCATCAATGGGTGACTTGATTGCCAAATAGAGACAACATTAAAGAATTATATCCAATCAAAAAAATCTCCTGGTTGTTTTACACCAAGTATGCATTTGAAAACACCATCAAGGCATAGCTGAATTCTGCAAAATCCCACAAGGAAACAAGTTCTTACCACAAGTTGTACTCGTCTACTGTCACGTATCACAGGATCTAACTCAGGCAAAAAACGACAGCTGGGAAAAATGTAGAATAGAAATTTCAATAAATCCCACTGTACTAGGTTCACTAAAATACCTGGACAGAATCTTTTCCTGGACACACTGCTGCTTAAGTAGAAATGATACTACATAAAATAATTCCATGGTTAAGATGTATCAGAGTAATTAATAATTGATAATGTAAAAGTATCAGAGTAATTAATATTAAAATACTTTTACTTAACATTAAAATCAAGAAATTATTAACAACTAATATTGTTTATTTCTATGATAGAATACTAATTTAAAAATATAAATGTCAATAAATGCAACCATGTTTGAATTTTTGCATGTACTGACATAAATTATAGCCAAATCAGTTGTCACATTATTTTATGTAAGAATAAAATTGTTTTCAGTTACATAAATGTTTCAGCTGTTCTAAACAGTCTACCAGTGATGTTCCAATGGAGATCAGTGGGACTTTTGCCACATTCAAAAATGATATCATAATCTTAAAATTTGTCAATACAAATACTAGTTCATAGAACATATCTGCAGAGGTAACATAATAACATTTAAAAAAATTCTTTTATAAATTTCCATGTCTTCTTACTTTCAAACATCATTACATGTTCTGTTCCAGTGTTTTAATTCAAATTAAAAGTCATGGCAGTTATCTTAAACAAACACTAGGAGTGTTTCACTATTATGGAACAAGACTGACAGATAAATATTTTCTAAGGAATATGTGCTAAATCCATTGCTTGCCTACTGACACCTTGGTTTTATTACAGGTGCTTGGCATTGTGTCTACTAATGACTTCACTAAGATATCAATGGTTTATATTGAATTTATGACCAAAATATACTTACTATGTTTTCATGTTAGTTTAGGGAATGAGATTAACATTATCTTTAACTGTATTGATATTTTACCTGTTTAATAACCAAAATTAAACATAGATGGAACATGTTTACAACATTTTACTAAAGTACACTACGAAGATGTAAAAGTTGGGTTTATGTTTTGAAGACAAAATATAAATATATACTATCCAGTTAAAAAGTGGGTTTTTGACTTCCTTAATCAAATCTAACAATATAGGTAATGTTACAGTTGATCTAATTACATAAAACCATAATATATACCAATAAAGTTATAAAATATATGATGAATAAGCACTTTTTTCTATACTCTTTACAATAGAAAGAACACTGCATTGTTAGCATAAAGCTATGTAGATAGTTATCATAAGATTCTGCACTGTGTAGCATTTCATTATCACTGTGGAAGAAGTATCTGTACAATGACTACTAAACCAATTCTACAGGGTACCGTGTTTGGGACCCAGAAATATGGTGTACTGTCTGCTAGCTACAAAGTCATGTTTGTTTTAGAACTATTAACCTAGGTTTCACTTTACAAGACAAATTTAAAATAAAAAAAAATCTAATTTAAAGGCAATGACCTCACCACTTCATATTTTTGGAACTGGCTGGTTCATAATCCAAGAGCTGTGTATGAAGCCATTGGTATGTCAAGTCTTTTCTCCTTTGTAATTTCTCATCTAAAGTAGTATCCAGCTGAGAAAATTCTTCTTTTTTACCTGGGGAGGAAAAAAGATACTCCTGTCTTTCATTATTATTTTAAAATATCATTTTTTTTAAGATTCCCCAGATAAACTTTGAGCATATTGCCTTTTACAAAAGAAAAAAAGCAATTACTTCCTCTTCTTGCAGAGTCCAACTAACTTGAATTTCTTCAGGTATATTTGAGAAATAATTTTAAATTAATTTTTAATTTTATGGTTTATTTTATCTTTTGGGACTAAATATTGGCCTTCTGAATAAATTTGTTTTTATTGGGAAATAAGATTCTCCTTTATTCTGAAATATATATGGAAATATACATAAATTGCTTGTCATAGCATCTGTGAATGTTGCTTACTGTGCTATCTCTATGCTTAAAAACACACATTCATGGATATTTATAATTCTATTTACCAATCTATAAGGTAAAAAAATCACCATTATATGCAAGAGTGGACACATAGCAATCTTATTCGTCTGTTCTATCTTTTACTGATATGATTTATTAAGACGCTTTAATGGCACTTTCTGATACTGGATTTCAGAGTAATTGCATACATAAATGAAATTATTTTTCACAAATTACCACCTACTTTTGGATCACAAAAGACACCCAAAGACAGAGAACAAAATAGCAATATTATGAAAAAAAGCTGTACAATTCTGGGGATCCTTCAGTTTTTGGGACCATTCTGGTGAATACCAGATACATTTTGAAGCATAAGGAAGAGGATGGCAGAATTGGAAGAGCCTGCAGAGGAAGCATCATTGTTGCATGGGGACATTCATGGATTAGAATAACTTTATTTTCTGTCCTTATACATCAGCTTTATAGGTTATGTCTTTTTGGCAGCTTTGACTCAGGGCTTTTATGAGACATCATAAAACTTTTTTTTTGTACAAAATTATTTTCTTTTTCTCTTAAATCTCATTTCAGATGACACTGAGTTATCTTCCCCCTTGTTGATTATTCCTTTTTTCCTTTCAAAGATTTTTCTTTCTCTCAGTGATAGGTAAATTCAGCAGCTACTAGAAGTTGCTTAGTAAACTGTAGCATACCTGTCTTTTTGCACTTGAACCAGCAAAGAATGTAGGTCACTCCATTTTGTATCAAGTCCATTTGCCCACTATGAATAATTTAACTATCAATAACTGTAAAGGAGGGAGCAGAGGGGGATGTCAGAACTGCCTTTGAGGTGAATGGTTTCCTCATATTTTAAGCCTTAGTTTTCATGCATGCTTTGATAACATAAACTGAAGTTACAGGCTATTCACCAACTCACCTTTGTAAGAGGTTTGCTATGTTACCTGTAGTATTTTTTAAACTTTTCCTTCTGTAAAAATTATAATTTACATTCCATAAGCTGCAAAATGTAGTTCCTCACTTGCATTTTATCTGGCTTTACAGTGAGATCATTGCTTTCATCTTTTAGCTCTAGGCAAATATTGTTAAAGTATCATAGCTTCTTATTTCATAGTCTGAAGTACAAATGTCTTTTGGTTGTGCTCTCCATTTATCTTGGTATAGAGAGTTTCTATTCAAACCAAATCTATTCCCTAGGCTGAACGTGTTCAATTGCCAAATCCTAAAAACTAACCTATTAAAATTAGGCAAGGTCCTGGTCCAGAATATGAAGCAATATGTCTTGCTAGTGACTCACAGACTAGAACTTAGGCAGAAGAATTTATCCTCAGTTGATGTAAAGAACTCTCATTTACCTCCTTAGGAAGACAGAAAATGAAAAACTTGGATGGAGAGTCACTATCTACCCAAATGAGGTTGTGAGGGCTGACTAAAAAGATCAAGCAGTGAACTGCTTAATCGGTGCCAAACATTAAAATATAGAGTCCTAATTACAGAGTTCATCACCTTCCTTGATTAAAGTGGTGGCCATTTCTTCTTTTCTAAGTTTATGATATTGCCTCCCCCTGTTCCTGGTTCAGGAGTACAGCTTTCTGACCTTTAAATTTTGAAAATTTATAGGCTACAAGTCTGCAGCTACACTAGTACCCTTATAGCTCTCCAGATGAAGAAGACTCTGATTTATAACAGCAGCAAGAAACATTCTGCAAGACTTCGTAAGAGCAGTCCTGGAGATTGAGCCTTCTGCTTTTCAGCATATGTTCTCCAATGTGGAATAATTCCACAAGACATTATCATTAGTTTTTTTCTTATCTGTATTTACAGATAAGTTGGTCCAGTATTACCATCTTTCTCAGGAGAATTACTTCTTCCTATCAAAAGGATCAGTATTATTTATGGATTTAGTAAAAAGTTTTTTACCTTTTCCTCCATTAAAAGGGAAATCTATGTAGGGATTTAAAACCAGTATTAGAAGTTCATGTCTGAGTCTGTGTGTCAGTGACAGTCAAAAGAAGATGCACACATAATAAGCTGTGATAAAATTTACAACAAAAGGAGTACTTTTAACTTGGCAAGTTATTTTTCCAAAATGATTGTTAATAATTTGCCTTAGTTGCAGTTTGAATTTTTGATTGAATGATGTTTGAAACACAGATGGTTTTATTTAATAAAATTTTATTTTATTTTTAATTTGTTTTTATTTATTTTTGCATGTTAATTAAGGAAACATTATTGAAACAAGAAAGTGACCAAGATAAAAGTGCACACAACAGAAGTTTTTTTCTTAAAATGATATATGCTATTAAACAGAGTATTCTTGTCCCATATTAGTGTTAATAGAGGATTTTTTTTTCAAATGGGCAGACACTGTTCAATAATTTGTTTAATAATGCTGCAGAAAACTGTATTCTGTTTTCTTATTTGGAACATACCCATATTCTTACTTTTTAACAGTAACCATCTCTCTTTTCAATTCTTATGAAAAAATACTATGTTATGAATTAAAACACAGCATTATCACTTTTCTACTCCACTTATGAACATCATGTGTTTGAGGATCTGGTATATCAGTATCATTAACATGCATTTGCTTGATAGTTTTCTTAAATTAGGGCTCTGGGTTTTTTAAAAAGCTGGACCTGATTTTGTAGAAGTACTAACACTCACAAATTCCACAGACGTTCCAAAGAGCTGTAAGCATTCTGCATCTTTGAAATGGATCAGACCTATAATCTTTAATTGTTAAACCCAGACAACTCTTAGAATATCAAAGAAAAAAGGAATACATCAAAGAAGGCATAACTCCATCAAAACCCAAATTAATCACAGAGATATTTAAAGTATCATACCCTCATTAGATTATCACTTCTAAGCTTTCAATCTTTTTGACTTTTTTTTACATGACACACACATTAATAATTTAAGATTGGAATAGTCTTACATTTGGCATTAATACAGTAATGATTTTTAGGTGTTGCCAATTAATCACCCACAAACATACTGTGCACTTAGGCCAGATCCAATGCAGCTTTCAGGGGCACCTACTACCATTTTCCTACAGGGTTTGGGCATCTAAGTAGAGAGAACTTATTCAGAAGAGCCTGGGCACTTGAAATGTCCTTGGAACTGAACATTACAGGAAAACAACAAATTCTTTTCTAGGTCCCCAAATCAATATGCAAAGCCATAAGAACCTGAACTTTGGGATCCCGAAAAATGTCATCCTCCATCTGTCAAATTCGTTTGCTGGGCATGCTCTGAGACAGCACAACTCATGTTCAGTTTAAAATATGGATGTTACTTAGGTACTTTAAATTAGACTATCTCTGGATAATCCATTAAGTGAGTTAAAGGAGAAGGGCTAAGAATCTGTGAACTACTGCTGGTGAAGTGCCCTAAGTTCTGTCTAGAGTCAGTTTTCTTCTCATAGGTTTTTCTTCAAGACTGATGCATCTTGTGTGCTCAGCTGTAGCAGTCAGCTTTAAAAAGAGGATTGAAACATACCCAAAGGGAATAGCTTGGCATGTGGAAGCCGGAGATTCAAATCTTACCAGGCTAACGAGTACCTGAAACCTATGTTTCCCACTGCCTAAGGAGTACCTTATGCCCATGTTCCCCAGTGCAAGTGCAAGTATTCTTAACAGCAAGCCAGTGTACAAAAAGAAGGAAGATGATTACACAATGTCTACATTCAGGGTGACCTTTCAGATTCTGCATTTTAGTTTTCAGATTCTATGCCCAGGAAACACTGATCTTGATTGTTGTAAATCCCAGTTAGCTACTCAACTCTTTGTCAATTTATATGCAAGAGGATGCTGAGGAACCTTATTCAAGACAGTGATTTTTTTTTCAATTCTATTTGTTGATAATGGGAAGATAAAAATTCTAACTTTAATATGTCATATGTTTCTTGAAACAGAGAAATGTGTGGAGAAGTCTGCACAATATCGAACCTTTTACAGTTAAATTTTGTGTTTAGAGGCTGATTTAATTCACTTCAAAACTTGCTTCATACAGAGTACAATACAAATAAAGTAAGAGACTAAGAAAACTAAGACCTACAATGTGAAAGAAGGGTTTGGAATTTCTTCAGCATTCTAAGTTTTCCTCCCTTAATATAAAAAATATGTGACAGAGTTAATTTTCTCAATATGTATTCTGGAAATGGTGCTCTTTATATAGGAATTAAGTAGCTGAGCTTGGGTATAAAATTCATATCTATGCTATTAATACATTGAAATTTTTCTTATCTGTCAGTATTCTGGCATACATTAATGGTCAGCAATATATATTATGAGGGTGTGTGCGTGTGAGTCTGTGTATGAGTGCACAAACTCCATAAAAACATTATTCTGAATGAAAATTAAAATTATATATACTCTGTGAGGATTTTTATAATTTCTCCTGTCTTCTATAAAGTTATGTTATAGAATCATAGAATCGTTTCGGTTGGAAAAGACCTTTAAGATCACTGAGTCCATGCTATAATACACATTAATAAATAATCTTGAAATCCCAAACCTAAAATCCTAGTTTTTATCTCATTTTCTCCATATGTTAGTCAACAACAAAAAAAATGGCATTATTTCTGTCACAATCTGTATAATACAAGCAGAACAGAAAGCAAGAACAACACGAGTAATAACATTGCTACCAAGGCAAGAAACTGAAGAATTTGGAAACAAACAGGAAAATAACAATAATAAAATCCCCACAATAACCCCTCCCCACCCCCAAAACCATCCAGAAATTTATAGCAGAATGTAAGAGAAATGAAAGGAATTTCTTCTCTTCCATAAAAAGCTTGACACGTTTGTCAGAAGTCTACTTTGTCAGAAGTCACTAAACATACCTAAGTGTTACGTAGCAATCACTACATGCCCGAAATACTGGTTTTGGAAAAAGAATGGTATTTAGAGTGGTCTTTAGCATGTTCACAGGTATTCAGTGAATACATTTATCTTAGCAATACATATAAGACTTCCAGACAGCTGGTAGTATCATGTGGCAGTAATCGATACAGAGTTCTTTTCACTTAAAATTATAGTATCTCCAGATAATGTTTTTTTATCTACAACTCAGGTCTGAAATTTTCAGAGTGAAACACATATGTTTCTACCTTAAAAACATAGAAAGTTGTCTGTGACATAGCTATACTGTACAGATTAGTTAATTTTAGATGTTACTTTTTAATCTGAGTAACTTGATTAAATCAATTTCCATCTCTAGGACTGGAATGAATGAAATAAAAATATTTACAGCAGTGTCTGAGTGAGTCTGAATAAAAGATGAAATAGAATTTTTTCACAAGAATACCACATCAGGTTATGACATGCAAAATTTCTTGATCCTTAAAAATGTATTATCAATTACGTCACAAGGAGATTTGAACATGGGAGTGCCGATCAACCCACAAGAACACATCTTTCAAAAATTATAAAAGCAATTACTGAAAGGGAAAAAATATTTCTGAATTTTTTTTTCTAAAACTTGTGCTCTTTTTCTTTTTTTACCAGGTATTTCAGATTTTTTCAGACTATAAATAAGGTCTACTATATTACTATTCCATCTGCAAACCTCCTTCTCTTCTCTAATCTCTTCGTCTGCTATTGTAATCATCTCCTTTTTACCACATGACCGTTCTTGACCTCACCCTCACACTCATTCTTCCTGCACCGAATCCAGGTATTCACCACTCTGAGTTAAAACCATAGTCTTTATTCTGGCTGTCCTTTTTCTCACTGTTTTGATTTCTGTTTTTTGCTGTCTTTTACACTGTGCTCTATTTCTGGGTGATTAACACCAGTAATAAAGCTTCACCTACTAAGTTCATCCTGCTTCAGTGTTTACCACATTTCAGCCTGTGCTCTCTCTTTGATGTCTTATTATTAGATTATGTAAAAGCTGAACCCTTTCATTGAGATTCCTAAACCACTGAAACTGTACAAATTTCAGGTTCTGAATTCAAGGAAAACAGGATCTCATACTTGGGCCTTCCCACACATTCTTTTCTATTTTGCTACTTGTTCCCGCCTCTGCAGAATACACTACCACTACTATTTATCAGTAGTAATTAGTATTTATCCCTAGCTTATTGGTTATGCTCAATTTGTTCCTTTTCCCACATTAAGGCAAATCCAAGTCTGTATTAATCTTCAATGATGTACTTTTAAGACACCTCATTTAAAGTTATTTCTCTCTATTCATATCACAATAGTGTCCATGAAGTTCTCCCAGTATTTCCTGATTACGGAATCTCTTTCCCTGCAACCCTCTGATCACACAAATATATTGCAAACTACTAATCCATATTAAATTGCTTATGTCTTTTACTCTTGTGAAGATGGTACATTTTAACACTGGAATTAAACATACAGTTATGATTATTTATTTTAACCTCAGTGAATGACAAGGGCCATGTGAATTTTTTGCCATAGAAAAGCAGAAGAAAAAGCAGAAGAATAAACCACACAAATATTTGGAAATGTTAAGATTCTAATTTCTTTGAAACCTTCCAAGTCTGGAAATGCAAATATCAATCTCTGGTGACTGAGTCTATGATTTTGCATTTATTAAATTTTTGATTAAATGCTATGTAGTCACTGACTCCACTCAGTTGAAATATGTCAGCTGCTGTGGCTATTTTTGTTTGTACTAAGGCAAGTACTGAAGGCATCCAAACATCAAACTCTTCAGCCCCAGTATGTTGGACTCTCATATTGTGGTAATAGTATAATAAACAGCATTACTATTAGGATAGCCAGACATTTTCATATTGGATTAATGCTGTGGTGAAAGCAAAGATAGAGTGTATTTTACTCAGGAATAAATGTAAAACAAGTGACAACAGATAGGATGAAGAGTATATATAAAGAAAATTTTAGTATCTCAGCATCTTTTTACACACACAGATGCACAGAACAGACACACACACAGCTTCCTCAGGTTCCCAAAACTTAAATAGATAGAAGTTGCATTACGACTAAAAAGAACAGACTAACATTTCTCAGTCCAGCCACCCAAAGGCAGACTTGTTTTTTGTATAGGTTGAGAAATAACAAGAAATTGCTTCATGTTTGAAAAACTAAGTTCATTCTTTCTTAAAAAAACAAAAATCCCCAAATCAAACCCCAACTCTAGAAAAATGGAGAAACTACAGGGATAATATTCTACCCACATGCACACAAAGAGATGAGTTCCTGATGTAAACTACTCCTTCCTGCAATCAGCACTCTTCAAGATCCACTCAAGCTTTTACAAGTTCAAAAAGTACCTAAAAAACATTACAGCACTATGCTGTACTTTCACGTTATTCTTTTGTGTAGTCTTCTATGAAGGGTGTTCTGTAGTCTATATACTACCTGCTTCAGCCACTCAGTATGGGCAAATTTCATCAACAGTGCTGCTGAGAAGTAAATTTGAAGTATAGCCAACAGTTACCCAGAGATCTTTGGATAGTCAAGGCCCTTGAAGAACCAAAGAAATCAAGGAGGAGTAAAAAAATATTTTGAAATGGTATGTTGAGCGTTTCCATGTTTAGTTATCCATTAGTAAATGTAAGGAGTAAATAAGATGGAAGTAGATTGAGCTTATTTTGTTTATCCTTACCGCCCACACTCTCACATAATTTCTGTCTCATCCACCAAATCTGCCTAGTACATACCCTATCTTTAGTTTTTCTCATAATCTTTGGGAATTAATAAACTCCCTAATGATGGACATGCTCTACTGAAAAGAGGAATGGATTTTATATTCCTCAGGAGAAAATTAAGAGATGCATAACAAATTTTTTTTTTTTACAGAATCTTTTGATAGATTTTTTTTCTGTACATTCTTAAGATAAACTGACAGAAACAATCAAGAACTTGAACAGAAGTGCTTAGTTGCTCAGTAATGAAATGGCATTCCCAAGCAATAAAAGGTTATCACTTCATATGGAGTCCAAGCCAGAGGAATACCTTTCTCTAAACTTAATAAACCAAGCAAAATGATTTAAGACATCAGATCTTCCAAAGGAATTCTCAAAAAAACAAAAACAAAGGAACATTTCGTAAGAGTGCAGGAGGTCTAACTACTATGTTGTCCCCTATCAAGAGGGCAAAAAATACAAAATAAAATAAATTTTATTGAGTGTGACAACCATTAAGGTAGGTTGTGTTTGTACTGAAGGACTTAAAAGTATAAGAAAGGGGAAAAAAATCCAAACCCAATAAAAGATTTGTTCAAAATAACAATTTGAGGTTGCTATGTGACAAGAAGACACATATGCCAAGTATTTAAAAAAAAAAAATCATTACTCTGGAGCAGCACGAAGTTAGTCAGTAAAGCTCACTTACACTATATTAATAATTGTCTCCTAATTTTTATGAGCAAGTAGTTAAAATATGTAGTTTTGTATCACAGCTTGGAAATGTACATTAAAAAATGTTTTTTTTTCTAGGTAGTTATCTGAATAATATATGAACTTGCTTTTAAGAACTCATGTTTGTCAACACACATGATGTACACGAGTACCATATGTGATTGGTACTTATCAATGCAGAGTAGCACTGAAAGAGAAACAATGAAATTGTTGTATTAATGTCAATATGTAGTTCAATTATGAATACCTTTGAATTAGTTATCTATTCATTCTATCTATTATGTATACATATCATTTTCAGTTTAAGTGTTTTATTTTGTGTGGGTGAAACTCTTTCTGGCTTACTTTCTGATGTTGACTTGAAATACCTGTTGGTATTTGATGAAGGTACTGTGACAACAATTCACAGCTTTGTCAGTGCAGTAATGCATAACAGCAGAACTACTCTACATTGTCAAATATACACACAGTCTACACAGACTAAGTGCTAGGCTGCTTTTTAATTTACTTTATAGTAAAACCCAGAGGTACCACTGAAGATCAGTCCTGTCATTATGCCAAACATTGTATAAACAAGGCTTGATTTAATGCTCATTGAATTCAATGGGAAAAAAGTCTCAGATAGACATGGTTCTTTTTCTTAAGACTCTACATCTAAAGTGAGTTAATCCCCAAGTGTGTACAATTCTTATATATTTATATCCAGCTTAAAAATAACCATATATACTAAACTTACGAGTGACTACAAATAAATATAGACATAAAAGTACTAATTCTTCTTATCAACTTATACTTAATTGGTTGATACATCATGGAAGAAAATAAACAATATGAAATTCCAGTGTCTTATGGATCTATTAAAAAAAGGGAATTCCATTTGTAAAGGACAGGCAAAAAAGCAAAACAAAACCACAATTAGCCTGTAAATTGCCCCAGGTTAATTCTTAATTCATACGGCTCAAAGACCTTAGTATTTTTATAGATTTCTTGATTAATTGGACTGAAATTTTCAGCTTGAAAACACATGAAAAATGCAATAATTGAAATACAGTATATAATTTTAGAGAAACCAACACATATTCAAGAGTATTCAGCCCCAGGGGAACTGAACTGACTCAATTATCTTGACTTTGGATCAGTTATAGTTACAATTGCACAGTTTTTTTCTATCCATGCAGAGAAGGTTTGAATGATTCACCTCACTGAATGAAGAAATCAGAGTTGAAAAAGGAATAAATTAGCCTGACTCCTCCTGTTCTTTTACAGAATTTTGTTTAGACCTTTATTTAAATTGTTTTTTTCATGAGAAAATGAACAAAACAAAAAACCCAGTTCTCTTACTGAACATAATTTAATCTTTAAGCTCGATTGTAAATATTTTATTCTTAGAGTAGGTGTATTTAAATGACTTTCTTTTTTACTAAACTTTTAACCTAAATTTGCTACAAAACTCTCCAACTCACTGACTTACATATATATTTCTAGGTACATATATATAAAATTCATTTGAAAAGGAGGGAATAAGTTAAATACCATGATCACTCTGAATAGGTGAATTTGCCTCATGTGCATTCTGTTAATATTTGCAATAGCTTTCAAGACAGCCGTAACTAATTAAAAGTATAATCTGTTTTACCTGTTGCCTAACAACAGGTAAAACTGTTGTCTATTCCTAACTTTGCTTGCTTGCAGCCAATTATCTAAGCTTCTGCAAACAGCCCAGGAACTTACAGAGCATTAAGGTCCAAGACAGATCCAAAACGGACTGAAATCCCATAAATTCCAATTAGGTAAGCAAACTCCCACTTGAGATTAAGGAACTTCAATAGCTAATCTTACACTATTTACTCCAGAAGAAGGGAACAGACGATTACATTATGAGTTTTACAATCTTATAGACTAAATTAGACTACTAAAATTGTATTAACTTACATGGGAATTTGTATATGATTAAATATGTATACGATTAAATATGATTTTTTTGGTATATGAATTAAATATTATTTAACTGGCCAAACCAAGATTTTACTTCCACTGTAACAGTCACTGTCATGAAGAACAAACAGCATTTCATTGCTAAGTTTGAATGTAACAAGAAAATACCTGCTTTTTGCCTTATATCTGAGAACTTGTTTTATAAGAAAGATTCTAATATAGTTTGCTTTTCATATAAGATATAACAATTTTAACACAAAGTAATGTGAGTGAAAAGGCAGAGTTCTTTAAAACAATTGAAGAAACAGAGAAATATTAAATGGTAACTTTTTTTTTAATTTAACTACAAAAGTGAGCACAAAGCATTATTTTGTCCAGCAAGATTTTTCTGCTTTTCTGAAAAGTTAAATACATTGATTAAAAGCAGCATGTTAGAGGTATTCATACAGAGGCTAGAAAAAGGTATATGTACCTGCAGTGAGAATACAAAAAATGTATGTAAGTAAATACAGAAACTTGTCTGTAACTTGTACCACAGTTCTTGAAACTCTCTTTCAAATCTTTGAACTTCTCTGTATTCTGGTTCAGTGAATGCATCAAGGGATACTAAAACGGGAGAAATGTCTGAATAGCATCGTCATCCTCAGGGCAGCCAGGTCTCTGAACAGACTCTCCTTCAGGGTTCTGGCTAGAAGAGGAGGAAAACAGGAGAAAAGAATGCAATGATGTAGCAAAATAGTCACTAAAAGCAAGATATCTAATTCTCAATGATATTTAAAAAGTCTTAATTCTACTCACCTTCTCCTGGATTCCAAACAGATTCTTCAGCTTTCACCTGACTAGTCCTGAATAACTACAACTCACAGTGCTCTGGGTGCTCATCAGTACTGTCTCCTTGTGCAACTGTATTAATTATGCAATGAAAAAAGGGGATTTGCCCCTACTATTTCTATAATGAACAAACATATTTTTGATGGGAAGTCATAGAAATACATAACACTCTCACAGGGGAAATAAAACAAATTTCAAAGTAAGGAATTAGTATGATGCATGGATAACTCGCATGCTTAGTAATATAGTGAAATAATAGTAACTATTTGTACAAAGGTATAAAAAAGCAGCCATAACTGTGGAAGAAGCAACTTTTAACATTTATGCCAAGTAAGCTTTTATAGATATTTCCATTTGCAATAAATGAGAGATGTTTGAAAGAGAATTTTGAATACAGTGCACACAGTTCACATGGTATGATGACAGCCTATGCAGTGTTTTAGCATATGTAGACCAGACTACAAGTAGAGTCTGACAAAACCTAAGAAGGCAGACCTGGCTAAGAGTCAGGAGTCACGCTTATTAAATTGAACTCTCAGGGGTATCATGCAATCAGAGGTCACAATCGAGGCAACAGAAGCAATGTCACGATATCAGAGAAAGGGCCAATTCAGACCTGCTCCCTGACAGGCAGTGAGGTCACGGCTTGCGGCAAATAACTGTATTAAAAGGGAATATTCTCTGCACACTTTTAGAACTGTCATCTGAACAAACAAAGCCAGGTCATTGGTAGGTTAAATCAGAACTTTCTGCCTTAGTAGCACATAGCTTCCTTTCTTTTTACATTCACTACTAATTTCTCAATTGCAAAATATAGATCAGCTACTCAAGCAAATTCTCAGTAAATTTAACTTTGAAATACATGGTAGTCTTTAGCTTCCCCTTTTTAAAAGTTAAATTTTATCTTTGACAAAAGATATCCCTGGCCTCTTCATAAACTGAAAATTACTAAGCTTGCTTCATATTAGAAAACAATAAACATGCAAGAGCTTTAGGGAAATGACTTTCCATAGCCAATTTCTTAGTAACCCTGGTACTCAATCTGCATTTAGAAAACATTAAAAAATTAAAGTTAGTAATAATCTGCTTGTTAATGATGATTGCAAAAGTTCTTCTTTTATTTGGTTACTACGATTTCTTTATCTTGTTACCTGGACTGGGTTATCTACAAGATCTACAAATGTAGCAAGTTATGAACTTATAACCATGTTGGACTAGTTAACCTGACAATAAACCTGCAAAGGAAGAACTATTCTAGACTGTCATGTAAATAAAATTTTATTCAAAAATATTACCTCTGTATGCAGCCTTTCTTAAGAAGATGAGAAAAAAAATATTAAAAAATAACTGGAAAATTCAGTATTTCTACTTTTTTTATACACATAAGCCAGACAAAATATCTGCGGTGCGTACATCAAAACAGCACAAACCTACAAATTTCAAACCACTGCTAAAATGTTTCTGTATTGCACATGGTAAGAATTGAACTGTAAAGTTATGAAGTTGGAAGACGTACATT
Source organism: Theristicus caerulescens (assembly GCA_020745775.1). NCBI lineage: Eukaryota > Metazoa > Chordata > Aves > Pelecaniformes > Threskiornithidae > Theristicus > Theristicus caerulescens. The sequence continues at coordinate 48,057,630 of CM036560.1, read as the reverse complement.
ACCAAAATAACACAGCATAGAAGTTACACAGGTATCACTGCATGATTGTACTTTTTTATTAAAACACTTGAGTTACTTGCAGTTCCTTGTAAAATCATCTAAGTCTACCATACATACTGTTTTATAGATTACATGAAACTTGTAAAAGTTAAGTATAAGACTTTGGTATAAGAGTTAGTATTGAATAGCATAAAATTTTCAATACCTAGAGTCTTGTTCTAATGTTTTGCTTGAAAAATGTTGCACATTACCAAAATATATTATGTATCTGAACCACAACATTATTACTTATAAAAAAGAAAGATACTTAAATGTGTGTTCAATATTAAACACATTAAAATGGCCTTTCTGGAATGCTGTAGATCTCTGACCTCATTAATAAGCATTAATTCTCCATAACACCATAGTTCCCATTACAGAATAGGAAAAAAAGAATTATTTTATAAGAAACTTTAATCAACTACATTTTCAAATCAATGAAAAGCTCTGGGGTGAAGGCCTTCCTTTAATTCACCTCTAAAAGTACTAAAAATATGCAGAGGCATTGCTATTAAGATGTATGGCTACAGGAAACATTTCTTTAATTGTAACTTAAAAAGTATCATGTTGTCCAACTGAAACAAGATTTCTATCTACAAAATATTTCTAAGGATACATTATATTCCATGCTCATATCTCCATACCAAATGGAAATTCGGTTACAAGATGAACATTTGTGCAGTGCAACATTTGTGATACTTTTATGGATACAGAACATACATTTTCTGTGGCCTATGTTAAAATACCACTTGCGTACCAATATGATTTTAATGCTTGAAATACTCACTTTGGAAAATGATTGGAATATATCTGAAAATGCACTTTTAATGACCTCTCCATTAGCAATTGTTTTTTTGAAGTGTAAAAAGAGTATTGAGTATTGTTCAGCAAAAGCAAAACAAATAAACAAATCACCCCAATATTGACTACACTCCCCAGGCATCCAAACAGATGGCAACAAATTCAACAATTACTTTTAACTAGACGTACTAAATCCAAGTGCTATAACACTTTATTTTAGAGGAATTTAGCCAAACCTATTCTCTCTTACCCCCTCCAACCAAATCCATTTGGATTTAACTTGTTGCTAAAATTATCTGTCTTTTGCACTCTAAGACCTGGGTCACAACCTTACTTAGGGACAGGAAATAGTTATCAGGTCACTGAATGGTCAAATGAAAAAGGATTTGAAATGCTTCGGTACTCAGGGGTCTATTCATCCAAAATGATTGCCTTATGTAGTATTAAAAGCTGTGAATGTGGAGTCAACTTACTTACCTATACATTGGCTGAGATGCAGATACCTACACTACCTAGCTTTTGAACATAAAATGTCAAGGAAAGGAGAAAAAAGGGAGGTAGAAGCTCAGAAGATGCAAATAAAAGTATTTGAACTATTATGTTACTTTATTCAACAATGAGAAAAACTAGTTTTCAACCTCTGATGACATTTCAGGTGAAACCTCATTCCTACTGAAGTTATCACTGGGTAGTTATTAGCAAAAAGCAGTAAGACTTTTTTTTTTTCTTATGTGCAGTTCCTTTTAGGTTAAAGATTGGTATACTACTATGCTATGAAAGCACAGCTGATAGCCTACAGATTGTATAAAATCCAAGTTTTGGAAGTTTGTTGAAACAAACAAACACTCCCTCTAGCTCAGAGACCACATTTAAGTGATGCACTAATAAAATCCTGATACCACCACAAATTACAACAGTCTGCAAAACAATGGAGATACGAACAAAGAGATAATACACACGCAGGTGAAATATGTGGTCAGAAACCTTTAACATGTGAATACAGGAACCCTAAAGACTGGAACCACAGTGTGAATTCATAATATTAAGTTGGTATGTACCTATGGCAAATACCTCCTATTTGGGAACTTCGGGCAAATAGAAAATCTTTTTTTTTTTTTTTTTAATTGAATGTGAAAAACAAGAATATTACTGAAAACATCTTATGTCGAGATCATTTATAAATATTCAGACACCGAAGTGCATTGCATGAATGCACAAAAATGACGTTTTACATATTTATTTTTAAACATATACCATAATTTCAGGATTGCTTCATTCCACGAATACTGAAAAAATCCTACAGTATCATTGATGGACAGGAGGCTAGAAAATTAGGCACAGATTTTATTTTTTAGTTTTCTTTTATAATAAGAAACTGGGCCACTAGAACTATGTAACTGAAGCTTGAGTGCATGCACTGTAAGGCCCCTGCAGTCTTTTACAACTTTTCAGCGTACCGCTGTTGTGAACTGGGTTTGCACTCTGCCAGCAGAGCAGCTCTGACCCATGGAGAGCACTCCTTCAGATCAACACTGCCTCAGGCTTTACTGCTTTCTCCAAGAAGTCTTACATTTCAGGCATCAAGTTGAATTTCTTCTGGAGATGATTAACCCAAACCCATGACAGATTTTTTCCAAGATATCCAACTCCTTATGTTTATTTTATCCTGGCTCTTTTTGGATGTACTGGACACAAGTAACCTACTCATTTTACATGTTAAAGGGCTGGTGGAGAGCCATTAATTCCTTAAAATGAGAAAATATTTCAATGCGAGAGTTCTGTTGTGTGAGCTTAAACTAAATAATAAGAAACAAAGCCATAGAATTCTGATTTAAGAAGATAGATCCCCTTCCACACTACAGGTTTCTGTAATGCATTTTCATCACATTTCAGGACAGATCTTGTATTCTCTAGAAATGCATTATTCTGTCATTTTTGTCAGTGCTCTATGGTTTAGAAACTGCTTCCCTAATGTGGCATACAAATTTAAAGCCTGGGAGATATGTAATAATTGCACTTTACTGTAAACATAGCAATTGAGCTAGCAGAATTGAAGCAAGGCCATATTTAGAATGTGGTTATTAATCCTTTTCAGATCGCAGCTCAATAAAAGATGACTTGATTTAGAACTGGGTGTTTACAAACAATGTGCTTCTTGGGAGTTGATGCCATTTATATTTTCCCATTGAAAAAAGCTAATTTCTGAAAGACGAAAACAACTAACACAAATTATTAGCTATAGTTCAATGTTTTTTTAAATGCTTTTAAATAACAAACAACAAAATATTTAAGGCACAGAAAAAGATGAATATTAACATTCTACTCTCAGTACCTTCTCTTAACTCTAATGCAGATATTTAAAAGCATTAGTGATTTGAAAATATAAATTCTCTTACCACATGTACTTTTTCTTCAATGTATTCATATTTCATAATATAGAAAAATCTAAGAAACTATGTTGATCATTATGTAACAATATTTTAATGAGCTCACATAATTAACTCAAAGGTAACCTTAAATTACTACTTTCCAAAGTCTCAAGTTCACATTTTTAATTAGCGCTAGTAATAACAATCTTTAAGAATGTTTTGCAACATTTTTCACTTGAGACTACAAGGAGTTTCATAATTGTGAACTATCAGAAAGCTGGAAAACAGACAACTTTAAACAGATCCTTGATATTTATCTTCCAATCATATGACATAATCACAAGATCATTTTACCTCTTATTCTTGTTCCAATACAAAAAATAAATGTTATTTCTACTGACAATTTAAAGAGAAATGAATAAATATTTCCATAATTAAAAGCCACCTGAGAAAGCATAATCTGTTCATTATCAAATTTGTATTGGTGAAATCTGTCTTAACATTATACCCATTATGTTTTCTTTAGTCACCAATGAGCATAAAATGACAGGAAATACAGTACTGCCAATTAGAACTACAGGTTCCCAAACTACATTAAACATATCTTGACGACATAGTCCAATGTATTTTTAATATAGTTAAACTTCCTGCCATTGGTCATTGTGCACATTCCTGGGTGAAGTCAAGTTGTATTGTTTCCACTTTGATGTGTATGGTATAGATGTGCTACTGATGGATATGGACTAAAAATAAATGTACTATATGTTCCAATTAATCACCTAATCTACATAATTAATTAGAATACAGTCTATGAAATTCTGAGAAACTGAGTGAGTCACATCCAAATAATACTTGGATAGTTTCATTGGACTCTCAGCTGATCTACTGCATTCTTCCAACTTGCTCTACAGATTGAAATCCGACTTCCCATTCCACTGAACAGAAATTATTTGGATAACCCACCAAAATTGTTGAGGTAGATGGATTAAAGAGGACCCCTAAAGATATATATTGTTTCCAAAGCTTGTAGCAAAACAATGCAGCAGGCCTGGGGGTTCCTTCTTTAGTTTTGAGCTGGTGCACCGGGACAAAGCGCTCACACTGTTGGTTGGAAAAGTAGGTATCCTTCCTCTGTGTAAATGAAATTACAGACCCTATAATTACAGATCCACAACTGGTAGAGATGCACATTCAGCCAGGACTAATTGGAACTTCCCAAGAAAAGAGGAGTCAAGGATAGATTCCTCCTTCAATTCCTGATCTACTTTATCCAAAATAGTCAAGACTATTTTATGTTAAATCGATGACTGAAACAGCCTCCAGGCAACAAGAGGAGAAGCAGTCATAAAGCTTTCTAAAAATATTCTTTGCTGCAAAATAGGAAATAATGAAAATTATCTATGTTCCTTATAACGTTTCCAAAATTTTGAGATCTTTGAAATGTCACCATCTACAAAACACACAAAAACCTCCAAGAACATTCAATAAAACAGTAAGCAGGCATATTTTGTTTATGAACTAACTAGCACTAACTGAAACTCAACAACCGTGCTGGAACCATAACCCTATCACACCAAAAAAAAGTAGTGTAATATACATAATCCCAGGAAACGTCAAGCAAATCACGGAAGTGAAAGTTCATCAAGTCAGGCTTTCATCTGTCTTGAGATTTTTGATCAGGCTATATTTTCTTAAGAGAAGCAGTAAACACATATTTACACTTGCGTATTCTGTGGCTTAATTTATACCCTACTGAAGTTAATGTTAGAAAATATATTTATGATTCAAAACTATTATTTATTTAAATAATAGTTTTAATGAATCTGTATTATACAATGACCACATGCATTAAATTAATTTTAAAGAAACTGAAACAGCATCTAGACAGAAAATATTGGGATTACAAAATGCACATTGATACTACAAATTATACCAGAGAGTGATTGTTCATAATTTACTTTCCTTTCAAAATATACAAATAAAAAAGCATAAGTGCTTATTGAAATCATATACCTACTTATACCCACGGTATATGCATATCTATTTGTGTGTGTATACACACATGTATTGTATGTATATGTATTGATACATACACATATATAGACACACACATGTACACTAACACACATTTAATTACATTCCCATGGTTTGTGCCTTCACATGTTGCTTGTATTTTTAAATGATAAGTTCTTGTCTGTCGGAACAATGTTTCCTCATGCTGTTGATGAAGCGTGTAATACAAAGGGGTTTGTCTCTCACTAACTTCTGTGTGCTATTGTGATACAAATGTGAAATAATTGTCCCCTGTGGGGATTTTTATAACATCAGTGAGTATAGCATGATGACTCTTCTAAAATGTAATAAAATATTATGATGTCACTCAAGTTTTGAAAATGTATTTTCCTACAATGTGTATGTCAAATTAGAGATATGTGAATTGTCCCATGGGATTAAAGTTATACACAAGTTTTCAAAATTGGATATCAAGATTTTGCATATCAGCTCCTCACAACCTTTGCAACAGGAAAATAGTTGAATATTGTATCATCACTGTGTCCTCACTATGTTTAGATACTGCTTTACAGATGCTGCATGATACAACTGTCAGTATAACGAGGTAGCTTAGATGAGAAGGCAAATTATGACAGAATATAACCTTCATCTCAGAAACACACAAGCATCAGATATTAAGCTCATTCCTTTTCATTCTTTATTTATATATCTCTAATTTTTTAAATTCATTTTTGTCTTATTTGTATTTTTAAACACAAACTAAAGACACAATGAAGGCAAAAGACATTAATTGTCGTTTTAACTAGATTACCTCTTAAATATTCACTAGCATGATGTGTTCCAGTTTGAAAATCTAAAACTGTTCTAATTGTTTCACTTCCGAGGGCATTCCCTTTCAAAAGTAGTGATTCTTTTATTTAACAGATAACATATGTGTACTTGCTGTTGATGCTATGGTTTCTCCCCTCATTTCCCAATTTAAAGAAATAAAGCAGGAATATTTAGAATGTGCTTCTTTTTTTTCTTTTTAGATTTATTTAGTGGTTTATGAAGGAGATGGATTGGCATTCAAATTTTCTACCAGAGCACTGACTACCAGTCTGTGAAGGTAAAAGGGCTTGAATGGAGGAAGTTTATTTCCACCATGCAACGGACTGGTCTGTGTTGTCTCTTGACTTAAATACAGTGTCCACAAGATTTATGGATACAGAATGAAAACATTCCAACTTCTTGTTATGAAAGAACTCCCATCGCAGAACAGACCCAAAGAAATCTATTCCAGGCAAAAGAGGAAGAAATGGTCAAAAGGTGAGAGAGGGGAAATGGGAAACAAGCTTTTCTGTGAGTGAGGGAAGAAATGACTGATAACACAGGTCTGTGAAATTATCATGCAGGTGCTTTGCTTTGTAGTAGATAACATGCAAAGTGTTACCAAATTCTAAATTTAGAAACTCTTATTTCTGTCTGATGGTATCTCACATACACATAAATAAATGCTCTGTGCTGTACTCTGGGTTCTAATTCACAACCTAGTGTTTTCTGGCCATACCATCTGAAGTAGCAGTGCCTCAGGTAGAAGGACAATTTTATATTCTGGTCAAGCTGAAGGGTATTGCTTGTCTTCTGGAAGGCTCAGCAGATTGCATACAAGCACCCAATAAAAGACTGCTGAAAAAAAATCTCAGCTTATTAGCTGGCCAAAGGAGTACAATGGTCCTTGAAATGAAAGATAAACAAGAGTACCACTACAGTGCTTGCCTTTTGACAGCTAATCTGCTACGGTGCCTTCTCTCCATGTATTCAAAAAGTAATTTCAGTAATATTTAGAATGCATATATCGGCTTTCCAAAACAAAGGGAAATGTCTCCAGCTAGGAACAGATAAACTGGTGGCAGGAAAGCTAGGCTAAACCTACAGTGACTTTAGGGTACAGAGCCTGGGATCAAGCTTATCTCTTTGACATGGCTTTGAACATTCATACTACTGCTTGTAGGCTTTGAGCATCCAGTATTTTGCAGGCAGTCTGCATGTCCTATTTCTTCAGCATATGATGCATTCTGGCATATAAGCATATGCCACAGGAACAGATATGAGACACTGGGAATGCCAAGTCAGGCACAGTATATACAGACTCTCTATATTCTAGGTAAACTCATGCTTGGATCCAACACAAATAATAGCGCAAACATTTTCCCTCTTCAGAATTCACCAAGAATTGTTTCCGACCAAATCTGAGCATGGGCTCATGGATGTGAGGCAAATTTAGTCTTTCATATATCTAGGTTAATTGACTGAATTGCAGTTCAGGTATACTCAGATTGCTTGCACACCTGCCTCAGAAAGGTTCTAATTTCTGTCCTCAGTCAGTAAATGTTAATATAGTATTATTATTTTTAATTTTACTTTGTGGAATTGGGACTAAATCAGATAGTTTATGACTATGTCTTTGAAAAAAAGACAGAAGTGACAACTTTCTGAGCACAGTATTCAGTTGCAAAAGGAATAAAAACAGTCTAAAAACAATGCCTCTGGAGATGCTCAGCTTCTTACAACAAGGGTATTTTAAATAGACTTGGCCTTATTCTAATTGTACTGAAACTAAGGAGAGTTTCAACATGAATTTCAACAGTAAAAGAGCTACATAAGTATTTAAATGCTTTTGGAAAGCCTAGTTTATATTTATATGCTGAAGATTCTTTTCTTGTCTTCTGTCAAATGGTGGGTTTTTAGGGAATATTTATGAATGTAACTTCCTAAAGACATGTTAATGACCATCAGGAATTAATGGCTACCTTAAGAAAAGGAGACAATGAGTGAAGAATTTGAAGTAGATATTTCATTTATAAAATTTTATTCTAGTGCTTTGTATTTTATACCTCTCTGACTTGTTTTCATGTTTTTTATGATGATTATTTTTATGATGAAGATTTAATAATAATAATAAATAAATTAGGCACCAGATCATTATGAATTAATCTCTAGGAGCCCCCCCACACCCCCTGCGATGAATTGAAATTGAAATGTTTCACTGCTGTAACTTGAGATACCCAGGAACAGATAAGAACCTTAAGCTCCTGCCGCCTTCTATTTGTGCATATTGTTTTACATTTCAAGTAGGCTTGCTTAACAGACATTAGAAGATATATAAGCTTATATGCATAGAGATAAAGTGAAATACTTGTTCATACCTTCAAAGTAATCAGCATTTATAGGCTGTGTCTTCCTTGGTGGTTTCACATGGAGATGTTTATTTTCATTGTTTTTGAACAACGCCAGGCGCACAGCTGGGTCTAGACGACAAGAACAAGTTAAAATCAAAGGTCAGACCTGGCTCATTCATTCCTTCAAGCAGTTTTTCACCTTTTAGCCACTTAATAAATGAAAATACCTTTAAAAGTGGGTTTTATATTCACAAAGGATTACACTTTCTAAAATAAAGCAACATAAATACATGTGCAACTGAGAACCAAAGTCACTATTTTGCAGGATTTTGACACTGTTGATCTTTTAGCTAGCTCATCTCCAAATTAAAAATAAATTCTAAAGCATATACTTGCAGAAAATATTAAAAAAATCTGGTTTTAAAGCTTGAAATTAAAGCAGAAATATTAACAGAATATATGCCAAGCACTGATTCTAAAAGCTTTGGTTCAGAATTATTCAGCAGTCTAAATTAAGTCATTTACACCTAAAATATGTTAACATGAGGCAGTTTATTTTTTGAGACTAAATTTGCAGATAATAAGCTAACCTTCTTCCATGTCCCATCCTTACTGAAATAAAAAATACTCCAGAAGTCTCATCTATATGCCACAGTATGAAATCTTGATTAGTTTCATAACTGTTATTTTGAAAACTTTGCAAAGAAGGAAAGATGAGCACAGAACTGTCTATAAATCTAGATAATATGTGTTCCTAGACTGGAAAAAAACCATAAAGTTTAATTAACAAAAGCTAAACTAATGCAAAACCACCCAAGTCAGGAAAGGTGCTTTTCATGCATTATTTCTTATGTGAAGGAAGAATTGTTTGCTTGACATAGGAGGAAAGTAGGAGTTTAAGGGAAACAGTGGGTTAGAAAGAATGTGAAAATTCTACACACAGTGCAGAATAAACCAGTCAGTTAAAAAAAAAAAAAAAAGACTGAGAAGAATGTAGAAACAAAAGCAGCTATATAACGATGAGCAAAAGTATATAGGGTTTTGTAGGTATGACACTGAGAATGATAACATGAGTAACAGAAAGCCAAAGGAAGAATCAAAGAAATATTTTTCACATGGTTAAAAGAAGACGACAATAGAACAAGCAGACAAATATACTCTCAGGAATATCTGAGAAACAATGAGGTAGAAGAGGTTTGTCTACAAAGGTGACTACAAACTGTCAGAAAAGAGTAGAAATTAATAAAGAGGGAAAACAGCAACAGAACTTAGCAAGAAAGTAGATATGGCAAGGAAAGGATCTAAATTTTCCACAGAGAATGCAAGTGTAGCAAAAATGAATATGTGAGACACTGCCAGAACAGATAGAGCAGGGAAACAGAGGAGATGGAAAGACTCAAAGAGCATTCAAACAGAATAATTTTACATGACTAATTATGTCTGATGATTCATTTTGAGCTTGTTACATGACCTTGTTGGTATTTATTGAGAGAGTTTATAGGAGCATATATAATACCGCAGCATAGTAAGTAGCTTTTGTTTGTTTGTTTGTTTCCTTATTTATGGAAATAAAGGATCAGAATGCCCTGTTAAGTCAGTGGGCAATTTCTTATGAAGTTTAACAGCAATTTATAAAGTTGGTTTTGACTAGACCTCTATATTTGCAGTAGACACTTCAGTTACAAACTAATGGAACATAAAGGGATACTAAGAGCCCCACTTCTTCTCAGAGAGTGCTCTCTTGACACAAGCAGGACACAGACATACTGTATCTTATAAGCCCAGAGAAGATCTCTAATGAGGTGTGGATACTTTAAGAGATAACACATTGACAAAACACATCAAAATGTTATGGTATTCTTGGTCAGGCCACACTGCAGCAGCATTTGGTTGACAGAATCTTCTTAATGGTGCTAACCTCTCACAAAGCAGCAAACTTAACTAAGGAAGGAACTGTGGAAAATATGGATGGAAGTAATTTAGGTCATGTCTTCTTCCCACGGCAGAATCAGTGATACCTTCCACTTTGTTATCTCCAATTGTCTAGAAGAACTTCTATCATCTTCTTGTATGATGATTATAGCTTCCAGATTAATCCAGAGGATCTCAGATTTAAAGTAATTTTAACCCACTTTTACTGACTAAAGTATAAATTCAATGCAATAACCCAAGAAGTATAATAAATAATGATTAGCTCCATTAGTTTTAAAGGTAGATTATTAGAATGATTCTGATAATGGGATCACTTTATTCACAAACTGGATTACCAGGTTTGTAGATATTTTCACTTTGCATAGATGGATAAAGCAGGCCTATTTTGGCATGCCTTCCAACTCAAAAATAAATTTGTAGCAACCTAGTGTTCTTCAGGGTAGCAAATGTTTGGGGCAGTAGATCACACTAAGATTTGTGATAAAAATATCTTGAAATAGTAATGCATTATATTTTAAAAGTTGTCTCTGAAATTTTAAGTAACAGAAGTTATAAAAATATTTTAAGTATGAATTACTATTGTTTTTTCTATACTTGTAAGATACATAGCCATATGAGTACTATACACAGATAAAAATGTACAGAATAAATTTTTTTTGTAATTACAATTTTTCCAACATCCAGCATACAGTGTTGATACGATACAGTGTTGATAAAAAGCCTTCTAACTTCTTGCTTCATGCCAGTTACAAAAAGTGTCTTTCTTCAATAGAAGACCAAAGAAAAAGTGATGAAATTGATTAAAACCTCTTAAGACAGAATGCGATTGAGGATTTCCAAAATATTTTTGATTAACTTAACATAATTCCTGAAATAACACACTGTTTTCCTATATGGGTCTATTGAAATTGTTCCAGAATGTTTTAAAAATGTCATCTTTCCTTAAGCCAGCCTCCCACCCAATTCTATGAAAACATCAACCAGTTCAAAGTTAAACTATACCAAGGACTTTTGGGTGAAGTCACATGAAGTTATTAGTGACAACCTAGATTTTTCAAACATTTATTTGTGCACAAGGATATCAGCAGTAAAGAAGGTCCATGAACTGGAAAGAGAGGGAAATGATGGAAATATTGTTCTTCTAAGAGATTTCTATCAGATGATTTATCTTTGAGTCTTTGCAAAATAATTTAAATAATCTACAGGGATTTAACACAGTGCCAGACTACTTGAATTTGTACCTACCTGGATCACCTCAACAATTGCCTACAGCACTTTTGTTATTAAAAATGAGTCCTTTTCTCTATCTAGTCCCAAATGTAGGCAATATTACATAGATTACTTTATAATACTGGTGCTTTTCAGTCTCTGAGTGAGCTAGGGAAATGAACTGCATGTATGCTTTGATGACAAGCAATCAAATGTTTTAGATTTCACACAGAGAACTGTGAAAGAGTCCAATAGTTCAAAATCATACAAATATCCTCCTGGATTCTGGCACACTCATTTAAACATGGCTTATTAGTTGATGATCTGTGCTGGCAATCTAGGAACCAGGGAGGTAATTTAATGCACATTGCTTGGCTGACTCCAAATATAGAAGATAAGTTGGACAAACACAAGAAATGTTATAGAAACAATATGGAAGGAATAGTTACTGCCTGATCTGGCACCATGTTTGCTAAACAACTGCTTGATAATATATGAAACTGAAAAAATTAAATGTTTGTCATTCAGTTTTGTTGTGCAATATCTGTAATTAGAAAAACATAAACATATCTGTGCCAACTTTAAAGAGTTGATAAATCAAAGTAGCACAGAGTGACAGATGCTTATCTATAAGATAATTCAATTTGTAAATGCATTTGGAAGAAAGACCACATTTTGTTCCATAATTGAACAGCAATTAGAACTCCAACTCATCCATGGTTGGAATTCCCACATGATACTGCTACATGGAATATGCAACAACAAAAGCAGCTTTCTTTCTGCTACTAAGAAAATATAGGTCAGTGGTCATTTATGTAATGTGTAACAAGGAATAATAATATCCCCCAGATTTTTATTCTGACTGTTGTTAATTCAACAAATCAGTGTTGTATAGTCAGATCATCTGGTTTGGGGTTGTGGGTTTTGAGGGGGGTGGGTTGGTTTTTTGGTTTTTGGTTTGTTTTTTTTTAAATTAGTATTCCATTGCTGTCTTAAATTCTAAACTAGAACTAAAAAATATTTGCTGACCTCTCTGAAATATCTTTATCATTGTGCTCTGATTCTAGGATTCAAGGCCTGCTCCAGCTGCTTTTCACCTTTTTTTTTTTCCTACCTATGTGGCAGCAAGAATTACCATCTCATGGTGTCAGTCACTAACAAGAGAGCTTTCCTTTGGAGAGGAAATGGTTAAACAAGAAGTAACAGAGCAGTGTAGAACAGACAAGCTGAAAGCAAGACAAGGTTTCCAGCCCTCTTAAAAGAAAAAGAAGTTAACTTTCAGAGGCTAATGTAAAATCCACAGAATCAAGGACATTCAAAGTTAAGCAAGACATTCTGTACTGCTGTGCCAAGACATCTTTAGGAAGCTAGGATTGTTATGAATCATAGATGCTTGATTTTTAAGCACAGTGAGGTGCATTAATGTCCGCTGTATTTAGATTTTTAATTAGAATTTCTATAGAATTTTATGCACCCATGATAAACAGGAATATTTCCGACATTATGCCAGTTTTACTTGGCTGCAAAATTTCTGGTTTCTTGCCCACACTTTTTTTATTATCTTACTGTAGAGTAAAAATAGTTGAAGCAGACACAGCCTACATTTGGTATCGTTAAAATACAGGCCACAACTTTATTTAACTACATAAACAAGCACACATAACTGTAGTGGATTAGGGCATAACAGGCCTTAAGGCCATTAGTTGGTGGGACTGGTCTACTGCAATATAAGCATTGCCTGAATCACTCCCTGTTATAAGGTTATGCTACTTTAAGCTCTTCCTTGTAATACAAACCACAGGATTCAGTGCACTTGCTAGTGTTTTCCATATTTTTTTCACTACTAAGAGGATACGTGGCCAGACATATGAGGTAAGATACTTCTCAGTTACTTCTACATATCTACAGTTTAACTCTGTACTTCAGCCAGTCACTCTAGGTTTTGTGTATGGGCAATGGAGAACTATAAGTGCTTTTACAGTGAGATTCAAGTAGCCTGTTTTTTAATTATGTTTTAGGAGGAAATTAATAGCATTTAAGGTGGCTATTTCTTTCCATAAAGGAATGCAGATGACTAGCTCAGAGGTGGACTTCCATAATTAACCAAATGAATCCCATCACTGTTGCATTAGGAGAAGACAAATGTTTTAGATGGAAAATTAAAAGGAATAAATTCCCATACTTGAGGATGTTAAGAATCGAAGCTGTTCATGACTGTCCAATCCAAGTTCCAATCCAGCAGACACCTTGACTATATTAAAGAGCAGTTGTAAACACTCTGAATGGAGGCTGATTTAACACTTTGCATTTGTGATTCTCAGGCCTAACACAAAGGGGTTTGATAGCAGAACAGCACTGGAACAGTTTGGAAGCAGACAGCATACTATGACAGGCCATTTGTTCCTACAAAATCTATCAGTATCTTAGCATTAGTTGCAACTGATGTTTGGGTTGATCCTGAGACCTTAGCATAAAAGCTATCAGTGTTTTTCTTAATAGCTTATAATTTATTTGTATCTAGAACCTTTAGATCTTGTTGCTTTGCTTTTTGTCAGAACTTAAAATTTTGCTCTTAAGTTAAATATGTAATAGTAAATGGATATAACGTAAAACTGCTTTTTTACACCTTATATTTCAACACTTTTAAGTGGATGCTGGCTACTTATTTTCTAGTGGTTAGGAATCTGTATCACTAACGATTATTTTATTGTAGTTAGCATACCTTCAACTATTTTAAATCAGAAAGCTAAAAAGGAAACAGTTGCAATTATAACATTGAGACTTGAAAATTTAAAAGAAAGAACAGAAATAATAATACTAAAACTAAATCCTACAAGATTTCATATGCAACTTCAGTAAATACAAGATGGATGAAGCTCATTACAGAGGAGATGAAGGTGATGGGATGCTAATTTCTACAGAAACATTAAAAGACAATGTTGACATCTACTTATTCAGATGAATTTCAGTCTGCTTTTAAATATTAGAAGGAATAAAGTCTCATGGAATTCCTGCTTCAGTAGGGTTAAACTCACAGCAATGGCCTAAGATTGTGAACTCTCTCTCTCTCTCTAGTTATACTGGAATTTCTTTAAGTATTCTAGCATGAGCTGTACCACACAGAGATCCAAGAAAGATACTGGCAGGCTAATGGATCTGATTACAGTTTCCTGATCTGGAGCTGGCTAGCCTCAGGATAAGGTATATCTGCTCTTAAATGCTGTAAAGTCCCTCTGTTCAACCAGACCCTCAATGAGACCCTGACTTGCTGTCACCACTTCAGAGGAGGTAGCTGGCATAAAACATAATTATATATGTGGAGATTCTTCTCACATGGGGAATATTCCACCAGGATCAATTTTTAGTGCAACAGCTGAGTTTTAGCATCAGTTTAAGATAACAATTTCTTGTTTTAATTGTCCTTACTGACCAAGGAAGGACTGACTTTGTCAGTGTGCTGTACAAGAAAGAATAGTTGGCTTGTGCTGGTTTTGGCTAGGGTAGAGTTAACTTTCTTCATAGTAGCTAGTATGGGGCTACGCTTTGGACACAACAGTGTTTGTGCTGGAAACGTGGGGTTAAGCCACGACAGGCTTGATAATCTTTGTATTGAAAAGGGATTGAGTGTGCAATATTTTCAGTCATACTTCTTGGTTCTGGAAATTACGCTCTCTGCTTACCCAAAAAAAAGAATGTGATTTTAATGACTGTCAGAGAACTCTATACAGGAAAATAATATATACAGGTTATTTTTGTGCTTGATGTAATAGAAAGACAAAAAATTCTTATATGAGGTAGTGTCAAGAAGAGAAAATTTGAACTTATAAAAACATTGTGCAAAAGTTTTTTAATTTTTTTAAAACTAGTAATACACTTTTTGATACTATTCCAAGTGATGCATTAAAAAGCTCAACAAACATATACCATATTGAATAATCTGAACAAAGTGAATATAAACATATCAAAAGATCCATTTCTATCAAAAGATCTACAACAAAAATAGGATAGCAAATTTGATATGCTCAATCAGACATTTATGACTGGATTAATTACTACTAACATAAACCAGAGAGCATATGGAGAAAAGATGATATAACCTAATAAGCTCTATTCATTAAAAAAATCATACAGAGGCCACCAAATGGAACATATGTAAAAAACTCATCTGCACACCAGATATTTACTATTTATTTTTTTTTTTTTAGGTAACATGGTAGGGCATCATGGGAAGCTATCAAGATTTAAATATAATCACTTTAACCTCTTATCCATTTTTTCTCCTTTCCATAACACTAAAGCATGGTTTGTTGATTACATGCCTCTTTCTTCCCCCTCCCCACCCTTTTTTTTAAAGTAGAGATCTTTTTTGTAATATTTAGTCTTAGGCATGATATTTAAAGTAGAAAAAATTATACAAGGAAACACTTTTCTTAACTTTATCTGTAGGCTGAATTTTTTCCCTTCCAAGAGCAGAATGTCTTTCAATATTTTCAACACTTAATACAGAAGAGATTTGCAAAGTTACACAAAGGAGGAAAATTAACTGTAGCTTGTGATATAATTAAAAAAAAATGAAATGTAAATAAAGGTACACTTCCCAAAGACCATTTAGAGTTAGGTCCTATTGTCAACCAGGCTCTTACATATTTGAATGTTTCTTATACTAGCAGTATTTTATTAATATTTTTATTAACATATTCCATTAACATTTGTATTAGCATATCATACTAACAGTTGATGATTCAAAGAAAGATTCATTGACATAAGACGTATCTGAGAAGAACCAGAAGACAATTACAGAGAAGCTGGATAAGCATTATCTATCTCCACAGTGAATATTTAATACAAAAAATATGATTTCATATCTATCAAACTATCATTTTCATAAATAGTTCTTGCATAAGTCAATAATTTTAACCTGAGATTCCCCTAAGAGAAAAATACAAGAAGCACAAAATGCAGAAATATAAATTCCACATCTAGAAAAAGAGATACATGAACAAAAAGAAACAAAATTTGTTTAACATAGCTGTCATACATTCAACTTCAAAATCAGAGACTTAAACTGAGCTATTTCTACTAAATCACACTTTACCTTTATTCAAATTAATGTTTAATGTTGTGCAAGGAAACTTTTTAAAAGAGACACTATTTTGAGATTTAAGAATAGAAACATTACATCAACATAACCATTTTTTAACTGTTGACTTACTTACCTAAATTTTTATTACTATATTTTTTGGGCTTCATTTTATGGGCCCTCTTCAGCATTAGCTGTGCAGTAGAAATATCCTTAAAACCCCTAGGGGAAGAGAAGAACGTACTAAACATTTCACATATATGATGTTACACCAGATGCATATTATTGTATAATGTACTTTTCAAAAAGAATACAAGTGTATAGTACTTCTTATGCATGGTACACAACTTTCTGAATTACACAGATAGCTGCAATGCTTATCTTAATATTACATTATTGCAACTTATTAAGCTGGTCTCCCAGCTTGTAAAAGTAATTACAATAATTTTCACTTTGGTAGAAAACAGAGATTCTCGAAAGATGGAACTTAAAAAAAGCAAGCAACAGCAGCCAACTATACTGTACCTATTCCTGGCAGTCACTATCTAAGCAAAATAGCTTAACATACCATTCTTCTGAAATTCTCTCTTCTTTTTCAGACATGAATGAAAATTTCTTTTTTTCCTTCCAGTCAGAGAGCTGTGACATTGTTCCCTTCCCTGACCTGAAAACAAAGTATAAGAGCAGTACTGAAAGGTAGGTAAATAAGGAAGGGTCTCGGGTGACTATTTTGCAGCCTTTGTTATTCTGCAAGTTGTTTGTGCCTTTTAAAGGCACTTTTGAAGCTTGGAAATAATACAAAAAATCTATTTTAATACTCCAGGAAGGCTTTATCTTGGAGAGTAATAAAAGTCTGCCATCAATTTGAAATGTTTACATTTCAATTACTTGAAGCATATTTCAGTCCTTTCTCTCCAAAAGAATGCAGCTGTGTAAGAAATCCCTTTTAATCTTTATCTAGTCTTAAAAATCTCAATTTCAACATCTTTGTTATGATATATGTGAAAAAATGTAAGTTTTACGATTTATAGTCAAACCTAGATAAATAAAAATACACATATATATTCTTATATTCTTAATTCTGGTAGTCAATGAAAAATAACAACTGAATTTAATATATTTGGTTTTAACAAGTAAATACATTGTAACTCCAGTAATATAATATTAATCAAAAGCAGCAAAAGCATCAGAAAACAGCCTCAAGTTCTCCTGCTTTCAATTTTTGTCAAATCCAAATGAACTAAATATAATGAAAAAATATGTTATTATCTTACCTGCTACAAAAGTGGATATTTTCTGCTGAGTATAAATGTGGTCTGTTAACACACTGACAAACTTCTTGTGGTGACAATGGCAAACTATTTGAATGTTCACTGGAATTTGAAGGCCTAGAATACTTCTAAGTAAGAGAAAGAAAAAAAACGCAGTTGATGATTCCTGCAAGTTTGAGTTTAAAATGTGCAGGTAAACCTGCATCAGGGTTTGCAAAATCTATTACTATAACAGAAAAGATTCTTAAAGGTGTTATGCCCATTAAAGACCTTATCTTCAATTATCTTAATAGGGCAAAAAGGTGACTTTAATTATACTTAACATCCCCAAATATAACGAATTATACATTTACAAGACTCCTTTCTTTTAATTGTAGGAAATAAAACATTAGTAATACTACACTTGTAACAAGAAGAGAAAACCCTACCAAAACAAAAAGCTAAAACTTCAAAGTTTATCAAATAACTAGCAGACATTACAGTTCAATGACCTTTAGCTGTTCTGAAAACATTCAGCTGTTGTCATATAATGCAGATCTTAGTATTTTTAAAGTAGTGTGTCAACTAGCAATTTTTAATCCATTGCCAAATGTACAGATGAAGCACATCATCTTTTTTTCTGCTACTGTGAAGTGTTGAAATAAATCCAAAATAAAGAAAAAATTAAGCAAATGAAAGAAAATCTAAAAGAAAAATTGCATCTGGGGATGAGAAGGAAGTCTGAGACTTCTAAAAGTAATTGTGTTGTTCAAGTCAATAGATTGTCGTATTAATCACCACAGAAGAGCATATCCTTAAGGAATGAATAAAGACTGAAGAGTAAGAAGTTTCTGTGACATGTTACCTTTGGCCAGTGCAGCTGGTTTGAGAGCAGGAGTGTTTTTGAAGGGAAACGGGTGGAATCTAGAGTTAGCCATTCCTCCTCTAATGCAGCCTGCATGAATGAGTAAAGTCAAATAGCGCACTGATAAAATCAGTTTAGTTTTGATAACTTTTGCAAAGTCTCTTTTAAATTGTCTTACATACTGTTTCAAGTGCTTTCAAGTTGTATATCAGAACTGCCACCTGCAGAGCAACCACACTTAAAACACCTTTGGAGATGCTATATTGTACTGTTTTATTTTAAACAAATCAGATTAACAGTATTTGTGGGTTGTGGGTTTTTTTGTGTTTTTGGCTTTGTTTTGTTTTGTTTTTTTTAAATAAGATGCATCCCCTCCATCTCAAATTCTTGTAATTTTATCCCAACATTGTTAGTAAACCCAAGTTATTAAAAACAACTGCCAAACTCTGAAAAAATACAGACCTAAGGTACTTAAAGGCCTAAAGAACATGAACAGCTTTGTTTGCTGTTTTTGACTAATTGAGTATTTTATATCCAGATGTAGGTGCTTCACTCTGTCAAACTTGCTTTTGTTGAGTTGAACTGAATTGGTGAACAGTTTTCATTGAAATCTGGGGTTAAAAAAGTGAATGCTATATGTACTTATTCCTTCAATTAATAATTTTTATTTTTGATGTAATGGAATGGTTTGCAAACCAAATAATAGCCTGGAATGAAGAGGGGTGACAGAATTAGGTGCTAACTGATGTCTCTGGCACTTCAAGGCAGAATTCAGTTTTCTTTCATCAAAACAAAATTCAGATTTTGTTTCAAACTCAACCTGTATATGACTTATTTTTCTTATACGTCCTTGAGTTTTTTGACCACATGTTCTTTCAATATATTCTGATAAGTGAGAGAAGTAAATTACTCCCACACAGTAAGTAAATACCTCTGAAGAATTTGGCTTCTCTTACACAGGGCTTAGTCATTCAGGCAGTTCTTCCTTCAGCAGCATTGCCTGGGGTTCATTCTTTTGAAAATGTCCAATTCATAAAACCGGACGACATTTCTCCCATTCACAGAATATTTCAGATTGCACTGAGTTCTAACCCTGAGAAAGTATCCTAACTTTGGATACCTTACTGTGTAGTTTGTGTAAACAGGACTTTGCACAGCCTTAGACTGGTGAACAAGAAGGTCTTCCAAACCCTTTGAAATTCTGAAACAAAAGGATCATATTCCAGCTATTTTGAAATGGTTACTTCAGGTACTGGTTGCACACTTTGGTGACTCTAAGACCACCCTTTTTATTTACAATGTAACTGTGAACCAGTATTATTCTTCTTCCATTCTACCCTAGCTTTTCAAAATAAATTTTCAATAAATTTTGACTTTATTTTCATGCCTTAAAAGGATGTATTCTCACATTTTTGATCCTTGTTTCTGGAATTCCCTAATCTTTGATTACAGGATATTTTGGTTTTAATTTTTTATTTTTATATATCTGGAGATATTCTATGCCCTCATTATTAACAGGTGATATCTCTTTACCACTCTTCCCCTTCTTACCATTTAAATTAATGATAAATATACAACATTATCCTTTTTACCACACCTCCGCTCTGAGGTGGTTGTATATGTTAAGAAATCTATGTAAATAAACTGTAGATGCATGCAACAAATAAAATGTATCACATTCTTTAACTATTACATTTACCTACAACCCAGTAGCCTATCTCTCCTCAGTGATTAGTCTTGTGCTGATAAACACCGAACGGTTGATTCGAACAATTTTCATGAAAAAAAAAAAAGCCATAGTTAAAATCTATTCCAGAAGCAGACTGTAGTAAATCAAATCCCAAAGGCGATCATTTAGAGATGTGAAATTGGTACAATTCGGACACAGAAGACTGACAAGTTCATAACTCAGCAGAGACAAAGCTATGACATATTCAAGTTTTGCAATTGCCTGGGGTCTATGGGCAGAATGGTCAAAACAAACTATGAAAAAGGGAGAAAATCTGACCAAAAACTGTCAGTGAAATTAGATATTATTCCTCTTGTCCTCCTTGAATTTAGTCTTCTATTGCACTGTGCAAATCGTATTTCTACCTTTTCAGATGAGAGTTTTTCACTTATTTTCTAAGTGTGGGCATGCAATCCTGTCACAGGTAAACTCAATGTCTGCAAAAGATGTGTCTTCAACTTTGCTGGTATAAAAAGGTATATGAAAATGGCAAATTTCTGAAGTATTTTTTTCCTCCTCTATTTGCAAAAGAATCAATACAGCTGGGAGGGAGGCAGATTTCCACTTCTTGTACAATTTAAATGCCAATCAACTTAATTGGTGTGTACAATGATGTGTCCATTAATTACCTGGGTACTTACATGTCTTACATTAACAGTGAATATGATCCAAGCTCTACTGTCAGATTTCAGGGGAAGCTTGGATCCTAGCTATTGGAATTTTTACCTCTCTGATTAAATTGTTTGCGACAGAAATCAATAAAATCATGGAACATGAAAACTATCACTCCAAAGCTGTAGTCAATTTTTTGGAACAAGAATCACTTAAGCAGTACACTGATGGAATCTTTTTGCTTTGTAGTTGTACCGTAACCCAATTAAAGTTCTTTGCTTTTAATATTTAGGTTGAAACTTTTCTCACAATTATTTTCTTAGCCCCGTGTTTGTCATTTATTAATTTAATATCTCCACAGTGTTTTTATCTTTCGTAGCCTATAAAATGTCTTTCAGTATTGTAAGTGTTGAAAAGAAATACCAATGAAAATATAAAAGCATGATTCAAAGGTATAAATATGCAAGACAAAAAACAAAGATAACTGAATTATCTTTCAGCACATCTGCCACTCCTATGAAAGTGTAGCATATTATAAAAATATACCACACTGTCGCATGCTTTGGTTAAAAAAAAAAACACATAATTGATTTTCAAATATATGTTCTTCCACTATGTTTATCCCTAGAGATTTTGACAGCACTAAGTTCAAGAAACTTCTATCCACATTTTTCCCATAAACACAGTCCTAAATTATAACTAATACAAAGTTTGACAGATTTACCAATACTTAAGGCTAAAAAATATATCCCTTTCTACTGACATTGTCCACTAAGAAAAAAAAAAGCAATCTGAGATGAAGTACAAAACAAATAAAATTATAAAGTTTGATTGTACGGTCTACAAAAACAGTTATAGGCATACTATATTTATGTTTATTTCTAAAGCCAAATTAAGGAATCGATTTCACAAATACTGAGGTATATAACATAGCTTTACACATATGTGTAAATCACATACAGTTGATTTAACACACATTAGTTCATCTGAAGATATCTTTTACACTTCTGTATCTTCTATACTTTATTTCCAGTGTTTGTCTCAAATCAAAGACTGTATTGATTACTTTTAAAAAGTTTCAATTTTCACAAGCACACAAAACATACCTTTCTAATTTTTTGTTAAAACTTCACAGAAATAAATTCACTTTAACTTACAATTTGAAACACATTTTTAATACTTGGCAAATTTTTCAAGGGTTTCTTTCGTTTTTTTTTTCTTTTGCCAGACTTTATGTTAGTTTTTATTTAGCTCCTACTCAGGACACAAACAAGATATTTCCAGGACTAGAAAGAATACAGATCGCCAAATTTGCTATTAAACACAGTACAATTATCCCTGACATCATTCTTCAACAAGAGTAAGGTGTGAATATATTTGGTTCTGTTTTTTTTTTCTTCTGAATTTTAATAATAACATTTCCATAGCATTAAGTATTTCCATTTATCCATACAGAATCAAGAACTTTTTATCCTGATTCACAATGCAGTTTTTACCCTGATACACAATGCAGTTTTTACCCTTTGAGAATCTAATCCTACAGTTTTTTTTCTCCCCTTTGATTTTGTAGCTTATCAATGAACTCTGCAGGATTTCATGGCATATGATATATAACCTTTTTCATTTTGTTATGCCTTTGTTTTTAAAATATTTATTCTGTCCCATCCTTTGTAAAATGCAATGACTATTTACCAACAAACATTAAACTTCTGTGGTCTAGAAAACAGAATCCAATCCTACAACCACCAAAGTCAGTGAGAATGGTTCTACTAACTTTAACGGGGACTGAATGAGCTACCGAAAAGCGGAGTTTTAGTGAAAACATTATTTATACAATCTAATTCTAGGCATCATTTATATGCTCTGGATTACATTCTGCAGCTACATAATCTTTTATAATGACAATACATGTAATTTGGGCTGTTCCGAGTCTTATGTAAACCAGGAACAAAAAATAGCTCATAGGACACAGCGTCAAACCTACACTCAGCTTTAAAGCACTCTACAAGTAACTGTTCAAACTGTGAATAATGCTATCACACATTGCCTTTTATCTCTCTTAGATCAAGGAGGATCACAAGCATATAATAAAAACAAAACCAATCCCCAAAACTGTACTATGGTTAGAAGCAGAGGATGCAAGAAGGCATTAACAATACAGGCTGAAAAGAAAGGCCAGCATTTGATATCTAACAACTCTGTTCTGGGTCAGACCAAATATCTATCTACATCAGTGCTCTGCTTCCAGAAGAGTTCAGTAGCAGATGCTTATGGAAAGAATGAAAGAACCTGAACATGTCGAGGACAACCCTTCCCTTGGTATATTCTTTCAGACCTTGGAAACTGGTGGTTTAAGGACTTTCTGCTAACATCTAGGAAAAGATTCCTCAACTTAAAACAGTAATCTAACTTCTTATGACAAGTATAATCATCTAGTAAGTGTGTTTGCAAGGTCATCTCTATGTTGAGAAAGAATGCAAATCATTTACACAGCCCAGAGCATGTAACTGCTGAAGTGGTGTAGTTTAACTCTGAAAGGCCAACATGTTGGCTGCTATGGGAGCTCAAGCTACCCTAGGTTTCCAAACATGGTGGACCTCAGAATCACAAGATGAATCATCATCTGAAAAACCATGAAACTATTTCTGAAAATTAGGGAGAACTAACTCTTTATACCTCTTTCCTTCTTTCATTTCCTCATTGACTCATTCACTGTTTGCAGGACAGCAATGGTTCAGCCAGAAAAATTGTTTTATTGATATTTCTGTAGTGCTTTTCTTTATATGGTATCTTAAGACAAAAATAGGAAAATTACCCAACAGAATAAAAACAAGCAGAAGAAAATTAATATCCAAAACTCACTCTGAACTCAGATTCATGACTGGCCTCTGAGCATTACAACAGAATAGGAGGAATGGGAGGGGAAAAAAAAAAAAAGCATCTTTTATTGAAAAAAAATATTTCCACATTACAATTTCACAGAAACAGTGTGTGGAATTCCTTGCTTTTAAAAAAAAAGATTTACCCTCCAGTTCACTTGCCTGGTTTTGTCTAACCTGTTTTTCTGGACTTCTGCTCCCCTCAGTGAGGCAGGTCATTAGTGTCATTCTCAGTCAGATTGGCCCTTTTTCAACCAGATTTTACAAACTATCAGCCCTCTCTACATTCAAATTCATTTTTAATAAAAATAATATGTGAAAAGAGTAAATAAATAAATAAATAAGAATGAACCTTTCCACTAGTTTTCTCTACAGAAGTTTAAATAAAGTTCTTCAGGGTGGCGAAGTCCTTGATTTCTACTTTCCTAGTTTTTAGTGAATATATTTGAATAGTGCAGTTAAAGTCTAGTTCACTCCAAGAAAATAAAATAAAAAGTTTAAACAAAAAGACAAGTGAAAGACAGTACTTTAATCCAAGGCAGAACATTCAATAGCATTCTATGACTCTTTCAAATAAGCTGACAACATTTGTTTTTGGGGAATACATGCCACATGAAGAACTACTTCTCCTAGTGTTAAACATCCTGTAGGTTAAATAATTGCTCAGAGGCTGGGAGGGGGAGAGGTCAGGGAGAAGGATCATATGCTGAAGGTTAACCCTGTGGATACTCACAATAGAAAAGAGCATACCACAGCCAGCCATACTGTACTGTCTGTCATCTGGCAGAAAGCTGTAACTTTCTCTCTTGATTCCTGGCAAACATATTTCACTCTGTGGTGTATTTCATTCAAATATCATGCTACTCCAGGACAACATCTTTCATTTCTTTTTAAACTAAACTTCATTTCTGCCAAGGCCTAAGTATTCTTTGGTAGGAATTTCTTCTCTAGAACCATAAGTAAGTTCTCACAAACTTCTCAAGAAATCACAAATTTTTAGCTCTTATAGCTGATACAGAAGGACTAGATCACTTTTCTATGCTCATTTATATATCGTTGATAGACTGTGACTGAAAACTTCTTTTGAAATTAAAGATCTGAATATTTTTGTCTATTTAGCCTTTTTTTTTCATCCAGTCTTTTTAGGAATCAGATTAGTCTATGGGCTAGCTTTTCTGAGAAACTCAAGTTTATGCGTAAAGGTTAGTTCAATGTTAGGAAATTGAATATCAGTTCAGAACCAGACTTTCTAAAAAAATTCCAAAGCTAAGACAGTATCAAATATGAACATCCTTAACTGAATCATCTATTAGTTGCATTATTATTCTATTCCCAATACCACAAAAAATTCAGTCTAAGTTCTGCCATTTTAAAACTATATGTAAATGTCTTGATTTGACCAATTTTATAAAAAACTGTATACAGATTTCTTTTTAATTAATTTAGTGGATATATATTTTATAGAAAACAGATCCCTGAACTGCAAGCAGTAGGAAAAATAGCCTTTTTCTCTGGATTTGTCTTTCATGGTTTTTCACATATTTTATGTGGTGAAGATAAATAGGTTAGCACCCTAATAAAGGTTATTTTAACCTTTGGCAATGCTTCATTTTCAACCCTGTCTTTATATAAAACAAGAGAATTAGAAAGGAAAGCTGGGCATGACTGCATTCTTATGATTGCTAAAACCAAACAATGTTTCAAGCCAAAAAAAGGAGTATCATAAGGATTCCAGAGAAACATCACAACGATTAATTGACCCCAAGAGATTTTAAAGACTTATGAAAGCTGGTTAATTATTAGAGCACATTCTTGTAGGAAAATTAGAGGACAAGGATAGTTGTGTAGCTGTCCATTTATAAGAAGGATATATTGACAATTACTGGAAAAATCACAACATTCTGTTAAGAAAAACATTCAAGAAAATTTTATTCGGGAATGTCTTCTGCAAATGTCATTTTTTCAAACTGTTTAATAAGCTCAGAAAACTAACTGTTCTCTCAAATTCTAATACACACACATATATATATGTGTATTTATATTTAATATAAGTACCTATGTGATTTCTCTAAATACATATGACTAAAACTATGGAAATAATTTATTTCAGAATATACAAAAGTAAATGAATAATGAAAATTTCAGGCACCCTAAAAGTTTTCATTCACAAAAAAGGTTGAATGTATATATACATAATTAACTTTCCAAAAGTCTGAATCTTATTGTAGTTCATATCAGTCATTCATGACCTACATGACCCAAACTTTTCTAGAAATGCATTTTTGTCTTAAGTATTCAAAGGAAGCTCTGGGACCTACATCATTTTTTGAATACAGGAATAAAAAATACAGATGGATAAACGGTAACCTCAGCTTCAGAGGTTAGACATGGTTCAAGTAAGCATCAGAAAGGTATGCTTCAAAAATCTTTTGAGATGTATACCCCCACCCACCTCAATAAACATCATTTTCCTGGCACCTTCAGGCCACCCCTCAAATGGCTCTAAGACCCCAGATGCAGTCTTTCCCCATTAAAATGACAAGAATCTTCAGGTCTTCCCCCATCTGACTCTGCCACACTACACAACCTTTAGCTGGTATGTCCCTATAAGCCTCTTTCCAAGTCCTTCTACCTTTGTGAAAAAAACCAAAACTTTCAATGGGCAATGAATTAAAAAAAACAACAAACAAAACAGCCAAGGGACCCCTCATCCCCACCCCTTAAATACTGTACATTCAGAGAATACACAATTTCAAATGAAGATAACCCCAAATATTGGGGAATGAATACTAAAAACACAATAGAAAGAGCTGTAGTTCAGCTTGCAGTTTTGTCAAAGGAAGGGAAGTTAGGCAGAAGCACAGGGTAATAAAAAATAGACTAATCACAAGTTTATAGTTTAACCTTTATATTCTAACCTGTAATATGTTTCAAAGTTCATGTCACATTAGAAATTCGATTCAATTTCAAGACAACTTTTCCTTTTTGTTTAGAAGTCACTATTCAGAAATAAGAACACAGAAGTATTTGGAAGATAAAGAAGAAAGGAGGACTAAGTTGTAAGCATGCATTTTTTGAAAGTGATGATAATAAATCTCTAATTATACTAAAAATGCTTAATTCTAAAGAAGATATGTCTTAATCATCTCTCAGCTTCACTTATACTGTCCTCCTTATATGTCCCTAGCACTAACTCTTCTATTTGAAATAAATTGTGCACAAATGAATCTGGAAGTTGAAATTTGTTGATTCATAACTGTAGTCTCAACACCTTAAATCTTTTGGGATCTGCACTGCTACTCTCTGGGACATTCAAGAGCTTCAGGAGCTCATTCTTTGGGATGTTTTCCTGTTGTAAACTCAGATTTGTGAAATGATCAATAGCTACTGCTATTTCCATATCAAAATAAAATTTTACAGTATTTTCCATACAAACAAAATGACTAGACTGAGAACCAGGAGATGGTTTTAACAGTATTTAGCATTTAGGAATCTTTAGCCCACTCCATTCAAGGACAAACTAGACATAAAGTTAAATAGTTTTTAGCTAAATTAACATTGTGTTATAGGGTATGGGGTTTTTTTTCCCCTTCCATTTCCACTATTAGAAACTCAAGAATTGCATGGCGAAGAAAGTCCATTAGGACCTTAGATTCTTTTCTGTGGTGGTGCTTCCTAGACAGTCAGCCCCTAGCCAACAGTGTTGCATGGGGTGACTCTAGCCCATATAACGGACTTTGCACTTGCTCTTGTTGAACAACATGAGGCTCTGGTCAGCCTGTTTATCTAGCCTGTGCAGACTGCTCTAAAGAACACTCTGGTCCTCCAGCATACTGACCGCTGCCCCTAATTTGGTATCATCTGCACACTTGCTGAGATTGCACTCTGTTCCATCATACAGGATATTAATTAAAATATTAACTATTTTGGTCACCCTGCCATCCATGATGGGCTCCATTAATTACTGTCCACAAGTTGGATTTTGCATCATAGAACACAACTATTTGAGCCTGGCAGTCCAGTCAATTTGCCACTCACCTTATGGTCTATTTGTCCAGACCATACCTCAACAAGTTTTGAGAATAAGACTGTGGGAGACTGTCAACGGCCTTGCTAAAATAAAGGCATGCAATATGCACTGCCCTCCCCTTATTCATAGTGCCAAACACCTTGTGATAGAAAGCAAGGAAGTTGGATCAGCCCTTGGTAAACCCATGCTGGCTGCTCCCAAACCTTCTTTCATAGGTTTAGAAATGGCTTCTGAGAGGACTTGCTCCACAGCCTTCCCAGGAACTGTAATAAGGTTGATTGGCCTCTGGTTCCCTGGATCTTTCTTCTTGTCTTTCTTGAAGATGGGTGTGATGTCTGCCCTTTTCCAGTCACCGGTAACCTCCCTCAGTTGTCATGGCCTTTCAAAGATGATAGAGTGTGGCCTCAAAATGACATCAGGCAGCTTGTTCAATCCCCTTGGATGCACCCCATCTATTCCCTGGGACTTGTATATGTCCAGGTGAGTTAAGCTGTGCTGTGGTTGGATAATATCTGCTATGTTCTAAACTAAAAGGACTTCAAGCTCCAGGCAATGAGACATGTATGGATTTAAGTGTGGAGGAGAAAGGAACCTGACATCTCACTTTCCTCTTTGGTTCCTCCAAAAGCACTGCTATTTAACTCAATTACAGTATTGGCTGCATCAATGGCCTCTTCTCACAGAGCACAGACAAGTCAGTCAGGAGAGCTCCGGAAATTTGTAAATAGCCATTACTAAAAAATCTTTTCCAATGGAAATCAATGTATGTGGACATGCTAAATATCATACATTTAACTAGATCCTTTAAACACAATCTATACTTACACTAAAATGTCAGTTTTAACATTACACAAAAATTAAAGAACTTAGGAAAGTTATATTCAATGATTTGGGATCCTTAGCTCAGCTTTCAAGAGACTCCAGATGCAAATGTATTCACTGAGAAGAACTGATGGCTTTGTTATTACTTCCATTTACAATGATGCATTTGGCTTAGAATGATTTTCCTTCGAGGCTACAGTAATGAGTCTAAAACACCACAAAACTAAGACTTTTTTCACTTTTATACATTTTTCCATTGCTTGGCCTGTTTATTCAATTCTGATGCTTGACGTTGTCTTTAGAGAAATAAGACTAGGAAGTATAATTAATGACATCACTATACTTTGATATGTCATACAAGATAAATATAATTTAGAAAAATACTATACCATTTGGCTAAATACAGGTTCCAAATGATTTCTTTAGTGTCATGCATCATTAGTGGGTTTTCCTTTGGAAAGTATTTGTTTGAATCTGGCTATTTAACCAAGAATTAGATAGATACAAGCCATGAAGATAGTTTCTGTTTAAAAATTAAAAGCATTTCAGGTGGCATTAAGAACTGAGATCTCATGGTGGAAGGCCAGAAAGCAATCAGAGCACATTCTGCATGAGCTGTGAAGCTGAGGTGTTAGCAACGGCCACAACCCCTAATAGATGTGTTTGTGTTTATTTTATCAGATACTGACTGAAACAACCTACTTCCAAGGCCAGGATATCTATCAGATAACCAGAAAACAAGATTTCAGCATTTTAGATAAGTGTCATTGCTGAAAGAGGTAGAAAAGAGGCTTTATGTATCTGATAATGCCACAGACTGAGAATGGCATGTGATTCATTAACATACCAGCTGAAGAAGCAGGATCATATCAAGAGATTGTTGATATAGACTCATTGAAAAGATTGATCTTCCACTATGTTACTTAGGAGAGAGTTTTTCCCCTCCTTTTAAAAAGAAGAGGATGGATCTAATGAAATTTTCATCATACACTTTTTTGCTTTTCTACATCACTGTAACTTTATAAGAAATTTGATGAAAAAAGGATCATATTCTTTGCAGTATATAATACAGAAAGGCTGGATTTTGATCTGACATTTATAAGCACTTACAAGACCTAGACAGGCGTAAGAGTGTCAAGATACAAGAAATGTTACGGGGACCTTCTAATCCATAGGCTACGCTTATTTCCTGGCACTAGGCAGAAAACAGCAATCACTGTCACAAGCCCACAATCACAAGCTCACAGCCTGAGACAAACCACATCATGAAGGGTTATCTGAAAAGAAAGCAAAACACATTGTATGTGTCTAGTTTGGACATGTGATAAGAATACCAAAGATGGGGGATGCAAAGAAATTTTTGTTCTCATATAAGGTAGTTTTTATTCTTCTCTCTGCCCACCTGCCCCCCCCCCCCCAAAAAAAAAGAAAAACAAAACTGCTACCTAGCTGCCATGGAAGGCAAGCAAAAAAATAGGAACGGCTATGTGTCCGAGTGTGGATATGTAAAAAAATGTGAAGGAAATTCCTGGCCAATAATTTTAAAAGCTGTCAAAAAGACTGGGATTTTAAAATTCTACATAATCAAGCTCAGAAGCAGAACAACACTTTGTCTTAGGGCAATAGATTTATTCCCTTTGATGAAGGAAGCAGTGATGGATTTCTTTTTAGCTTGGTTGCAACTTACAAAGTTACTTTCTTTTTGAAAAAGTATGACTAGATAGCCCTCATTTAAACTAAATTCAAAAAATGAAGTTTTGAAAAATAAAGTACTTACTTTCTGTGCCACGTAACCATCAATATTGGTACTTATCTTGATGAGAATAAGACATATGTCCATATGCTGACTCAGTGTAGGAAAACGGTAATTTTTTCAATGGCCACTCTTCTAAGTAAAGAATTGTCTTAAAACTGATCATATTCAATTGGTTCAGCTTTCTGGCAAGTTCAGCCATTTTGCATTTGGCTCACATCATATTCTCATCAAGAAAACAACAATGCTGATGGTTACATGGTACAGAAAGTAAGAGCTGTGTCAAGCAAACGCATTGTCAGATTTTGTCCACCAGAGGTAAAGTGAGCTCTGCCTTGTAGATCACTTGCTACGTGGATGGACTGATGATGAAAGGTTGCCTTAAGATCAGCCTTCTGGAGCATATAGGCTGGAATTCCCCAAAGTCCACATGAAAGACATGAAAATATCACTAAATACCAGGCTCATACTTTCTGAGACATCTGTTGGCCAGATCTTTCATCTCATCTGGGATAGCCTGTTTGACATTGCACAATATGACAGTCACAAAACACTACTGCCATCAGTTGCCTCTGAATGTCTTTGGCAACGTACAGAAGCTGATATGAATACAAGAAGATACCAGTAATTGTTCAGGTGAAGTGATTACTATTCACGCTATTGTGAGCAAGATAAAGGCCCTTCCTCCAGCTCAATCACATGCAATCCATTGTTTACGTGATATGGTGCCAAACTGGTACTAAAAATACACCACTGCTCAATGTGCATAAATGAAGTAAACAAATCATGTTTGCCAAAGACTAGAGTTTTCCCCATGCTGTTTTGCAGCCTCACCTTCCATAGAGCACTGGGTACACTGACTTTACAATATTAAACAGTAATTTAATGAAGACTGGTGCCCAATGACTTATTGCATTGTGATATTTGCAAATGGTTTAGACAGCTGCTTGCACACTAGTGATTTTGTAGAATGCTAGATAATAGTGAATAAAATCTTTATGACTGAAATCTACATAAAACTGGTATAAAAAAACCCAAACAATAACTACACCACAAAATAGTGGACCATTCAGGAAACTTTTGGACAAGATTTAGTTCATTTGTATTGGTTTGCAATAAGGAAAGGTTTTTCTGTCCTTCTCTGTCATTTCACTCACCCTATCCAACAGTGAAATCTGCAGTACAAAATGGTGTCCAGATATTTTTCTCTTCCTTCACACCCTAGCATATGGGATCTCTTAGCCCAGCAATATGTACTCTTCCCTACACTACTTGTTTGAGTCCCAACAGATAGCCACTGATATCATGTGTCATTATTTGGCTCTGCTTCAGCACTTTGCTATAAAACACTGAGGCCAGAAAGGAGGGAATAGGAAGCATAGACTGTTCCAAGCTTCTGTTGAAGTAGAAGTTTCTGCAGAAGTAGAGGGTCCATGTGATTTGGTATCGCCCAACTGAAGTGAACGGAACAGCTAAAGACACATGGAACCAGGCAACCTAGTACTGAGGATGGCTAGTCTGGGCTAGGCAGAACAGAGTGTAAGGCAAGAATTATGGAAATCTTAGCAGAATACTAATGTAAGTTTGAAGTAAGTATTCCTTGGTATTGCATACAGTTAATAACATGATATGGCTGTATCATATATCACTATTTCACACTCCAGTTCCAGTAGCCCCAGTATAGTGAAGCCACATATTTCTCACAATCAAACTCTTCAGCACAGACAAGATATGTGCTTGAAAAAACAGAAGGAAAAAAAAAAGAAGGAAAAAATATGACAAATATTGCAGGATATAATTCTAGTTACAGCCATCAATCTTGAACACTGAAATGCTCACTCACTGAACAAAGTATATCCCTCATGGGCATATACATTGTAAATTTATCATATACATTGGTCTGTAGAAAACTTATATTTTTCATCACAAGAAGCTAAGGGCTTGAGCAACTTTTCAGTCCCCAGTTCAGCCTTTGAGCCTGCTATGCCAATTAAAATGTCAGTTCATGGTTCTCCCGTCATGATCTGAACGTAAACATTTTCTCTGTTTTTCTCTGTCTTTCCTAATAAACTCAAGAAAAATTTGAAAAAACAAGGAAGAAATGTGTGGCAACACCAGAGGGTGATACAGTGCAAGCGTCTCTGAAATGAGCTGGCCTTTTTTTCCTGCCTTCCCCACTCCTTCCTTTTCTCCCTGGCCTCAGGAGCACCTGTCCAAATGTGATTGGCTTGCTGACAGACAGATGGAACAAAACTGCCCATGTAGTTTTCAGTTTAGCAACTAAAAAAAAAAATTCAAAAGCAATCACAAGATTATATGGGCCGAATAGAGTGAAACAAGAACGGCTCAATTGAATTACAGTATATAAGACTCTGACCTACTGGCTGAATAATTCAAACCAGGATATTTTCCTTCTTTAATATATGAACAGATACTTCCTTCCCGTGTGAAGAAATAAATCCTTCAACTTTCTGCTTTTTATTATTTTAGAAAGAAGCCAGGGATCAGAGAACATCAACTAATGAGACTGTTCTTTTTTGTATATATATTTCAAATTAAAATGAAAAAAAAATCTTAAAATTTAAGCCAGATCTCTGTGTTTACACACACACATTTCCTGTCTACCAAATGATTCCTGGGACTCCTGCCTCAAACATTTTGCATGCTCTTACAATAAGACAGTAATTCAGAAAATGTATCTTAAAGTAGCTGCTGAAAGGGAGAAGAAAAAAATAAAATTACTCCAAGTCATCAAGTCATTGGTAATAATTTCATACAAAGCCCAACTATTTTCGAAGGGGAAGGGGGTGGCAAAAGAAGACTGATACTTGGATGACCAAAGACTGATCAACTGTAAACTGTGCTGCTCCAACTGACAACATATTTGGTTTCATAACTCTCTTTGAGCCATACAAACACGTGACCAAAAATAGGATCTAATCCTGCCAGTAGCAGGGCTATCGCATCAATCTCCTTTGCAAAATTACAGTGGAATATTGACAAATGGCTCTTGCAAAGATGCAGCAGCTGAATAAGCATATTCAGGGACAAGGGTTCAGGAAAAAATCCTCAGTCATATCCTCTTAGGTCTCAAATGGCCACATTGCTATCAGTTTTCTTTGCTTTACCTGAAACCATTAAAAAAAAAAAAAGAAGCCAACAAATGTGAACAATTAGAGAAAGCAGTGCTCTAGATAAATATATAGGTAAGTCATCGACATCTGCCTTACTATGCATACTGAGCCGAGAACTTCCCATATAGACTGTGTCTTTTGAGGCTATAAAAGATAAAATTAGTTTAAAGATTTGTTTCCTTGCTTACTGAATGACAATACTGATCCTGTAGACATTTTTATTTTTTACTTAAGTATTGCTAAATTCAGTTTTGAATGTCATGTTATTCCTCAAAATCCTTTGGAGTCTGCTTTTATTTCTTAGAATGGAAACTTCTGAGCCAATTTCAATGCTTTGAAACCAAAAGGACATTATTAACTCTGTATAACTTGTAAAAACTACTAGTAATAATTTCTGGATTTTGTGCATCACAGACCTTCTAAGTGTGGGTTTTTTCTGATTTAACTATACTTCTCTTCATAATTTACTACTGTAGTCACACTCGTGATCTTTTTAGCACTTTACCTATAAGACAAAAGAAAAGCTAATAAGCCTGCTTCATCTCTGGTTTTGGGGGCATGTCCTTTTTACCAGAATACTGCAACACTGAATCTCAGCTATATTTTCTGTATTTTCAGTTATATTATTGTTCTCATTCTGTCATGAAAATGAACAAAATACACACTCAAATATTATTGACATTATAATCTGTTACTAAAATACTAAAAGGCTAAACATTTGAGAATAGAAGTGGCTTTATTCTCATTTGATTGTCCTTTAACTGTAGAAATGTATGGGATTCTACGGTCGGTGTGACATTAATAGCACAGTAACTACCAGAGCATCTCAAAGAGCAGGAAACAATTAATCCATGACAAACACATTTAAATGAGCTATATATACACCAAATGCTTCTTTATTTCTGGACATCCAACATATTAATTCTAGCCCTGGTAGTCCTTTCAATTTCCAACACCTACACAATTGCTTAAGAAGAATAATATTTATTTTTTACATGATGTTTTTATGCTAATGACTGTGCTTACTTCAGAAAACGTGAAATCATCCACATTTATTTCTTCATAGTCATCCTCCACTTCATCACTGTTAACAGCTGCAAGAGCACTGGCAAGTTTCTTTCGCAAAAGAAAACCCTTCCAAAATGCCTAAACAAAAAATTTAAAGCATTTTATACAAAATCATAGATCAAACCCAAATCCAGATTCTCTATATTATCCCATTAGGAAGATAAAACATCTTGGGCCTTGGTTTAAATACTCAATGATCTGTTTTTTGAACTTTATGTGACATTTAAAACTACAAGACAAATTAAATGCCAGCATATGTCTAAAGCTTAGAGTACTCAAGAGGCTCTCCACAAGTAAGCAGAAAGGAATCCTGAAACTCCCTCAACTACAAACCTGGGTCAACTAATTAATTATTTGACAATTCCTTCAGGGACTATTATAAACTGAAAGGAAAGGCTACATAAGAAAAAGCTGAGTGTCAACTTTCAAATTACTGAGAATAAAAATACACTTGTACTAAATGTCTTATAGTTTACAAGTAGCAATTCTTGGAGACATCTCATGCAATTGACCTAGGTCAGTTACTTTTTCTTAACTATCTAAGATCTTTATTTAAAAAAAATATTACCAGTAGGCATAATCATATCTAAGAAAAAGGAGCACATTAGGAATTAAGTGTTAGAAAAAGAGGAAGGGTGTTAGGAACACAAGCCAAGCTGTAGAATCAGATCCAGGAAAACACTTCGGAAATCAAAATTACATAGATGGAATTAAGAAAACTAAATTCAGGATAGCAATTTTCCCCCAAATCAGTGTTTGACATCATTAGAGTTCAAGATGCCCTAGCTATTTAAAACACCATGCAAAAAATTTCCACTGTCCTGAAAGATGTAGTGTTGTCCACATTTAATGGCTTTGCAATGAAGGCACTAAAATAGGAAGGGTAAACCTCATATTCTAGCTTAATGTTTAGCTTATTAATTTTTAGGAAATTATTATCTAACTGCATAAATTATTGAAAATGTTACTGTTTTTACACACACAGCTCCTGATTATTATAAAAATGATTAAAAGTATTAGAACTGCTTTCTTATAATTTCATTGTTATTTTCCTACAGATCTTCATAACCATTCAGATAAAATAACCTATTATTACTGAGGTATCAAATGACAAATATATTTCATTCAGCAAATACAATTAGTTTTTACAAATGCAAAGGAGAAAAGCAATCCTAATTGTATATGCAGAAGGATAAACTGTAAGGCAGCTGCTAACACAGATCTATGAAAGCACCAGGTCAGTGCTCAGTCATGATCAAAAAGAAAAATTATATGTTAGTAGTTTTTAAGAAACGAGATGAAAACTGTCTTACTGTACAAATTTGTGATATATCCACCTATGGAATTCAGTTCTAGTCACTTCTTTAAAAAAGTTTATAATAGAATGAGGTAAAGGTTCAGAGAGGAACAAAAAGATAAAAAGAAGAACAGAGTAACGTGATAAGAGACTAAATGGACCAAACTTATTTAAAAAAGAGTGACTATAAGGATGGATATAAGAGAGATCTAAAAATCCATAAAATGCACAGAAGATAAATAGTGAAAGACTCCTTATTTTCATACTAACTTTGGAAATTATCAGGTCTGAAACAAATGAAAAGAAGCACAATTTAATCACTACATACATTTGTGAAACTCATCACTTTAATATATAGTGGATGCCAAATATATAAGTAAGTTCAAAAATAGATTAATTAAGTATATGGAGATCAACTGTTAATATACTAGCTACACACTATACTCCAGAAAGAAATTTTAGCTCAACTTCCCAGAAAACTGACTGCTGTAATATGATTTTGCACTTGTCCTGTTTCTTAGTATGCACATTTACTAAACATTTTGCTACTGCCCATTTGTTGAATAGATCCTAATGAATTACTCGGATGCTCAGTCTGACAGTGGAACTTAGGCTCCTACACCACTTTGGCACTGTTGACATTTTAAGAGAAGACTTACAATATTGAATGTTTTTAAGTTACCTTGAAATCTGAAATCAATACAGGGTCCATTTGCTTCAAAATGTAGAAAAACCCATGAACCCTGGGAACTTGGCAGGTAAATACTATATCTGGTTGGCAAACTAAACAGAGCCAAGGCATGGACTTCAATTCTTGCACACAGTAATCCGTTCTGTTTAACTGTTAGCTCAATATCTACCATAGGACAGCCTTGGCCATGGTTTGTTCCCAGTGGCAGTATGCATGAGGCAATCCTGGTTTTGGGAGATGGGGAGAGAAGGAAAGAGATGGACAGGTAGGACAGAAGAGATGGAAAGAGTAATTAGTTGTATAGATATCAGACATGATGTACCAGTTACACAGTGCCTGTCAGTTTAATAGCATAGACATACCTGAGTAAGAACATGGGCATAACATGTCTTAAACATAATTAGAATTAAATCAAGCAAAACTAATTCGGGGAAAGACTTGGTGAAAAAAGGGAAAATATTTTTATGCTTCTATAAAACTTTTTGTAAAGGCGGCTCTCTTTTAGAAACATCAAGGTTATGCTCATTAAATAAAACAAAAAATGTTCAATTATGAAACTATTAATAAAATTATAAACAAAAATAGAGAGAAGATGACAAGTACACAAAACTAGTAAGATTTTTTTTTTGGTATTAAATTTGCGAAATAAGTAA
Source organism: Theristicus caerulescens (assembly GCA_020745775.1). Lineage (NCBI taxonomy): Eukaryota > Metazoa > Chordata > Aves > Pelecaniformes > Threskiornithidae > Theristicus > Theristicus caerulescens. The sequence continues at coordinate 48,020,243 of CM036560.1, read as the reverse complement.
AGAGAATACCATAAACCAACCTGAATTAGTGTGGCAGCTTCATGCTTCTGTCTCAAAGCTTCTATAAACTGATGATTCTCTGTTTTGGTGCAGTCAGTTTTCCTCCTGGCATGGTACTGCCGCCAAAGGGACTGGATAACTGATGCTGCCATATGTAGCCTCATAGAGAAATAAACACCTTTATGAATGACATAGCCTCACCAGTACAACTGGATTATCATAGCTGCTGAACTATAACCATAAAACATAGTACTGTGCATTAAGACAAATGGAAGACTCTGCCATTAAACTGTAAAGAAATTATAATCCAGATGTGACATATATGTTCAGAACCACTGGAGGATAGTCATACCACAAAACTTTGGAAATCCAATTATCTAAGAGGACTAATCTCTGCTGGGCTCTGTTCCCTGTATATTCCCTGGAGAGGAAGAGTCTCCTCAAAGGAAGGATTAGGAGCAGAAGTGGTTTAAGAATGACTGAATAAACTATTGGAGGGGTCCACTTATCTCCACTGTCCATATTAAAAAAAAAAACAACCCCAAACACTAAAGAGAGTTAAATGCTGAAAACTGTATGAGACAAATATCTCCAATGGAGCAGACAGGAAAAACAGAAAGTGCAATCTCATCTTTTGCCTACTTTTACCCTTCAATTTGACACTACTGACCACTGGTTATACGTGTACATTTTCTAATTTGCTCATTGCTTAAGAAGCACTGATTACAGAATATTTAGATTTGTTCAGTGATTGAGCTTTCAAAATATATGTTCAATTAATTTATACTGATGGAGAAAAAGTTTAATGCCAGCTCTGCATTATGATTTTACTATCCTGGAATCCTCTTCTCCACAAAATTCTCATTTCAATTGGACAGTGGGTTTAAAAATAGACATCTAAATTTCCCCCAATCTTTAGATATTTTCATTCTTTGTGCAGTGCATCTATTTAAATAGAGGAGTACTTTTCAGGAAAAAAGCACACTTCAGACGTTAAGCCAGAATTTTTTTTTCCTAAAATGTGTTTATTAAATTTACCAACCCCAAAACACGGTTTATTTATAAGCTTTGCATCTATAAAAAGCAGTAGCTGAGTTAAAAAAAAAAACAAAAAAAACCCCTTCTAATGTTTTGTATTCTGTGTTGAAGAGAACTGTCCAACAACGGACTTACAGAATGCATTTAAAACATTAACTAAAAACTCTAAATGAGCTATTTAAAAAAGATTTTTCTGAAGCATTCATCTTTCATAATAGACTACTGTACTCTTAGTTTCAGCTTCCTTAGAGGCAATGATGAATTCTATGGTCTTCCTGCATAATAAATTTTATGACAAATTATTAGTGCTTAGTGCTACTAAGCACTACTGCTCATTTACCGTAAGTCTAAACAGCATGAAGAAGCACACCTTCCATGCATGCTCTTCATAGTGTTCTCAAGACATGTATTTTTGAAACAGAATTCTTATGAAATTGTAACTGAATTTTTGTACCTTTAGGGCAAAAATTTCAGCTTCTATTTTCCCTGATTGTACACCCAGAACCATACAAACCGAGAGCAAATGCATTCCAAATAGGCAATAAACAAGTCTGTTTCATGCAGGAGAATATTTGGGGGCACTGAACAAGTTGAACTGGCCCCTCACCCCTGCCTCTACTTTAAGAAGCAGGTTGAGGCATGTTGGAGGAGTACCAAGGGCAGGGCAGGCTGTTAGCTCTTCAGTCATCACAACAGCAGGAGACTGGCCTAAGGTCAAGGGAGTAGGATGGTAGATTTAAGCAACTTTTCCCTCTTGCCTTCTAAATGATACTGACTGTAAACTCTACATAGATGAATCTTGAATGTCTAATGAGTAGTACAGAAAAAAAAACCTTACACTAGTTTGTAGTTTAAACTGCCCCAAAATTCCTGCAAACCATCCAGCATTTTCATCCTTAACATTGTATGTGTCATTGAATTGATTTCATAAACTTGTTGCAAAAAAAGAAGGAAAAGGTAGGAGATCAAGAGAAAATTTTCGAATTCTGTTACTATACAGTATTTCTTAATTATTTTAATTACATATATATCTATATTCTAATATATCAACTGACAGAATACCACAAAGGATTGTTGTTAATATGGAAGTCTAGTGTGCATCACCTTAAAATAACTCTTTATTGTCTAATAAGCTTAAAAATATTATTTTCTGACAAGTTCTGTGCCTGTGTTTTAAAGAAGAAATCCTCACTCCTATTGCCTATCTGTATATTTGAAAGCAATCTGACATCTGTCTTACCTTTCTGTATCATTCTCGAAATGCTGAAGATCTCTTCCCATATTACTTGCTACTATCACTGACTGTTGCAATGTGAGTTGGCCTGACATGTTATTGTTGCCTTTGCTCTCCCCACTGTAATTAATACAAGATTCGGTGATCTTCTGCTTCACTCTCTGATCTTCTTTATTTTCCTTTTGGTGCACAGGTATGGAGGAGTTAATGAATGTGGCCTGAATATGGCCAGTAGTAATCCATCTTTCAGAGGGATCCAACAAGACCTGTTTATTTTCTGTCGCACCCATGATAAAGAGGTTATTTTCCTGTAGGCAGCCAGTGGATGTTTGTTTTAAATGATTTTGCAGTGCTTCTGGTCCATCTCTGTCAGTAATGTTTAGTTCACCGTACTCATGTGCATAGCGATGTTTAATACTAAGTTTCATCAACTGATTAAAATACCAGCATTGTTCCTGTGCAGAATCAATAGAAGAAGCAATTCTGAAAAATGACAAAAATGTTTTTACATGTGTTTCAGACTGTAAGAATGCATTTTAAAAAATATATTCCTTCTATTATTTTCTAAACTACCTTGTATTTTCAAGTATCCTTATATGTTTCCATATTTTTACAGTGAATAGTAATTACTCTGATTGAAAACCAGTTTCAGTATTTATAAATCTTAATTACATTTTCTTTTTTTGGTAGTATTTAAAATATATATATTAGATTGCTTATTTTACTCTGATTTTTTTTAAAAAGGTTTCAGTCTGTTTGAAATAGGCACTAGGGCATGCATTTCACTATTAATTTTCTGTGTGGTTAGAGGCATATGAAGCTGAAAATTTTAGAGGATTTGAGGTAATTTTGTTATAAATCCTGTAACAGCCTTAATAATCCAATTTTATCTGGAAATGATGAAAGCTAATATAAAAATAACAGTAATTTTAAAATTTAGATTAGAACTACAGCAACAAAACATAAACTTAGATTCAAACCAGCAAACCACAATGCCTAGAGAGAATTTAGGAAAACAGAAACTTTTAAGTATAGATATTTTTATCAGTATAAGGGAAGGTGCTAGACTAAAGCGCAGCCTAATTACACATCTCACTGTGCATTAGCTGTACATTTGATTGCCCATTACACAACATTATTCCTACTCCTGTTAATTCCACAAATGTGACAATTCCTAAAAATATTTAAACCAATGCATATATTTTGCTTAAGGATCTAACAAATTCTAGCTGTCTCCTACTACACAGTAAGAACAGTAATTTCTTCAACATGAAATACTTAAAGCATTAGTTAAATACTTTAGTTAAATACTTTAAATTAGTTAAAGGATTTAAGAAGACAAATTTGGTACAAGATCATTACCAAAGTTCTACAAAGCATATTATGGTGAGAAGACAAAAATGAAAAAAAAAAAGGAACAAGAACAAAATTCATTCCCACATTTTTTTTCCTTTGGTTTGTTTTAGTTTTGTTTGCTTGTGTTTGTTTATTTGAGGATTAAAATACTGCAGAAAAACCCAGAATGTTTTATATACTGGGCAAAATAAACTTCTGTATGAAAAGTATATCCTGAGTATACTTGTTCATCTCAAAAAACAGAAACAAAATAAAACCATAACAGTGAACAGAGTAGGATACTTGTGCATCCTCTCCTTTGACAGGTGCAGGGGCATCTCGAGCAGGTGTTTCACCCTTCCAGCAGCTATGAATGTGGCAAGCAGAAATGGAAGGGGAGGTTGAAGGCAATTGAAAATTCAAGCAGGGAATAACTGTGTGATCACCAGGGACCATTTATTACTTTTTTCACAGCAGATGCTTTTAGGCAGCCTTTCCAAGCAGTGGTTGCAAACTACAGTCTTGACACTGTGGGCATGCACCCTGTCTCCCAGCCAACACATTCCTTGGCAATCTACAACTACACTCTGATTTTGTAGGATTTTTAGGCTGCCCTCTGTGTATCAGTGGCTTTCCTTTTAGGCAGTCAGATCAGCCTAAGTTTCAAGAAACTACAAAGGAAGCTTTAGTGACATCTCAGAGAATTATGAGCAATGAAGTAGCTTGGTAACTGTATCTGAGGTTCTCCTGCAAAGGTGAAGCTCCAAAGTACAGACAACAAATATTAAGATGGGGCCTGAGTGCTAGGTGGCAGTCAGCTTGGTGGTTCCCTTAGGTGAACAGAGATTTCAGGCAGCTCTAGAGAAAAAAAGAACTATTCAATAGGCTTGGGGTAGAGCTGTTCTATCAATGCACTACAGCTTTCTCAGTGTCTCATAAGGACTGCATTCTTGATACCAGAGACGTGCTCCTGAAGACCACTTATTCAAACCACAGAAAGGAAGCTGCTATAATGGAAAATATGCAGGACTGATTTACTTCTTTAATGGAAAAAAACACGTACGAGGAAAGAGAGAATACTAAGAAATATGACAGTATTAAGACTTTTGATACCACAGTATTTCCTTTTCAGTTAATATAAATTGGTTGTTTGCCTTTGTCATGGTTTAATCCCAGCCAGCAACTAAGCACCACACAGCCGCTCGCTCACTCCCCCCCACCGGTGGGATGGGGGAGGGAATTGGAAGAGTAGAAGTGAGAAAACTCGTGGGTTGAGATAAAGACAGTTTAATAGGTAAAGCAGAAGCTGCACGTGCAAGCAAAGCAAAGCAAGGAATTCATTCACTACTTCCCATTGGCAGGCAGGTGTTCAGCCATCTCCAGGAAAGCAGGGCTCCATCACGCATAACGGTTACTTGGGAAGACAAATGCCATCATGCCAAACATCCCCCCCTTCCTTCTTCTTCCCCCAGCTTATATACTGAGCATGATGTCATATGGTATGGAATAGCCCTTTGGCCAGTTTGGGTCAGCTGTCCTGGCTGTGCTCCCTCCCAGCTTCTTGTGCACCTGGCAGAGCATGGGAAGCTGAAAAGTCCTTGACTAGCGTAAACTCTACTCAGCAACAACCAAAACATTAGTGTGTTATCAACATTATTTTCATCCCAAACCTAAAACACAGCACTATACCAGCTACTAAGAAGAAAATTAACTCTATCCCAGCTGAAACCAGGACAACCTTTCAGACCTCTTTTGGCATTATAGGTCAAGGGGTCTGGTCACACTAACTCTTCTGGAATTGCTTCTTGGTTAAGACACAATCAAGTGTTTAAGCATTAATTGGCATCTAGACAAAACAAGAAATCAGATTATCCTGATGGAAGCACCAGTATCCATACTGCCTGGCTGCTTAGTATGTAATGAAATGTAGATGAATACGGCAGCCTTGCTACAGCAAAGTTTTTATAACTGCCAGCTTTGACCACCATCTTTCCTCATGTTCAATGGCTAGCCACAGCTTTGTTTCAATCTTAACAAGTGAAAGTAATTTATGTCGTATGTAAATTTTAGTATAGCCACAAAGGATGCACTGCTTTTGCAGTAGGAGAAAGTGATAATAAGACAGAAAAGGAAGGGCTGGGTCTTTCATAGCAATGTACAAATGTGTTAGAATAGTGGCCCTGATAGTACCTGAAGACCAAGATATTACTTTCACAAACAAATGTTAAGAGCAGAAAGCTACCTGTAGCTTGCTTACAAAAAAGATACCTCTCAACTTGTGCTAGGATTTTGCAGGGACTTTGAGAAAAGATAAAAGCATTAGAATCAGATTTTAATCTATTTGGAAATTCAAGTCAGGCTTGACTGCTACATGACTGCTACAACTTCAGTCCTAACATCAGTCCACCAAGACTATCCATCACTGTCGTCTTGGTAAATTTAGACCAAACCTTGCTCAGTTTGATATGCAGTTTATGGGGAGGGAAGAGTAGAGGTGGGGAGGAGCAAACCGCCACTGACACCACCTAGGAAGTGTAAGGACGCATGCACAGGCTGACTTAACAGATGAAAAAGGACAAATTATTCATCCTTAAAGGCCTTTCAGTGGAGTTTAAATCAGCCAAAATGTTGTCACTTAGAAAGTTTAAGGTGGCAGTGGAAGCTTGCTTACAGAGTTGACACATTTTGTATAGAATTTCCTACTGCAATTGCATCTGCAATGACTGCCAGGTTATGCAAAGAGCATCATTTTGTCAGAATGAGACAGTAAAAATTATATGGAAAAGTCCACAGAACAAACTTCTCGGAGGCAAGAGGGACAGTGCACAAACAAGCCGGTACTAATCAGCAATGGCAGTTTTCTCCTGGCCATTGTAGCTAAATCATAGATAATAATCTACCCCTTTGTGTGCTAGTTAAAACTTTGCTTAATGTCATGTTTTTCCCTTTGTGTCTCTACTGTGATTTTCATAATTCTGATACATGGAATGTTCAAACAGTACACTCCAATTTTAACTGAGCTTTCCTTCGTAATAGTGTGGTAAAATCTAATTTGTCTTCGGGGAAACTTCTATAAGCATCATTACTGATGTTCGACTGCAGGTTACAAAAGTCCCTTACAAACATGTGAAAGAGGTCACTGTTTACATATTCTCTCCTGCAATTCCATTTATGAAATTCCTGTCATTTTCACTGTATTACACATACAGTATTTATAAAGTTCAAGTTCCACTAGCCAGACATCAGCATATCTGATGACTGAAAGCAAATTACTGCACCCAAGGTGTTGTCTTATTTTTCTATACGATTACTCACTACAAGACATCTAAAGATTATGTGACAGAAAGCATTTATTAGAATAGAGAAATTTAATTTTAAAATATGTTTCATTCTTAAGCATGGCAAGAACAGTGAAGTTTCAGGCAGAAACAGCACAGACAATTTAACTGGGCAGCAGTGGTGTATGAAACATGGATTAGGAAAGCAAGCAGTGATTACTTTTGGCAGCTTACATGCTTGAGGTTGAACCTACAGGGGCTCATAACTTAGTAAGATGTGAAACAGACAGAAGTTTGCTCTATTGTTGGCCTGGTCTTTAGCAACGTCACATTAATTCAGTCAAAGTATTGCAGTATGTACATATAATAGCTATGCTGTTAAGGCTTACATACAAACAAGTTGTTTAGAATTCCTTTTATGAACTGCAGTTTTCAACTGTTTTCAAATAATCTATAAATCGTACTTTTAGTCAAAATAAAACATAGAGAGCTTTAACACACAAGAAATTAATTTTAAGACTAAATTTGACGCAAGATGCTTCAACCATGTCAAAGTTACCAATTTAAAAGATTGTGAATGAATTCTCAAAGCCTTAAAGAACCCACAACCCTCCCCCTTCTCCCCCTCCCCAACCATACATTCAGGAAAGAAGAGATGTTTACATAATTTCTTCTTCCCACTATTGTTCTTCTCAAACATCTGCAAGCTCTTTCAAACAAAACTTACATAGAATCATAGAAAAATTCTTAACTGAAGGAACCTCAGGAGGTCTCTAGTCCAACCTCCTGCTTCAAAGCTGGGTTAGCTCTGAGATCAGACCAGGTTGCTCGGAGCTTTATCCAGTCAGGTCTTGAAAACCTCCAAGAATGGAGACTGCACAACCTCTCCGGGCAACCTGTTGCAATTCTTCACTGTCCTACCAGTGAAAAGGTTTTTCCTTATGTCCAGTTGTACTGGGTCTGGCTGGGATGGAATTAATTCTCATTATAGCTGCCTGTGTGGTGCTGTGCTTTAGATTTATGACTGAAACTGTATTGATAAAACACTAATGTTTTGCTGAACAGTGCTTGGACAGAGACAAGGCCTTCTCCGTCACACTCACCAAGTAGGCTAGGAGTAGGCAGGAGGCTGCAAAGGGACATATCTGAGACAGCTGACCCAAATTGACCAAAACTATATTCCACACCATATAACATCATGCTCAGCAATAAAACTTGGGAGGGAGTCTTTCCAAGGTAGCCATTGCTCAGAGAATGGTTGGGCATCAGTCTGATGGTGGGAGGTGGTGAGTGATTGCTTTGCATCACCTGGTTGCTCCCCCCACACACTTTCACTTACTAAACTGCCTTTATCTTGATTCACAGGGTTTTCTTGCTTCTGGTCTTCTGATTCTCCCTCCCATCCTGCTGATGGGGGCAGTAGTGAGCAAGCAGCTGGTGGGTGCTTAGTTACTGGCTGGAATCAACCCACCACACCAATCTGAACCTCTCTTGTTTCAGCTTAGGTCCTTGTTGCTCATCCTCCTGTCATGCACCACTGCAAACAGCCTGGCTCTGTCTTGAGCATGTGCTTGAACCTCCTGACCATCTTAGGGGCCATGCGCTAAACTTGTTCCAGTTTATCAATGTCTGTTATGCATTGGTGACCCAAAATACAGGGCACAGTATTCTAGATGCGAGCTAATAAGGGCTGAAGAGAGGGAAATAATAACTTCTCTCAACCTACTGGCTATGTTCCTGTAGATACAGCCCAGGATGTTCTTAACTTTCTTTGGTACCAAAGCACACTGCTGGCTCACATTCAGTTTCTTATCTACCCAGATCCAAAGATCCTTTTCAGCAGAGACATTTCTCATCCAGCCAGTCCCAGCCTGTATTGTAGCAAGGGGTCACTTCTTCCAAAGTAAAGAACTTTGCACTTGTCCTTTTTGAATTCATAAGGCTCCTGTTGGCCTGTCTCCCCAGCTTGCCTAGGTCCTTCTGAATGGTAGCCCTGCCCTCAGGCATGTAAACAGTTTCTTCCAAATTGTTGTCATCTGCAAGCATGCTAAGTGTGCACTCCATCTCCTGCTCCAGGTCTTTGATAAAGATGTTAGAAGGACAAGTCAGCCTCCAGAAAGCAGCATGAGCCATTAACTATTAATAGTTAATGGATGTTCTGAGCCTGATTACCCAACAGATTTCTTACCTGTCTAGCTGTCCATTCATGCAGACTATGGTTAAATAAACCATTAAATTTTGTGAATATCATCTTTCCCTCCCATTTTTTACCATCTTGCAGAAACGTATGTGACAGTTAAGTCCTTAGATTCTACCACACTTCTCTCACAAGTCATATCCTAATTACAGATTGGCATTTTTTTCTGCAAAGGATACTGATGAAACAGGTCCTAAATCTCAGATATAAGAAAATTTTCTCTACCATAAAAGAGGAGGATACTTTTTTTTACCTTTCCTTTTTTCTACCTTTCCTTTTTTCCTTTTAAGAAAAAGAAAGGAAAGAACACTATTTCAAAATGGTAAATAGATTAGGAAGTATCAGCTTCCCACCTGCAAACCAGAAGCCAAAAATCACAGAAGTGGAGAAGACACATCTTAAGGGTTTAATGGAGAAACATATGAGTTTTAGGAACCACCTAGACATTACATCTGTCATAGAAAGCTGCACTATATAATTTCTCCCAAACTACTTTCAATCTAATTCTTAATACGAACCTCTTTTCAAATAAATCTGTTTTGTGAGCTATGAAGATTTTATTGCAGCTTAGTAACAGCCAATAATACGTCAATGTAATAACTTGTTAGGTAGTAACAATACACCATGGATATACAGGTTTACATGTAAATGCAAAACAGCTAGATTCTGAAAAAAATGTGGGTAGTTTTCCTGAACCAACAAAGTACACAAAAGGAGAAATTCAGACTAAGGCATTGTCAAATTTCACATGCTTCACCTCCTCTGGGATAATGTTCACTACCTGGCAGGATCAAGGAAACTATCTTTCCAAGTATCAGCAGACAAGCTGGCTATTAAAAGGACCAGAAGGATATTGTGAACCTGCTAGGAAATGAAAAGGAACTAAGAAAGAAGAAAATATGCAGTATTACCAAGTGCGAAAACATGAGAAGTTTGAGCTATTTAGATATTGCAATACAATGAAAAGATAGCAGGTATAAATGATAAATTACCATTTTCAATGTCTAAGCTGAAGTCACTGGACAACTAACCGTGGTAATAATGATAAAAGTAGTAAGTATGACAAAATCAAAGACCTGTAAACAAAGGCATCTGATCCACTACTTTAAGAGAAAAGAGGTCAAATCTTTTGCAATCATTTAGAATGGGAATAATACAGACATGGAAAACAAATGCAGGAAAAAAATAGAGCATATTGCACCAATAGACAAACTAGGTTTGATTAAGCTAAAGCCGGAAATCATGTTAATATGATTATACCACTTTCAGGATTTAATCTACTATTCCTGCATACCACTGTAGTATGTTGTGTGTATGAATTTGTTCAACTACTACTAACTGAAGGTTTTGAACCACCTGTTTTCTCAAACTTAAACAAACAAAAGTCAAGGCCCACATAGTTTAATATCTATCTGAAATACTCTTTGCACTGAAGCCAATGATTCTAATCTCTTTCTTAACATAATACATTTGCAGGCAAAAAGCTAAGTAAAATTTGTGACACCACAAACTACACTAACAATACATGAAAACATATTTCTGAACGCAGTTGATATTCACATAAATACATACCCCAGTTCAGCAGCCTTTTCTTTAAGTAGAACATTTTCTTCAATTTGAACTTGACAAAGTTCCAGAAAAGTTCTTGATTCTGGTCCTTTGAGTCTTTCAGTTTTGGGTAAAGTCTGATAGTTTAAGATTTCACCATCAAGAAACTGTAAACTAGGAAGGACCTTACACAAGGAAGATCTTTAAAAAGAAAAAGGCGTAATTAGTTTTACAAAAAAATCCCGATGCTAAAACTCCCATTTTATTGATACAATCATATAACAAGACAGAACATGATGATACTTCTCTAAGTATTTGTATATATTTGTCCTTACTTCATATGTTAATATATTAACTAAAACTTTATTCTTAATAAACCACAGAACTTAGCAAGATTTCTTAATACTCTGTTGGCATAAAGACCACTGCTGAAATACTGACCCCAGGGAGGTCAATGAATTCTCAATTCACTAGAGCTAGCATTTTACCTACTTAAACAATAACAGGGAAATTTGACACACTTGTGCATAGGCACATGTAATGCATTTGATTGGTAGGCAACACAGCAAATGAAGTCCTAGGATTACTATACAGCACTGATTTTGTTGACACATTGAAAGGTTTAGATTTAAAAACTGCACAGAATACTAAACATTGTCAGTCTTACTCTCTTTACCATTTGCATATACCACATAAAGCAATATGATATTCAGTATGACTGACAGGAAATAAACCCACTTTTGAAATATTGAATTTGGATCAGTGAAAGGGATGACAGTAGAGGTGACATTTCCTTGCTATGAAAAGGACAGTTGGGACCACTGATGTAAGAAAAAAATATGTATGAGAAACTTATCTACCGATTTAAATAGTATCATCAATGCTCTCTCTCTTTTAGGTTTTTGTGAAATATAATCTAGTACTGCAACCTTGTTTCATGTATCTCTTATACCAGACCAAATTTCTTGGAAGTTTCAAGACTGCAAAATTATTTAAATCAATACATCAACACTCAATATTTTCATTAAGTTAGTTTTAAGTAACACTTAAGAACTCTTTAAAGAATACTTATTGTAGGCTGTAAGACGCCTTACTATTGAAAAAGATAATAACATTTTCAAAGTTTTAGAACTCCTTGACTATTCCCTGTGAAGGTAAAGGGCTATTACTCAGCTCAGACAATATACACTAAGTTGCAAATCAGAGAAAGTTTCTATGACTGAGTTAGAATATTCCAAAATGTAGCTCACTAGAACAGAATATTATTTTTTTGCAAATATAAAACTTTCCTTCTCTACTGTCCATTAATGTAAGAATAACATTGTCTGAAATACATTTGGAATAAAATTATGGGTTTAGATAGACAGTCCCTGAACACATAGAGAGAAATTACCAAAGCCGATGTTGAATCAGTGATACATCAAAAAAGTGCCAGATCAAAGTTGATTGATGCTGGAAGTATTGTGTCTTAGAGCTATGGGATCTTAACACTAGTTTTTCCAGCTGGGTTTCTCCTGGTGAAGGGCTGAGTCAATATTTCATTTAGTGAAAACTTCCTGGTGAATATTCTGTCACTTAAGAGGCTCTATTAATCATTACAGCATTGAAACACATTCCCCTAGGAGTGCTCAGACTGATCCCAGGGTTTAATTTTTAAAAAACAATTTCTTACTACTTCACTTTTGTTGGTGTTATCACTGGCTGGACATGAAAGTACAAAACCGATCGGGAAATTTTACAACTAATTCCTTTGTTGGTATCAAGAGGTTATGTAAAGTTCACTGGAACATATTGCCTGAAGTTACGGTCAATGCTGTATTCAGCAAATCCATATTTTATAGTATCCCATTCTTTAAATCCTTTAGACAAATGAATCTCTTGTCTAATCATAAAAGCTCTATTGGGTCAAGCAATCTAAAGTGTCAGTTCTTATAGTTAAATTGGAATTCAGAAAGCTTTTCCCCTCCAGGTTACAAGTGAAATAACAGTTAGTTCTGTAAAACAGTGGGAATTAAAACAATGCAAATGGGAATTTAAAATATTGTCACAGTCACTGAATTTTATTCACAAAATTACCTGCAGGAACCATGGGAGTGCAAATAAGTCTGTTCATTAACAAAACAACCAAGAATGTATTTGTACAGCTATTTAAAACATTTCCAACTAAAAGCTTCAAACACGTTTTTTTCCACTGGAATACTAATCAGAAATTTGTACAAAAATCTTCTAATGGAAGATACACATGTAAGGGTGGTTTTGTTTTTGTTTTTTCTCTTAATACAACACATTTTCCAAAACACACATACCCCAAACTTTGCTGTTGTTATACTAGGCAATCTAATATAGCAAATGTGACCACAATTTATCTAAACACATTCTTGTGTAACATTGCAGTGTAAAGCCTCACCTTTAACTGACTTGAAATTATACAAGGAACAATTTTGGTCATTCTTAAAAATTGCTAAGTTTAAAAAAAAATGTATTTTTTTAATAAAAAATCTCAGTCACCTGTTTTAATTACATCCAAAATGAAAGTCCAACTGTTGTGTCTCATTTCATTTCCTCACACATTTTATTATGTCAACACTTTCCTAGGTAAATACTTGATTTCCTTAGCTGAAAGAATTGGTAGTGATTTAAATTCTTACTGGTTAAATGCTTCTTTGTACATTTAATGGAATTATAGTAAGAGTTCACTGAAAGACACTCTACCATTTCAACACGTATTCTGGAACATCACCTAAAAATCTAAAACTGCATTTCCAACTTGTCATTCTCCTCTTGAAGGCCTGTAGACTAAAAAATATGAATTCTAAGATGAAAGAACACTTCACATTAAATTAACAGCACTACTGTACTTTTCCTGAGCAGTTCTCTCAGATAGCTTTAAGTCTTGATGGCATTGGCCCACATACAGGGTTTCAGACCACAAAATTCTCAAGAAACCAGGAGACTTCTACTAAAATACAAAAAAATACAAAAAAACCTATCCATGTACAATTTTATTCATATGGCTTACAAATACAATCCTGTCACAACTACTCATTTCAGGGATTCTGGTGACTGCATCTCATTTCATATGTCAAGTTTCCTTTCTACCCTATCCAGTTTTTATATGTACACATGAAATAGTCTCCAGGACCAGCTCGTTCATTTTTCTTTCAGATTACTATTTCAGTAGTATACATGACTGGAGGGCAAAGAACAGCATTATTTTTACATCTGTGTCTCTTTCATAATCATAAGAGCTATTAATTTTTGGTGTAAAGATAAGGAATTCTCAGAACAAGAAAAAAAGTCTAAGCTTCAACTACTAAGGAAAAACCAAACATTCATTCTGACTTTTTCTTCTTCTAAATTTTTTTCCTTAAAAGATGCTAAGCCAAGGATTCCTTGACACATTTATTACAGACACCACCCTTTCTCTAGCTACGTGCAGTGTGAACCTGTCACAGCAGCAAGACCGTTAAGCAGTGAATGGATGAAGTGATGGAAGGGAATAAATAAGAAAAAAAAAAAAGAGCAGAGCAGAAAGAGAAACACTCTAAGAAACTATGACAGATAGAAACTGATGGTTCTGAGAAGGGCAAGTAAGCAGTGTAAGAACATTAATAATCAGAGAAAAAATAAAGGTTTTAAACAGTGCAGATGAAAGAGAAGAAGAAGGTTGAGTGGATGGTCATATCTTTGTGCAAAAGTTTTAATGAAATGTAATATAGGGTAATAAAGGTCAGACAAAACCTCAGTCAGAAAGTTCGTTACCAAAGGGGGTAAACTTGTCAGTAAAGAGGAACAACCAGAATTCATGCTGAAAAAGAAGATATTGTGATCAATGGGCAAAGCAGCAGTTACAAATAAACAGCACAAAGAAGGCGTATATCATCTTTATAATTTCTGCATTTGCCTAAAGAAATTGTCGTAAAGAAAAATACTCATTTAGGATAACAGTTAAACAGCATAGGGAGACCACTGTCAAGTTTTAGCACAAACTGCTTCTTTTTAAGGTTCTAAGTGCTAGGTCAAACATCAAGATTTTTGTTTAAACAAAACTACAAAGTGGAATTCTTAGAAAATAAAGATCACAGAATTGAATTTTATTTGTTATTTTCATACAATTCTCTTCCAATTTGTGGTAGTGTTCATACTTACCTCATTTCTACTATTTAACTAATGTACTTACACCAAGTTTTTGGCTGATTTTGACTGATGAGCAAGATGTATATACACCTAGTTTTTGCCTGATTTTGATTTTTTGATTTAGCAAATGAATTTGTTTTCTTACCTCCAGTTCCTTTCTTGGAGAAGAGGATTTCCACTGAGTGACAAGTCCCTTAGTTTATGACAGCCACTTAACCATGCAATGACACCTTTAAGGTCTGTATTGTAGTAGGAAAGAAAATTAAATATACATTTGAATGCAGAATCATATTATTTCTCATAAAATCTTACATGAAAGTAAAGTGTACCAAAATCATTACATATTATAATTAATATCTATAACATCCATGTTTGGGAAATGTTTATATGTTTTCTGTATAAATGTCTCATAAATAAATGGGAACAATAAAATTCAAATAAGTTTATAATTTAATTAAGAAGTTCTTGTTTGGATGTGGTTTTATGTTTTTTATAGAACTCACCTGACAAGCAGTTATTTTTGATATCCAGCTTTTCCAAAGACACAAATGAATTTAAAGGCACAAGCTCAGTTAATCTAAGAACAAAACAGAAGAGGGTTTTTTTCAGTTAAATAAAACAGCAGTTCATAAACAGAAAGGCACCAGAATCTTTTATAGTTATGACAATTTACTTATTTACATAAGAAAATACTCATTTAGCTATCCAAGGTGCTAGAACTAATTACTGAAATTTTAACTTGAAAGCATTTCTTAGTCTTCTCAGTAGCTCAGTTTTTAATATTTACTCATTAATGTTTTGTTTTATCTGGTAAATATTTCATTCTGTTTCTTGCATTTAGTGCTAAGGATCTGAAGTCTTGTAAAATTTACACAACTCAACTGGCTTTTCTTTAGGTACCATAACTAGAATGAAACTAACAGAAGGCCCTGATCCTGGAGAAGAAATAAAATCTGCTTATCCTCTTTCCTCTTCCTTCATTTCTCTTTGCTCAAACTTCTTGTCAGTTTGTTTCTCTTCTCCACTCAGCACATTACTTCCTAGATCCTAAAACTAACGTAATCATTGTCACAGTTGTATTTCTTAACAGGTCAAGGCTACACTGTCCTGTAATATATTTGTAGTGCGTCCTCTGTTGTACTAGTTCTGTAAGACAGTGTCAAATAGGTGCCTATTATACAGACAATTATGAAAATGCTATTCTTGCATATCAGAGCTTTTCTTGTGCAATAAAGCAGCAAAGCAAGAGTAAAGCCATGACAAAATTCTTATTTGTAGTATTGAAGAGTAAAATGTAAGGAAACTGAGCTGACATTCGTCTGTACAAAGGATTTTGGACTGTAAGATGTGTATTATCACCACTATTAACACATTAGCGTCCAGTGTTATTCAAGTTTCTTTATTTGCAAACTTGCATTGGTGCAACTAAGAAGGAAAGTTGAATGGTTTGGTCAGCTGCCAGGCTATTTCCAAATATTACTTTTCAGATTAAAAAGCTTATTTTGTTTTATGTTAAATATGAAAGAGGGAGGAAATATTAAAATCTAGATGCAAAAAAACCCCCAGTTTTCAACTGGAAAGCAGTATTTTCTGAGGGTTATAGTGCCTCTGAAAGCTATAAATCATGGTCAGAAACATGACCATGCAAAAAACCGAAACCCACTCACTTCACAAACTTACAGCTGGTCAGAGCCAAAAATGCTTATTTGTTGCTGAAATGTGTGACTGTGTTGCATTTCCAGCACAGGCTTTACAACTGAAAGACAGAGCTGGATTTAACTCTGGTACACAAATTCTGAACCAAATGTTGGTTGTAGATTCCTTAATCTCATTGAAAATTTGACCATATGCAAAACAGAAAAAAAATCAGTTCCATGTTCAGTTGACAAGTATTTCTATATGACAGTGTAACATTTTAATAGTAAATTCAGCGAAACACATATAAAGCCAATTGAGTACATGTTGCTAAACTTCCATTTATTTCTCAAACCATATTGTAAAGTTATCCTGGTTCTAGTCCTATTTAGTTCTATTACCTCCCTGCCAGTTTTCCATAGAATCAAATAAATATGAAGAAGTATTAACTCTAAAAAGCATTAAGCCTTATTTGTAGATCTGTATATAGTACTACAAATATCAGTGATTTAGGTTCTCATGACCAGTCAATAGCACATAAATATATTTAATATTTGTAACAAATATCATCATAGATATTAGTGGCTAACAGTACGGCTGCAAAGACTGAAAATCCATGATTCAGATTACAGATTCACATATTCAGAAATATCCAGGAAAATAAACGTCATACTTTGCACAATGGATGAAAGATAATGCAGTATTTTTTTATTTATACTGAGTGAGTTCTCTGGATCTTTATCAGTATATGCTGTGGTAAATTAGAAATTGTCTACTGGACTATCCTTGCCTGCCGTTGGCATTATGAGAGTTAAAACGTTTCCCCGTCATTCTATAGCTTTCCCTTTACTGACATTCTTTGCTAATTTTTTTCCTAAGAAAATTCAAACCAGAAAGACAAAGGACATTACTGAAAACTTAATACTACTTGACCTTGTCACATTAGCCCTGGGCATAAGAGAGATATAAATTACAAAGAAGACACAAAAGTAAAAGATATTCACAAAAAAGCAACCTATAGCTTCCTCTTTCTGCTCCCATTTAAGGCTGTAGCAGGACAGGACACAGATAGCCACAGAAACTCTATGTCAGAAAACAAGATTTAAGAGACTAGAACAGTTGGAAGTATGTATCAGAGAAAATAAAGATTGCTTTTCTGAACACGAATAGCAGTTACTGCTCAGGATGGTCCAAATCCTGCTGTGCATCTGCTTTTCCCCAGAAAAATTATCATTGGTGTTAATGAGAAGTTAGCAGGAAGGAGGGCAAAATAATTAAAAATAAATTTATATTAACCTAGATCTTTAAGTAAAGCCCATATTTATTTTTCATTCTTTAAAAATAAAAATATTTTACTTTGCAATATTCACCATATTTATAAGTAGTAATCCAATATAATGTAGGAAATCTGTCAGTTAGCCACTTGTTTCTTGAATACCCTGGTAGGCAGTACTTCAACTGTATTGCCCATGGTGCCACATACTTAGAGATAAACTTATCACCAGCAAAGAGTTACTGAAAGTGATCAAAAAAATCTAGACTGGCAAGAATGGGATTGGGAAAACCACTATACATAAGTATAGCTTTTTTGTGGCTGACTTATTTCAACATCCAATGATGTTTAAATTTATTATGACGACTCTGGAAAAGTGGTCAAATTCTCAAAACATGATGGCTTGCAATGGCAGTGAGTTCAACTCTTACATCTGAGAAATTAGGTTAAAAACATAGATACCATATATATTTAAGTAGGGAGAACAATACGTACTAAGAAAGTATTGAGGTGACTTTTTTAGCATTTCTACTATAAGCCATTTAGGAATAGTATGCATCTAGTTGCAAAAACATGAGAACATATTCACAAAGAATTTGATTCTGGCCAAATCAGTTTCCCAAAAAAACAAATTTTTGCAGATGACTGCATTTTTTCAAATATTAATCTATCACACTTAGGTTATCTTAATGAAAAACAAGAGATAGCAAAACAAGAACTTTGCCATATTAATGCCATATTAAAACAGAAATTTTAAGAGGGATAGATTTGTCTATTTTGAAGTCGGGGGGGGGGGGGGGGGGAAATTATGGCTACCTGAACAGCAGATTGATTTAGTGTCTCACTGTAGAACTTTCAAATGAAAAAGACGTTAACAAGTAAGCCACATAATTAAGTGGGATTACATGTAAATATAAATACCACATGAACTCTTAACACATATTAAATATGTTTTAATTTTAGTCCCAGGGGCAAGGTTTTTCTCTCCTACACCTAAATCTTTATCCACAACAGAAGAAAAAAGAAAATGTGCCTTCTTTAAACTAACTTAACGGTTGTGTTCTCCAGCTGCTATAAAATACAGCACAGATCTTCATAGTCCCAATTCTTCAGTAACCAAGTCAAGAGGATATTCATCATTTGCTTTGGCCAACTGTACATTGACCGAGTATATGCTTTGTATGTGAAAGCCACAATAAAACACTTAATAAAAGCAGTAGTGGTGAAATAGCTGCCATTTTTATATTTGAAGGAGTTAATCACTACCTGTTATATTATAATTCCTTGTTGCTAGATTGTAGGTTTAAAACAACTTTTTGAGTTTAATCTTTGGCAATTTCTGGTTTATGATACAGCATCTCAGGATTAAAAAAATCCTGTAAATAAGTGTAAGAATTTTCTTTTCACAGAACTTCATGTTTAGAAAGAATACAGATTCACAGCATTACCATTATATGGGCTTCCTGCAATCAGTGAAAAGGAAATGGCACTCAGTACACACTTGAAAAAAATTCACAAAATTGCACTAGATGTAGGATAAAAGTAAAGAAACAGCTTTTCTTTCAACAGCTTGCTCCATTACATTCACTGTTTCTATAGAACATCAAGTTACTTATGCTATAGCACGCACATATGGAGCTGCTTATAAGTGTACATAAAGTGAGTGTAACAGAGCAGGCTACTGAAATGCCAAGAATTTTGAGGCTTTTAATATGCATTTAAGGCTATCTTGTCCTGTTTGTCACAAAAATTTGAGATAAGCTATAGATACATCAAGGAAAGAAAGGGAATTGTTTGGGAAGGAGGTGTGTGTTTATTTTCAGCACATCCAGTTTACTGATGCAAAAATATGTGCTTTCTCCCAGTCCAGCAGAAGAAACCCAGTGGACCAAACACTGCATCTCAGCTTGGCCACTGGAAAACCAAAATAAGCACTACAATGGACATTAAAAACTGTGAGATCATGGGATAGGTGAGTGACATAAGGTACATCTCCATGGCCAGTCCAGCACAACCTAGATCCAGAGGCTGCATTCAAGCTATGCCTGAGACCATGCTCCTAAGTTCATTCTCTCCCTAGCAGGCACGAGGTCTTCAAGCAGTTTTGCAAACTTTTTATTACACACAGCATAGCTACACCGAAATGTTAAGAAAAAGCAAACTGGAGGAAGGGGACGAAACTACAAGAAGATAGAGCCACATTACTGTGTGTTCCACAAAACGCTGAACAGGACAAGAGAAAAAAAAAGCAAAGAACATTAATTAAATCAATACTTGTGATTCAGAATCTAACAATTAACAAATAATGCTCTTGTGAGTCACAGGCAGGAAGCACATTCTCCAAACTGCAGAAGAATTAAAAGAACAAAAAATCCCCTAAAAGCCCAGCAACTTGAAGATTACATTCTGTAAATATAACTAGGTGTTACATTTACATCCAAGAGTTTACATGCATACTACTTCATTAGAGATGATATGAAAACAATTTGAAAAGTTATATGAAAATATAGGTTGTATATACTCGAATAATATTACTTTTCCATGAAGGGCATTTCTTATAATAACAGGACTCAGTCTTACAGATCTTTTCTCCCACAGGCTCCCAGCTACAGTTGACTCTGCTGAACTAAATGTCATATTGGATGGGATTCATCTGTTCAAATGTAGACACCTACATGTAAGCTGGTCATTTTGACTCTGTTAATAGTCAATGAAGATGAACAGGCACTTGTAGGGTATGATTATTCTCAAAGCAAATGGCTAAAAATGGCAGAGGAATCACACTCTAAAAGCATCTCCTCTTCACTAACAGGAGAGTTAAGTGATTAGTTTGGAGTGTATATTCTGCATATTGTGTGTAACAGAATATATTCTATTTGTTTAGCTGAGATCAATCTTATTCAGAGCGAAATGGTCACAGTATAGAAAATTATTAATTTACACTAATTTAAAATTCATTTTACTACTAACACATTGTAAATTATAATTGTTCCTTATTTTTAGCAGAATTTAAATTGAGAAAAAGGGGGTGGGGAAATAAAAATTTTGACTCCTGAATATTTGGTCATTCTAATTCTACAGATGTACAGATCAGCTTAGAAAATGAACAGAAAGCTAATTACAAAGTACATGAGTGCATGATCTAGTTTTATGCTGCTGGTCTTGATCCTTTTTTTTTATTTTATACCTTTCAAGCTGAACTGTAAGAGTGAAAAATTAAAGGAAATATGCTTGTTTTGGAGAGCATTAACATAGGTATGTAAAATAAAAATCAACATTCTCATTTGTCTTTTTTAACTCTAGTAGTTGTACTTAGCATAGCCTTCAAAGTCTGTTTTGAATAAGCTAGCTGTGAAATATGAAGTTTGACAGACATACTCTAGAAACAATTGCTAAAGAAAGGAAAAGAAAGAAACACCATGGTTTTAATAATGCGACAATGCTCAAAAATTATTTTCATATAACATCTAATAGAAAAAATTACTTTTCATAGCTAATGCGGTTTCAAATTTTCTTAGCTGAAGGTAGCCAATGCCATTGCTTGTCAAACACATATTTTCAAAGAGTATCTGGAAAAGATAGTGATATTTTAACCATACTGAGAATTATACTTTTCAGGTAAGTGTTATGTTAGTAAATTAGTCTGTATCAGTTTAGTACATGGAAGAATGTTTCTTGCTTACCTATTTTGAGACAGCAAAATAATCTGCAATAGAGGCAACCAATACAAAGAAAGAATTCCCAGAGCAGAAATGCTATTGTCATCCAAATATAGTTCTCTTAGGAGAACATGATTTTCCAGTCTTGGAAGCTAAATAGAAAAGAGATGGTTATTTAAAATTAATATAAATTAGATGAACAACAATGGAATGCTTACCAGATGCTTTTCATAAATCATTACTAAAGACAAGCAAAAAGCCCATTTTGGATATATGC
This sequence comes from Theristicus caerulescens, assembly GCA_020745775.1. Lineage (NCBI taxonomy): Eukaryota > Metazoa > Chordata > Aves > Pelecaniformes > Threskiornithidae > Theristicus > Theristicus caerulescens. Next base: position 47,998,632 of record CM036560.1, on the reverse strand, counting down.
ATCATTCCCTTATTATGTATGTACCAGTTGTCACACATAATTTCTACATATCAGGTAGTAAGTATTTTTTAATGTCTTCTACGTATTCTGCATCGTCAATATACATTAAAAAAAAAAAAAGTCAAGAGCCCAAGAGCCACAGTCTTACTATTTTATTTATGCAGTTATTTGCTGCTTATTGACAATGGTTTTCCTCTCTCAGATTCATAGGAGAATCATGGTCAGTAAATTTGACTAAGCATACAGTTAGCAAACTACTTTCCTATTTTAAATGCCGCAGCACAAACTTCAACTTTTGGAGGATCAGTATACATCAAATCAGCCTGAACTATTACTTACATGTAATGATAAAAATATTTTGTTACATTTTAAACAAAGAACCAGCATCATATAATATAAACTGAAGACTAGATGCGATAAACAAAGGAGGGAAATATAATCATTATATGGCCAATTTTTCAAGGATTTAGAAGCAAGAAAATACTTAACTGCTAGCCATTTGTATCTTTGAAAAACCTCCCTCTAATAGGGGAAAAAAAGAGCATGAAACATCCCACAGCAAACAAAGAGCACATGATCAGCATTCTGAAAAATATGACTGTTATTAAAGATGTATGTACAACAGCCACGGAATTCAAAGCTCTTACCTCCTGGAGGTTATTGCCTTGCAACTTCAGAATTTGAAGTAGTCCGCAATTCTCAATGCCTTCAACTTGTGTGAGATGATTAAAAGAGCAGTCTAGGTGAATGAGAGTAGGTGCCTCACAAAGACCTTTTGTGCTGATTAACTGATTATGGTCCACAATTAATTGCTGAAGATTTTTCAATGACTCCAGACCACCTGAAAATTAAAGATTTTAGCTGAATTAAGCCATAATGAAATAAAAACCTGTTGGGTTTCAAGTACTAAGAAAACTCTAAACCTTCAATATATTTGTATTGTTTATAGTAACAATTAATATCAGTCCTGTATAAGGTTTAAAAGTAATTACTGTATTTTGACTTTATCAAATATACAATGCGTACAGTTCACAAATTTCTGATCCTGTTAACCAAGCAATAATAACAGTTCATAACCCCTTTAACACTTCTGTTGGAACAGAACATTCTTTTAGTGATAAACTATACTTACTATGCTTTAAGCACTTTATAACTGCTACTCAGAACCTATGGGCTCTGTGAAATGCTAACAGCCCTTTTAAAATCACCCCTCAGAATGGAAACAGTATTTATGTTTAAAAGTTAATTTTCATTATTTCATTTTTTAAAGTTTTTTTTAAAGCTATCAGCAAGGTGAGAACAAATTGCATTAAAACTTAGGCCAGCACCACCTCTATTATTTAAGTGCATCTTAAGGAATTACATTATAAAATATTTTAATGAAGAAATTTATAAAGAAAATTTAGTGCCTTTGAGTATAAAACTATACTTCTATAGCCATTACACTCTCAACAAACTTACTCCTGCCAGCTACTGTAAAGAGCAAGTATGTGTGTGATCTCTACCCCAAAAGGATGCAAAGGAAAAGATTCCTGTCAGTGCCCGTTTCTTTCACAGAATTTTTCCCAAATCATCCTCTTACAATGGCAAAAATCATACTGTCTTTCCATGGTCTTACACATACTAGATGTTGTGTAGTGGCTTCCTTTCTGGAGCACTGATGTGTCTGACCTGCTACAGGTCCAAGCAGTTTTTCTGTACCTCTGTAGTAAAACTCCTTTGAAGGGACACCCTTTACAAAACATATCTAAAATAAGGAATTTCTGAATTTACTTTTTTCATGTATTTTTCACAGGATTATTTGAGCTAACAGTTTGTCTCATCTTTATCTCACCCAAAATGTCCCAACTTCCCAAAAGGAAGTTGGGTGAGCTTTACAGAGGTGAATGTCTTTGTGATTGTCCTCTGAGAATAAACCGGATTATGAGACCAGAGACCAGTTTGCACCATAGATTATTAAGAATACAGAAGAGAAAGAAAAAAATAAAATGAATTATAAGGAGAAAACAGAAGTAAAAAATTAAACTACTGCGAAAACTAGCAGTACATTTAAAAAAACCCAATCAAATATAGGCCTTCGAGTCATAGTCATTTAAAAATGGAAAGCACCTAGTGGAAATAACACAATTGCCTGATACTAAAGAGATATCATCCTAAATCTAAAACAAATGTGCTATACTGTAACTTCAAAACTGTGCTTTAGGAAAGAAATATACAAATCTTTAATTATTCTGAAAGAATTTCAAACATACCCGTGACATACTATCCTGACTGTGAGATCCTGGTCTTTATTTTCTTATTCTTGGATGAAAATAAAAAAGGAACCAGCACCATCTAGTGGTCTCAAACCAATTTCATTCCAGACAGTGTTAAGGTTAACAGCTTCCAAGATTTCCTCACAAGAGCAATCCTTAAATCTCGACTTTTAATTTATCAGCATGGCAGTACTGGAAACTTTAAAAGCACTGAATTAGTCTGGAGTGGGACAGAGAGGAGAGACTGCACACACAGTAACAAAAGGCAAGGAGTTAATACAGGATCTGGAAATTTCCTATTTTTCTTGCTGCACAAAGCACCTTTTTTGTATCTCTTTCTCCTCATCTGTCTTGTTTAATTAGACTGAATGTCATTTGGAACAGACATGCCAAGGCTACATACAATGGGATCACAATCTATTCTGAAACTATCAAATGCAGTCCAACAGAAACATACACAAGAGAGAATAACGTAATACAGACAGATGATATTTTAATGTTTCTTCTGTACACATGCAAAATTAAAAATAAGTGTGAAAGTCTTCTGCAGATTTCCAGAAGATATTGTCTGTTTTACATATGATGCAACCAACAGCTATGGCAGTATATGGGAGAAAGCATTCTGTTGAAAAACATATGGTTTCAGCAAGGTTTGTGGAGAACCTTTAGAGAAGTAGCTCTTAGCAACTGGCAAAGTGCAGCTGGACCCTGTTGGCTAGGGACTCTGTCTTAGCTATCAGTGCAGTTCTGAAGCAACTTCTATGTGTGACAATGATGAATGATATGAGAGAAGTGAAGGCTTACAGTGAACATGAAGATGAAAAAACACATACAAAAAAAGCCCCAAAACTGAAAGGTGTCTGATAAAAAAAAAAACCTCTATGTGCTTTCGTAAAAAGAGTAGGTCCAAAGAAGCATTTACGACTACCCATGGTTATGCATTGCTATTCTTAGCACCGCCAGGATTTTAGCCAACGTACTATGGCAATATAGACATCCTACAACAGCCTATTCTATGACTCAAGTCAAAATGCTACTTTTTGTGTAAGAAAATTTTTAAGTAAAGCATCCATCTTCCAAATACAAACATAAGCACTGAACTTCAGTGTATTACTGACACACTTAATTTGTGATCATTCATTCTTAAGTGGAAAAGCATAATTGAGACATATTTCTCATACTTTTACTGCTATTTTTAAGGGTTTTCTGGCAACTCCAAATTTTCGCCTACTGATACTATATGTCAATGAGAGGAGAAAAAAAGAAAAACAAAATCATAGTACGCTTGAAGTTTCCTACAATAAGTTTTTAAAACAGAAGTATTACAAATATAAATAAGCCTTACTTCTTAGGAAAATGCCCACAGCCTTTGTTAAAGCTGAATGAACAGAGAACATTGCACAGTGCTGCAGCTTCCAAAATTGCTAAGGGACATCCTGCAAGATTTACAGACAGGGGGGATACAGTAACTTCTTAAAACCCATAAATCCATTTTTGTGTATTCTATGCAACTACTTGCAACCAATATGTTATTGTATGAAACAAATCCTGTATTATGCGTCTGTTTTAACTAGACATCTTCAAAGCAATTCTGGAGAGGAGAAAGACAGATTCCAAGCTGATTTTTGTGAACATTTATTTACCCACTCAAATTCATTAGACACTCAGTAAACTAAGCACCACGCTGCACAAAAGAGAAAGTACAAGAGGATTTTACTGCACTTGGCCTGTACAAAGATACTACATTCCACACAGATGCCACATTCCTAAATATCATCCACTAATACTATGTCATTCTTACAGTAATCTTGCAGACATTTTTATCAAATTAGATAAATTTAAATAAGAATCTTATCCAGCATTATTGGCCACAAGGACATAGATGAAGTTTTTTTAATCAGTTTATTTTATTGTTTCTCATTAGGGTATTGATATGCTTTTACAGTAAACAATGATATTCCAGCACCTTTATTCTCAGGTATTATGAATTCTGTTCACAAATCCTAACATTCCAAATTTGCACATATTAACAAAAATATTTAAAATATCAACATTAAACCCCCTAAATATACAGATATTTTTCTAAGCTTTCCCATTTCCTGTTTGCTATGCCCTTATCTACCACAGAATTGCATTATCCATGTTCATACTGTTTCAGTCTCCTTTTTTTTTTTTAACAGTGGAAACTATTTCTTTATATAAATGTCTTATGTAAATGTGTTTCATCTATCAGCTTAATAATTGTTTTATATTATTTTCCTATTTTCCTGCTGTTCAGCAGGAAAATAAAGTATGTCCACATACTTTAAAGAAAATTAAAAGTCTAAATCAAGACAAATAAAATAAAAATCAAAACCTCCTTATCTCCTTTCCATTCCCAGCTCTGCAGTCTTTCCAAGTAACATCTTTAGATTTAGCACAGACTAAGAATACAACTAGAAGGTCCCCTTTTCATGTTTCAATTTATACAAAATTAATTGCTTCATTACATGCAATGTTTTTTCTTGATGATAAGATTTTATTTCAATGGACAAACCTCTGAAGATTCATCTCTGTTAAAATTATAATACTGAAGTTATACAGTCACCTGTATTTTGGTGGCCTTTACAAATTTCACAGTATGTCATGCACCAAAACCCAAGTCCCTAGAATATAGGGAGGCTGTTAAATCTAGTTCTGTTCTGCTGTGCTGCCTTCTTGAAGGAAATTTGCTACTTTCAAGCCCTGAGAGCTCCCTTTCAAGTAATGATCTGGCAATTTACTACTACCTTTTCTCAACTGTTAATGTTGTTTTTGAGGGACCACTAATGGTGTTCCCTCTGCACATGATTCTAAAATCAAAAAACTGGCTTCTCCACGTACATACAGCAAAGCTCTTGGTTATTTTCACTGCACTACACTTTCCTGACTTTGGCCAGTAGAAAAGGCTCTGGATCCTGATTACATCTGTGCCAAATCTACATAACATGAGGCTCACAATGCAATATTTTTGGCTTGCCAGAAGCTGAGACACAATATCTACCCTTAGGCATTTCACAGTTTGAGTGGCAGTACAAACAGAGAGGCAGTACAGGCAGAGATGCAAACACTTGTTCACTATGGGAAAACACCTATCACCTGGCACAAAGATTTCTTGTATTGATGCACCTGTTGAGTGGTCTGGGTGTACGTAAATCCTAACTGGTTGACTTCATGCTAAAGGTACACCTGTTGCCTGCCAACTGTTGGACCTAACAAATATAACAAACTGCCTTTGTAAATATAATAGGGGTTGGCATACCTGCTGTGCCTAAATGATTTGCATGATTTTACCTTAGACCCATTCTTTTTTCCAGCTCTGGGGCAATGAGCAGTAATGAAGAGCCAGAGTGGGAGGGAAGTACAGAACAATAGTTTGGAGCCAGAATGGGCAGCATTTTAGTAGAAAGAGAGGCTGTGGTCCAGTGTTAGCATGGTTCACAGACTCAGATAATACAATTTCTATATAACTACTTACTGCGTCAGTCAGAAACACACTGGAACTCTCTGCAGTTGCAAGGCTAGGCTTTATATTAATTGCTTCTGCAGATAAACTGAACTCAGGCTACTCACATATTCCAATTGAGTTAGTGCAGGTAATAAGAGGGGCCCTTCTAGAAAGATTTTTAGTTCTCTTTGGCTGACAATAGTTATATGATCTGGTAGATGGAATACATGGCAGTGGCTAAGCCATACCACAAATAAATGTGAAGTTGAGTATGCTTCAAAATGCAGGTCTGTTCTAAGTCTGTTTCCTCATTTTCCTTGGGCTTAGCAGCTGGCTGGCCCTGAATCCAAGGGAAGTATAATTCTGAATATAAAGAGCACAAATATTGTTATACAAATTGGAATAATTTTTCATTAATTTTCTTACCAATTCGAGTGATTCTATTGTAGGAAAGTTCGAGATTTTGGAGATTTATGCAGCCATCTAAGCCACAAACCGATGAAAGATGATTCTTATTCAGAATCAGAATACAGAGATTTTCTAGATTTTCACAGTCAATTATCTGAATGTTGTTTTCCTGCAACAAAGGAAAATAAGAATATTAAATAGCATCTGACGTGAAATAGCAGAATTGAGTATAAAAATATGGTAGATTGTCATCATTGCTTATTTTTATCCTAAACTTCTAGCTAGGAGTAAGTGCATCTCTATTTTTTCCATTAGAAAAATAAATTGATGAGTCATAGAAACTGCCTTTTGTTTCCTGCTGGGATGGAACAAAAATATATCTCAAACTTCATTCTGACTCTGAAAATGCCCAGAAGTTGAAACAAAAAGTGTAAGGAGAAGTTAAGGACAGAGTGGTCTTTTACATATACACTTTCCTAGCTTCCTAAATCCTGGGAGACTAAACTAAGAACTGCATAGAAACCATCATATTTACTAGACACTAATGAAGACAGCTATGACTTTGCTGGAATCCTATTTACTAATAGTGAAAAACTGAATTCAGAGGTATTTTGGTCATAAACATCAACACTGTTCTCAGCTCACGTTCTTCCCCAAAGAGATCTTGCTCTTTTAACATACCCCTCCCCAAGCCATTTTAATAACGCTTCCTCAGATTTTTATTTCACTATGTGCTGCCCTTGCTGTTTTCTTCTGTTTTTCACCTGCAGATGCTCAAACAAACAAAACTTAAATTTCCTGCCTTTGTAACAAACCAATTAAGCCAAACAGTCTAATTCCTATTCCAGAATTAACATGCTGACTAGCTTTACGTGCTACCTTCAGCTGCAGTACAGGTCTCCTTTGGAAGTCATAACACTGATTCCTGCCCTTGGACAGCCCCTTCAGTTGCACCAGTAAGTTAAAGCAGAGAACTGATAATGGCTTAAATGTTAGCTTTTGTATCAACAGAAATGAGGGGCAATATGAAGTAGGAATGAGTGTCCAAGGGAAACAGAGGCAGCTGCTTTAGCTATGTGAGCAATACCCATGAAACAATCTTGGACTGTTTCAATTGTCACAAAAGAGGCTGTTTCTTCATTACGGTTGAATGGAAGACAACTGCCACATTAGCTGGCACAGCAAAAGTATAAAGTATTATTATTAACAATATATATAATTATTAAATTATTACTTAAAAGTATATCTAAGAGTCTTCTCCTTAACTAAATTATCCTGACATATCCCAGTGAAGCAATCCTGTATATCATTTAAAGCATAACATTTTAAAATACAAAATCACAAAACCAAAACTGTTCTGTAAGAGACAATATTTGATCTAAAAAAATTCACATATAAATACCAATCTTAGTAAGACTGGCAGCTTAGATATATATTATGCCCTTATACTAATACTTTGCTCTTGTATTTTGAGGTACCCAAAATTATCAAATCCCAGAAATTATGTTCTGAATATATAAGAAAACTGAGAAAAGCACACAAGTATTTCAACCTGCCCTATTGCAAAGCTTTAATTACTGGACAGATAACACTCCTTTAACTAGAATTATTATCAGCTCTCTTCTCCAAATTTTATTAAAAAACCCAAAACCAACAAAAGCCCCATAGTTTGGAAAGAATACCAGTTACTGGGCAAGCAGAAAAATTCAAGATTTCTACGAATAATAAAGGCATATTAACTTTCTTGTGAAATGGTGTTGTTAAAACGCATGAAATAAAAGTCGTGAACTAAGTTGTTTCATGTAAAGTGTCAAGTTCTGGAACAAAGATGCATCACAGAGCAAAACGTTTTCTTTAGTCATTAAATTTACAAGGCCTTGTAAGACACTGTGCAGTAGCAAGTACCTAGACATTATGCCTCTAGTGTAACTCATTATACTATTCCTTGAGCATATATGCAAGTAATTTTAACTAATATTCAAGGTGTGTATTGCAAAGGATTCTTCCTCCTACCTACTCCTGCTTAAGCTGAGCACCTGCTATGGTGAACAGCATCTGCCCACTCATGTATCAGAGACACTGAGGTAACTAAGGTCTATCATTGTGCCATGCTGACACTAATCCTAGACTGATACTATCATGCACTTTTCTTAGTATAGCTTCATTCATTCGCAGGATGTTGCTTTAGTACAATGCAAATTATTATATACAATGCAAATCTGCTGGTATAACTATGTTCACATTTGGGAGTATTTTGGTGATATTCTTATGCTCTTAGGGCAATAAAAGTTATATATTCAGCTGGATGCAACTGCATAACCACCTAAGCAGCAAAATCGGCAGTTCTCCCTGGGTTATAATAAAGAATCAAATACACTTGGTACCTCCACATTGATATACTTTAGGTTTTTGCAGCTACTTAGTCCTTCCAGTGCAACTAGTCCACAGCGCCTCAGAGTCAAAACTTGAAGATTTGAACATTCGGATAACGTTGAGAGGCTACAAGCTGGCAAATCTTCGAGTGTAAGTGTTGTGACCTATATGCATTTATTGATAAATAAAATTATTTGTTTATACATTGAACATTCATTGTACAATGTCACATTATGGTTATTTTCTTTAAAAAGAGAGAGAGACCAAAATTACATTCTACTAATATTTTAGAAAATGCAAGCAACTAATATGTTAATCCTTTCATATAGAAAAGGATGGCAATGATGGGTTTGATCTGTTAAATGGGAGAAGTTATTATGAAAACAATCTGTTTGATTTTAATATCCACCTCAAAATAAATAAAACTGATGCTTTGCCAATGACATTGAATTTGAATGGATGGAAGATTAACACTAAGCAAAGCAATTAATAGTGTGAATTGTTTCCCATCACACTATCTTAAATAATGAGTGAGTGAATGCGCACGGACAAAAATAGTTCAGACTAAAAGTGCATGTAGTCTAGTATGTCATCTCAGAGTGGATACCAAAACGGGAGCACAGAGAAAGCATACAGTGATAGGTTAGTAAGTGGTAAGATAAGTAAGTGTTGGGAACCAAGAGGTGTTCTTTATGGCAAAAAAACATCTATAAGCTGATCAGCAATGTCTTGCTTCTGGAAGAGACTAGTCTTCTCAAAACTCTGAAAGGGCTAGATGAGCAGGAGCTGAAATGTGGACCCTCATACAAAGGCAAAACCATGTTAATTTAGCAGAAAACAGGAGCTAGGAGCTCCTGCCTTTTACAGGCTTAAAATACTATCAATCATCTGAAGACTAATACCACACCAGTCTGCTCCACAATGCTCACAGGAATTCAAAAGTCATTCTCATCACCCTTATGCTGCATTTGTGCAGAGGAACTCTCACTGAGATCTATATCCTGCTCAATGATCATCTCCTCCTCTTCCAAAACAGCATTCCACTGACATACCAAATTAAAAAAAAAACAAACCAACGATGGTATGGCTTCCCATTTCATTCTAAATCTTCTGTATAGTTACCTGCTGTAGAGTACTCCAAGGGCCACTACGAATTATCTTTTGTGTACTTAATGGAGGCATCTTGCTAAATGAACTTTTCCTTGGTCGTTTTTTTATAGTTGCTTGCTTTCTTTGGTTTTCTTCATATATTTTAGACCAAGATTTACATGTATTCATCCAGTTTATCCTCTTCTTTTCAATATCATCAGGAAGAATTAGTCTACTGGAACACTCAGCTACATCTTGAATTCTGTCCCAAGTCTCTCTGACTTCCTCATTAGCATCTTCCATTAGAAACAGAGTTTTCTCCATTGTTTCAGACTGAGAAAATTGATCATTGAGTTTTCTATTATTAGCATTTGGCTGGACATTTGGTGGACTGCTGCATATATTGCTTGCCTTATTTTCTATAAGGTCATTAGCTCCAAAATTAACAAATTCATCCTTTGAAGTATGACTATTTGGAGCTTTATTAAGATCTCTAGTTTGTGAGTAATTTGCTTCTACATGTGTTACTGAATTAATGTAAATGTTCTCATTATTTACTTGAGAAAAGTGTTCCTTCTTCTCAAAGCCTAGCATATTTGGTGTTGGTGTCAAATTTCTTTCTGCTGGAATCATCCAATTATTTGGTTCATGCATCATTCCAGTCTGTTTTTCTTTTTGTTCCTCTACTTGCTTATTTAGTTCCTTCTTCTGTTCTCTTACTACTTCTGTATTTTCTGTCTGCTTATCCTTTTTTGTGTTTTCTTTGTTGTTTTCTTCACTTTCACTCATCACAGCTTTTGCTCTTTTTTCTCCTAGTTTTCCCTGTTCTCTTCTTATTTGCAGCTGTTTTTCTCTTGCAAGTCTCAGGCTTTCTTTCTTTTTCTCATATTCCTCACGCCTCCTCACTTGTTCCAAATATTCCTGTCTTTCAAGTTCTTCTTGTCTCTTTTTTTCCTCTTCTTTCTTTTGCCTCTTTTCTTCCATTCGCCTCTTCATTTTTTCCTCTTTTTCTTTCACTTCTCTCTCTATTTCTTCTAGTATTTTCTGCTTCTTTTTTATTTCATCTTTCCATTCTTTTAGGATGGGGGCGTATTTTTTATGGACTAAAAATGATCTAAATCTAGCTTGGATTTTCACAGCTGCTGTATTCTCTTGTTCTGCCAGGTGTTGTCTTTCTTTTGCTTTCTGCTCTTCCAATGTCTTTTTTTCCTCTTCTATTTGCAATTGTAGCTTCATGATCAATTCCTAGGCCAAAACATGTAGGATAGACTTAAGCTACTTTTAAAATAGGACAAGTGTTGGCACATATTTATCATTAATAAACACAATCTGGTATATTAACTGTTTCAGAATAACATTTATTTTCAAATATATGATAGTAAACTCACAGTCATTTGACAAAAGCTCATCGTACAACCTTACCTTATGTTGCATCATTTTGTCTCTCCAAGCTTTCTTTTCTTTCTGTAACTCATCTTCCATCACAGTTTGTTGTTTCTGCACAACAGATTAATTTATATGAATATTGTACAAACCCTGGAACATCACAAATCACCCTCTCTCCAATCTCCCCCATCTTCTTGACTTTCTAACAATCCACTTTTGCAAATGCCTGAATTAAAATGAGGGACTCAGCTGTGTGAGGATCAAAATAAACAACTGGACACTCAGATCAGTAATTTAGATTTGGTCACATACTGATAGATGCATGCCTTCAGAGAGTTAGCATCTTGGTACTGCCACCTTCCTCTCCAAATTCTCTACTACTATTGAAGATGAAAACTCCACTTATGAAACCAACGTTCAAACTACAGATAGATAATAGTAACATAACAGAAACAAAAGCTCTGAAAGCAGCATGAACAGTCCCCCTTTAATTGTACTGGTATGTTACTGATAATCATATAATCTTTCAAACAGGTATTTTGTTCAATAAAGTTAAAGAAATTTTTTTCACTGAAATTGTTTCTCAAGGGAAAATGAAAGTTCAAGTCTCTTTTCTCACCATTTGCAAATAAATAGCATTTCTCCCCTCCCCCAACATATTCTCAATCAGAAAAAAAAAAAATCAAATTGATCTGGAATTACATCTGACTAAAAATTAGCAGGCAGTAAGTACCTAAAAACCAGAAGCTGATCCAGAACCACCTAACTCCTGGTGGAACCAAGATAAATCAGTATCAGCCAAATTAAATACATAGCTGTATATAGAGGAAACGGCCTCAAGCTGCGCCAGGGGAAGTTTAGGTTGGATATTAGGAAAAACTTCTTCACCCAAAGGGTAGTCAGGCACTGGAACAGGCTGCCCAGGGAAGTGGTTGAGTCTCCACCCCTGGAGGTATTTAAAAGATGGGTAGACGTGGTGCTTGAGGACATGGTTTAGTGGTGGACTTGGCAGTGATAGGTTAACGGTTGGACTCGATGATCTTAAGGGTCTTTTCCAACCTTAACGATTCTATGATTCTATGATATGAAGGAACCAGTATAAACAAACTAGAACTTCCAACTTGGACAAAGTCTCCCAGGTGCCTAAGCACTACTTTTCATGCATGTTCAGACAATAGGAGACTAGAAGTCTAGATCCTTCTGTAATGGGGGAAATCAGTCTCCATCTCTCACCTCCACAAAGAGTGTGCTAGCAACAGCACTACCAAGGTGTCCAAATGGGAACATGCCCCACCTTTTCTAGAGAAAGACAGCCATTCTACATCCAAAAAATGATTTATGACATCAAAGAGCAGAGGAAGCCTAAACAATTTTGTGACCTGTTGAAAAGGGAGCTATCTCAGACACTGAACTGGCCTTCAGAGATCAAAGGTCTTTTCACTTACTAAGCCCTTCCTTAATTTTGGTGACTTGAATTGCCTTGCTGGGACCAAGATGCTTAACTCTTCAGAAAGCTACAAATTAGTTAACTGAATGTATAGTTTTAATGTGTCTCCCAAACCATAAATATTTAGGCTAAATAATAAAATATTGTGGCCCCAGAAGTATAATGTGTGAGGGTTATATTTTTTCACATTCTTATACTCCATTGTGGAGAGTTATCCAATTTTATCCTTCAGTATGCACTATGTACTATAGCAAAACATGGCTAGACACTCTGAGAATGCAACCAGTCAGCACGTTTTGTTGTGTTCTGTTGTGGCAGAACTCAGTAGATTAGCCCTGAGTCAGTGTCCCAGATACAGACAAGAAAAAGGAATATTGTAACTTTTACCCAGATGAAGCACAGCACCAGCATTTCTGAATGGAATGATTTTGGTTCACATTACTTCACCTGTGATTTTTCATCTAACTGTAAAATTGGGGTGGGAGGTCTAAAGTAAGTAAGTATTTTCTATTCAGGCACAGTGATCATTTTTTATTTGTGAGTAATTTAGCACAACTCTCATTTCCGGTACTTTGACTGGTGCCATAATATAAAAATGGCAAAGCCTAAAGAGTAATGTAACATTTAGCATAGCAAATTCATTCACCATTGATCAAAGCAGTAAATGCATAAAACCCAATGGATCGTACTTAAATATGTCTTACATCTCTCTTTGGTATCACAAGCAGACAGAATTTAGGACAGTCATACAGTTTTGAATAGTACTCTCTTTTTCACATTAGATCTTGAATTCAGATAGTCTAGATGGGAACAGATTGGCTTCAGTATCATTAATTACCTTATGAAGAAGCTCTAACTTTATTCTTTCAGCCTCAAATTCCTCCAGATGCTGCACCTTTCTTGCGTGTTCCTCTTCATTCTGTTTTTCCTGTGCTTCCCTCTCAGCTTTCCACTTTTTCCTCTTCTCATCTTCAAGCTCCTTTTGTCTTTTCTCCCATTGCTCGAATTCTTGTCTACACTTTTTTTCTGCTTCATGATGAGTAAGGCTTATGCTCCTTTCAACATCAGCTATGAATTTGTAATCAATCAAGCAAACCTTTTATTTAATTAATTTCCTAATAAGAATTGGGGAACATTAAACAGTCTTAAAGTATTGACAAGCAGCAATATATATCCCCAAGGAAATCAGAACTATAATGCTAGTCTTTTCTATCAGAGATGTGTTATTATCATGACACACACTTACTGACCTTGCTACAATCATGCTTATTCTACCAACGTATATTTCAAGATTACACTTTGACTTCAGGATGAATGTCTTCTGTGGCTATCAGCAGGGTTTTTATAACTGATGCACTCCACCCCAAAACATGCAAAGGCCACGGTGAAGGGAAACATTCCCAGCCAATGTGACTATAAAAAAAATAAAAGAAGTTGTGGCCAAAGCACAACCTGCTTAGTGCCTCCAATCTGGCTTCCATTTTTATTCATAATTATTTAAAGCATTTTTGGGTAGTATTTTTTGAAACAAATTTCTACCAAACATTAAAGACTAGGATAGTTTTGTGATCTTGAATTGAGATATATGTCCAATTCACAAAGTATCAAAATCTACTGTGTACTGTAACATGTAATTCTTTACAAAGAATGCTATGATACTCATGAAAACAGAAAAGCAGAAAATAGTGATATAACGCTAAAGATCAACTCAACCAAATGACTAATGCATTGCTTACCTGTAACAAAATGGTCACCAGTGACCCCTTCATCACTGGTGGACTGACTATTATAACTAGGTGTTGTAGCAATCTGCAAGTCTTCATTTTCAATTTCAAATAGTACCTAATATAGTTTAATATTGTCATTAAAAAACAAGAAACAAAATTTAAAAGCAGAACATTATAAAAGCTTATCCTTGTTCTGGAAGATTTTTCATCATATGACAAGCACAATAATATGAAACGTAGTACTGACTAGAATCCTTAGACATTGAACAATGCAAACATATCAGTCAAAATTTTTCTAGAGTAATAAATATTGGAGTATTTCCAAAATACATAATATTTCTATTTGCTTTTTTTTAAAATATATTTTACACTTTGACTTGGAAAAATGAATGTTTTGCACTTAGGATTTTTTTTACTTTCTGTGGAACTAAGTATTATATTTGTGCATTAATAGTGTTATGCACATAGGGGAAGAACTAGTTACAGAGTAAATTTTTAAGAAGTCTATTTGAAAATAATGCTATGGGCATGAAGCTTTGCTATATTTCTTTCATTGTTTTCTATTGGCAAGAAGTAACCTATTCCTGCTCATTTATCATCTGTTCATCACATGCTTGGGCCATATATTAGTATTTGTAATGCAGCTGAAGTAACATAAAGTAATTGTGCTGTTCTAAACAATGGTCTTCTAAGAACAAAAAATCATGTTTGCAAAAGCACTCACTAATAAAAGCCAGGTGACAAATTAAAAGTGATTAAATTAAATACAGGTTTATGTTTTTCTAAGAACTTCAGCAAGTTATTCAGTCAAATCCTATGAAAATATAAAAGAACCCAGGTTTATAACTCTTGATTTGTCTTTGAAAGTTACAGACATTATTATGTTTACATTTTCTATAAAATAATGGAATATATTAGGAGAAAGATTAATAGTAGCACATCCTCCTGATCATCATAAAAGATTAGAGAATTTGAAAAGGTTTATCATACTATTGAGATAATATTCTGAAATAATTAGCAATAAAGGATTATTCAGTTTTGTTTAATTTGTGCTCAGCATCTCAACTACTGATACAGAGAATTTATTCTGAATTTTAAAACTTATAGACATAGTGTATGTCCCAGTTCTAAAGAACAGCATGTACAAACTCATCTTAATGCCTTATGGATAGTCTGACAGAAACAAAACTGAACACATCTATAGGACTCCTTAGGAGGCCAACAAAGCAAGTGTAAGTTATATCTAGATTACTTAATAGAATTTTGTTCACTATAAATATTGTTTAAATAGAGAATACCCTTTTTTTAAATTGTTCTGGATCTTCATTATATTCAGAAGCCAATTCTGCCAAGTAATCCAAAGCATGGCAAGAAACTACTCCATAAACGTTACCTAAAGAAGAAATAAACATATAATTTAGTACACAGAGAGAAAATCCCTCACCAGTACTCATTTCTGCTCTACAGTGCTTAGCTACTATATTTCTTTAAGCTAAAATAAAGCATTTTTTTCCTTTAAAATTCTTAACACCCCCTCATTTTACTCAAATATATACGGGAGTCATTTATCTACATTAAAAGCAGCAAATATGTGTAACTGGAACATACACAATGATATTGTACGAATCCAGTGACAGCAAATATGAAAGAGAATTCCACGGCATAGAACACAGCAGAATATTTTCTATGTAGAAAAATACAGTAGAATTTGTATCAGATAGGTCAAAAACTGACAAAGAACTACAAAAATAATGAAAAAGAGTAAGTGACAAAAAAAAAGGATAAAAAGAAACTTTCCTCAAATATCAAAATGTATAGACAATATTGAATTTTTGTTCACAAAGACCATTACACTAAATGAGTATGAAACCCAAGATGATGTGAAAACTAGAACGGAACAGACAATGCCAGCTCTCTGGCATATAAACTATGAGCATGGCTTCAGTCACACAGCTGGCACAGCAATATTGTTCCCAATCACAAGGTCATTTCATTTAACACTAGCTTGGGTATCTCTAAAGACAGACTTTAAACATATCGTACGGGGTTCAATTGTATCTGAACTCTTAACTTCAGCTCCTAGTGACTTCATTTTAGATTCTCATGAAGAGTCTGGCCCAGGTCCTGTTTCAGAGAATGATCCTGCAACTTGCCTTGGTTTATGCTTTAGCATCAGATGAATTTTTAGAAAAATTCGATTCATATTCATGTTAATCCTAGAAGACAGCATTGCATGATTTTATTCCTAGAGATTTTCAGCATGCATTCAGAAGCTGATGCAATAGGTTTCACTGCTTGCTCTGCATAAAAGTTTGCATTGTTTTACTGGTGATTGTTAGTCTAACTTCCACTGCCATATGAGGTGCATAAATATTTTAACTGTGACTCCTGCTTACTTGTGGTTTCTTCATCTTCTAAGTCTTGCTGTATAAGCTTTTCAGCATCTTGATTTCTGCTCTTTATAAAGTTTAAATAGGAGCGAACTGATTCTGGCAAGTCATCTGAAATCTAGAAAAACATGACGTTTGACATAAATTCTACATTTTCATCTCACAGACACGACCAGAGGTAAATACTGGACATGCAAGAATAAAGACTCATTTTGGCACACCTATAAAGCACTGATGGAAATTTAGTAGGAATTGCTACCAAAATTGTTCCTAATTCCTACACTCTTCCCATTGTCTTATTACCCACTGAACAATTAATAATTCTCATTTTTAATTGCATTCTAATTAAATTTTGATTGGAATATGTTTTAGTAGCTTATTTTCCACTATCTTCAGAAACATGTTTCAATTAACATTTTCTTTATAATTGTGTTGGACCAAGATATTAAGAAAAAGGTTAAGACAAAAATTAACGAATGCCTATGATGCACAGGATGCTTTTCTTAAAAATGTTCAGACTCTTTCAAAAATAAATTAATTTTATATTTACTAATGTTTAAAGTATGCATGTAAATCAGGCCCTTCAACTTTCTTTACTACATAGATACTTTCTATTCACAAGACTGTCTTTTACTGCAAGGATTTGGGAAAATTGACTGCCTTCTCTCAGATGTGTAAATTGCAGTAAACATTCCTGGCATTCAGCATGTGAATGCATAAATAATTAACACTGATACCTTTGCCTACCTTTATGTCGTATCAAACATATGATTCAAGGTCACACATGACCAATATCATGTACCCTAATATCCTACAGACCAATCATTTTGCTACGAGTCTGAGAGATTAAAATAACTGAAAAGGACCCAAATAACTGACTGGATTTCAGAGGAAAATCTTTCCCCAAAACAAGAAGTCATCCAAACAAGAGGACTTGAAGCTCGAATTCATGTTAAATTAATATCAGGAAGGCTTCAAACATAAGACAGTCTCCTGTAAGATTTAAATACCGATTTAAATGAAGAATCATTGGCTTATTCATCCAGATTTAATCTACCTCATTAGCTTTAATAAAATCTTCCAGCTTCAGAGGATTCTAAAACAAGTCATTGTCTACGAGTCTGGTCTTCTCACTTAAGCACAATGCTGACATTCATCTCTTTTATTGTCTTGTCACCATTGTGGGTTACATTTTTCATGAAGCAATACCACTGAGACTACTTTTCAGAAGAAATCTTCAGGTTAGGTATGTGACGAAAATGTTCATTCATCAGATAGGCTTTCCAATGCCCATACTACTTTCAAGCAGAAATAGAAGCAGTGTTAGCCCATTGAATACTTACTGTCTCACTGCCACTCAAAGCTTCATCTGATACCTCTATGTCAGGATCATCTGCTTCAAAGGAAGAAACACTGATTCTGCTTAATTCAGTTTCTATTTCTTTTTCAATTCTTTCAATATCTTCTGACATTCTGCCTTCCACAGTGTCTTATCTGCTTTCAAAGCTACACAAAGAAAATACTAACTTTCAGCACTGCAAGAATGAAAATAAAGAGGGTTCTCATTTAACATAACTTTATTCAGATGTATTTATTGAACAGTTGGCTTAAAACATGAGAAGGAACAGCAGAAATTTATTCTGAACGCCTCACTCCATACCAACAAGCAAAACATAAGAAAAACATTAGTTTGTGATGAGAATCCCAGCAAATGTTACTAAAAGTGAATATTAAAAATCTCTGCCTGCTCTCTACTCCTTGTGGACATTATCAGTGCTACGATCTAAGCTTCACATGGGGTTTTCTCTAGCCCTAATAGCTGCAGAGAAAAAAAAAAGGCTTTAAACAATAAATACATAATAACAATTACAAAATAACACTAAGAATCCAGAAAGCACTCAATGAAGTTGTAATGATACAGAGAAAGCGGTGAGAAATGTCCTAACCCACGGAAGCACAAGGCTTGTAGACGGATCCAGGCAGGAGGCGAAGGGGTCCCTTGCCGCCTGCCCCCCCTCCGCAACCCGCACCCCTCTCCTCACCCCTAGCCCAAATCAGAGGACACGGGAGGCAGCCTAGACCCGCTCCGTCAGAGGCAGCGAGCAGCTCCGCGTCCCTCGCCGGCTCCTGGAGCAGGGGAAGCAACACGCTGAGCGCATCCCTGCCATGAAGGCGCGAAGCAGCTCCTCGCTAACAGAAACTACACCTCCCAGAAGGCATCGCGGTGGGGAGGCCGCTCGCCCGCTGCCACTTCCCGGAAGGACCTCGGAGCCGCCCATTTGCATGCTGGGAGCTGTAGTCCGCCACTCAGGGCGCCCATAGCCCTCCGGTCTCCGCGATCTACTCCATGTAGCTACTCACTTCTCCTTCAGCCGACCTCCTACCGGAGCCCCCGCCTTCCTCGCCGCCTCTGGAGACCGACCGCCCCTCCGCCCTGAAATCCCGCAGCCCCCAACCGCCCCCGGTCAGGCCCTCCGCGGGGAGAGCGAGAGCCCCGCCACCGCGCTGTTAAACCGGGAGCGTCACCACGGCAACGGGCAGCTGCGGCTCGGAAGGCAAACGGGAGGATCCAAACTTCGCAAGGGGCTGGCGTTTCGCGCCCGGTGCGGCGGGGGGCGGCGCCTCTCGACAGGCCGCTGCGCCGCGGTCCTCAGCGTGGGACGAAACACCTTGCAGCCCTTTTCATAGAATCATAGAATCATAGAATTTTTAAGGTTGGAAAAGACCCTTAAGATCATCAAGTCCAACCGTTAACCTACCACCGCCAAGTCCGCCACTAAACCATGTCCTCAAGCACCACATCTACCCATATTTTAAATACCTCCAGGGATGGGGACTCAACCAGTTCCCTGGGCAGCCTGTTCCAGTGCCTGACTACTCTTTCAGTGAAGAAGTTTTTCCTAATATCCAACCTAAACTTTCCCTGGTGCAGCTTGAGGCCATTTCCTCTCGTCCTGTCGCTTGTTACTGGGGAGAAGAGACCGACCCCCACCTCTCTACAACCTCCTGTCAGGTAGTTGTAGAGGGCAATAAGGTCTCCCCTCAGCCTCCTCCAAACTAAACAACCCCAGCTCCCTCAGCCGCTCCTCATAAGACTTATTCTCTAGACCCTTCACCAACCTTGTTGCCCTTCTCTGGACACGCTCCAGCACCTCGATGCCCTTCTTGAAGTGAGGGGCCCAAAACTGGACACAGTATTCGAGGTGCGGCCTCACCAGTGCCGAATACAGGGGCACTATCACCTCCCTGGTCCTACTGGCCACACTATTCCTGATACAAGCCAGGATGCCATTGGCCCTCTTGGCCACCTGGCCACACTGCTGGCTCATGTTTAGGTGGCTGTCAACCATCACCCCCAGGTCCTTTTCAGCCAGGCTGCTTTCCAGCCACTCCTCCCCAAGCCGGTAGCATTGCCTGGGGTTGTTATGACCGAAGTGCAGGACCCGGCACTTGGCCTTGTTGAACCTCATACAGTTGGCCCCGGCCCAACAATCCAGCCTGTCCAGGTCCCTCTGCAGGGCCTTCCTACCCTCCAGCAGATCGACACTCCTGCCAAACTTGGTGTTGTCTGCAAACTTACTGAGGGTGCACTAGATCCCCTCATCCAGATCATTGAGAAAGATATTAAACCATTTTCTTCATGGTTTTGGATTTTTTTTGGGTTTTTTTTGTTTGTTTTGTTTTGTTTTTTTAAGTAATGGACTGAAATCTTGTTTTCAGAATAAATTTGGTTCAGCAAGTATTCGGGGAAAAAAAAAATTAAAAGCAAACTTGCTGTTTGCCAAGAGAACTCCAGTCATGAAAAATTACAAGCTGCCAGATATCCCATCTGCCTTCACACCTTGGGGCCCTGTCGTGGCTTGGAAAGGCCGGCGGTCTGCGGGTGTCCGGGGGCAGTGGTAGCAGCCTGCCAGCAGCCGCGGGGCATGGGGAGACCAGGGGCTCCGGGCTGGTCAGCCTGGCCAGGCCTGAGGGGTTCAGGGGGACCAGCAGCTCAGCACGACCTGTTGCCTGTGCTGCGGGCGGGGAACAAAAAATAATAGTTCGATAAAAAAGATCAGAGAATGGCACATACAAATTATTTGAGAGCTGGAGAAAATGTCCCGTTGGAGAATTAAAAACTCTACACAATTCAGTCTAGCAAAAGTGATACAGGGCAGGGACAGTGTGGACAATATAATTTTGGTGTGTAACCATGTTTATAGGGAATGCATCTGTCCCTAAAGTCTGATTAGGAATACCAAGCTGCAAAGACAGACATAATAGAAAAATAAAAACTGAAAGGTAAAGACAGGTTTTACGTAGAAAGCAAGCACTTTTATGAGCAATGGGAAGGATCTGCCAAGGATATTAGGGTTTCTTCCCATGTCCTACCACCTTTAAAGGAAACTGAGTACCTTTCTGAAAGACTTACGGATGTTAACCGCAAAATACTGGATTCAAGGGCAACTGTTTACCATTTTCTCACCAGTGTTATGGATGAGTAAGACATTTAAATCTTAAAACAATGGAAACTCATCCATTTGAAATCCACCCTGCAACATCTCATACTTTACAGAATCATGTAACCACACACAGAATCGAGGTATTTTCCTTTATTACATAAATGCACAAATATGGGTGCATGGTACAAACCAGCACACCGTTGATGTAAACTAGCAGTTATTTATACAATCATCTAGTACATATTCATTGTCACTTTGTTAAATGATTGGTTAAAATTCTCCACCTGCCATGTAAATTACTACGCATGCTCACTATGATTCTCAAGACCTTTACTTCCTTAATCTTTTGGGTCGGTGGGTTTCTTGAGTGGGTGGTCCTTGAGTCGGTGGTTGTGATCTCCCCCTGCCAGAATTACCTTTCCCCTAAGTTCACTTAACTTTGGCAACACTAAGCAGTCCTTTACGGACCATTAGCGAAGCAAACTATCATTCACTTTAGAGTTCTTTGTTCTGAGACATATATTCTGTTTCATGATGCCATAGTATTGTTAGGGTAAAATGAGGAAGGTTAATCTTTACCAACATCAATTTCCCCACTTTGAGACTTATCGAAGCTCTGGTGAACTTTTCAATGTGGTCAAATCTTCAAGCACTGAGTTGAATGTGCCCTTGATACTTGTTTTGTAACGCGAGTTACGCTGTGATCATGGTGACTGAAGACCACAGGCACCGTGTCATGCATTTAGCAAACAACTTTGCCAATAAAAGACGTTTCTGTAGGCCTGTCGCCTGTAACCAGGAAGTCGGCCGATCAACAGAAGAAAACACTGTTGCAAGGATGTGGTTAAGTTGGACTTCAGGAAGAAACATATCATTATGAGACTGTGCTCTTTAAGGTAGGACAGAAATATTCAGAGCTGGTAAGGATTTTCTTGTGAAGTAACAATGTCATGTAAAATGTACATAATTTTGTAAAGATAATATTTCTATTTTTCAGATAAATACAAGACAAACAATTATTATTAATATTTCTATTTTTCAGATAAATAATTTAAGATAAACAATTATTATTATTAAAATAAATAAAGAATTGAATAAATAAAGAATTGAAACTGCATAGTTATTACAACAGAACTATTGCAGATGTCAGTTTTCAAGTGAAATATGTAACCATTGAGGGTTTTTCACTAGAACAATGCATTGCACCCATGTTTTAATACATTCTGGTTTTGAAAATTGTGATGAAGTTTAGTTATTCTTAAAAGTAATGAATCTTCTTCAGGGAAAGTGTGAAACCAGTTATCTAATACAGTCCATAAATTTACGTGGTGCATTATTGACCCAAATCCACTGCAGAGCTAGTTTGAGAAGCTTATAGCTTTCTTCATTCCGTGATTTTGCAACAGAAGCTTTATAATCCAGGCAATGAGGATCTTGACAGGGCAGGCAAAGCTTGTGTTTGCTGAGTCTTTTCTTCTAATCAACAAATTTGATACATATGTAACATATGTTTTGTATGTAAAATAAGTTGTTAACGCAAGATAATTTTTGACCACAGAAGCTTCATCTTTGTAATTTTTTTTCTGTTTTACAAATAACAGAAGACATCATAACTTCTTATTGTAATCAATCTGTAGTAATTCTGACAGAAGTCAAGAACAATTGCTTTCAAACAAATCCTTTTGCATTAGAAAATACTTTCTGAAGAATGTGGCTATGCTGGTTATGTTGATGCATCTGTGCATATTAGTGTGCCTGCCTTCTTTACATGAGAAGCATAAGACAGCTGCAGTTGGCTGCCGTTGCAGAAACCGTCTTCTGACAGTGCTTTTGAGCTCCTTTCAGCTTGTATCACAAAGCCAGGCAGACCACAATGCCAGAGTATGTTTACAGAAGAGGAAAGACAGGTGAAAGGGAACATGAGGTGGGGGACAAATGTATGAGTTTCACTCTGTGTGAAAATCTTGATAGGCCCGTAAGATACGGATCCAATGATGATAATGATATATAAAAAATAAGTCTTTCATCAGAGAGTTTACAGTGCTAGGGGTCTTTCCTGACGAAATACGCTAAACTACACTCAAGACGTGACTACCCATGTGACTTCACTGCTGTTCTGTTGAGGTTTGCAAGCATTTGCAAGGGCAATACAGTTGGTACTCAGGTTCTAATGCACACCTTGTGTGTATTTCATGGGCAGTTGCTATGGGCAGAGTCTCTGCTTGTCCTTCCATTGACTGAGTGCTGCTTGCTATTAATGACCGGTAAAGTGCATCTCTTGATTTAGTTTCATTTGAAAGGAATTCAACTTTTCACATCCCGTTACATTCCGCAACAAAAAATGGAGGAAAAAAGTAAGTGGGGTTAACTGGGATATTCACTTCAAAAGTGTAAAGTGTAATCTGGAGTTTAGTACATGACAGCTGGTGCACCATTTGACAGCTCTCATGGCTTTGCCAGAACTGTTGTGCTGGATCGCACTGAAATCATTAGGCCATATCTGCTATTTTCAATAAAAATTTAATCAGGTTGTGTAGACAAAGGAGGCATTATATGTTTACTATGGTTATCCCTCTTCATTTCAGCTGGTATCCTTAGTAATTAGTAAACTAAGTGTATTGAAGAATATAAGGACAAGTGTATGCCAGGCTATGTAACTCTTGCCATCTCTGCAATATAAATCTTCCTACATACATGCTGCCTCCAAATGTCTTTAGTAGTTAACAAAAAAAAGCTAAAAAAATGAATACATGTGTATGATATAACATTAGAGGCAATTGAGACCAGACACCATCTTGATGCTTTTGCTGTTGCCACTATTTTTTGTTCAATGTATAAGGTGACTTTTTAAATTTAGAAAACATTATCTGACGAAAATAAATCCCGTTGTAATTGATAGGCTTACTTATATCTGGTTCATATTGAACTGACTATATGATTATATTTTCAGCTGTGATTCAAAACTGAAAACTGAAGAATGAAAATAGGAGAAAAAATATTAATACAGAAATACTACTTACATGTCTTCAATGGAATTTTCTTGGTAAAAGTTCTATTTTCTTTTTCTTATTTAGCAGCTTCAAATTAATTTTTAAAAAATGTTTTGAATTAAAGCAATAATCCTCCTTTTTTTTGCAGGCTCTCGGCCTTATGCTTTTGACATTTGGCCTGTGGCTTTTCTTTGACAGAAACAATTTATTCAGTGTGTTGTGTGAGTATAAAAAGAATGTTTCTTTTGTTTCAAATGATTGCAAGATAAATTAACAGAAACAGCTATAGAATAATTTTTTTTCACAAGGTGGCAGTATTGGATTGAAATGCATAGGTTATTTTTTTCTGTTGTCTATATTTTCCATCATTAGACAGTATGATTATCAAAATAGGGGGAAATATATATCAGTATATCTACAATTTATAGATTAGTATAATTTATACAATTTATTTATTTCTCTTGGTGTACGGCTTAGAGATGAATCACTGAAATATAAATAATCTCTATTGATCTTTTCTTTATATAATTTACCAGACTCTATTTGGCCTGCCATTGACAAGGTTCTAGATCCTTTAGGTGGATATTTGGTTGGAATGAACACAAGTTGGAGTTTGGGCCTCTCCATATTGATATTACTTTTTCCCAGAGTGTCTATCAAATTGTTTCACAGAGAAGTAAGTTTTGGGTTACATAACAACATCTGTGCTCTTAAAGAGTTGTCTGCCTTGGCTGCACCAAGGAGCATCAGTTCCCAACTAGTGGGATGAGAATCATCCAATACAGTAATTCTGGGATGAAGCATTTGAGATGGAAGTAATAAAAACCCCTGCTACTTTCCATATCTATGCAAAAATGGTTAAAGTAGAAAGTGGTCAGTCACTAAAAGGGAGGATAGCATTTAATCTCAGTCTGGATTTAATGAGAACTATATCTATGTCCATGTAGGATTTGTACATGTGCTACTAATTTTTTGCAAACAAAAATTCTGTAAACTTGTAATTGTTCTCTGATTTCACTGTGAGTGGTTCATATTGTTCAATTGGGTGTGTTATGTTTACATCGCATATGTTGTTACCATCCTCTGAATTTATGAAAATATATCTTTTTTTTCTGTGACTGTAGATAGCAAAAGTAATAATAATACCCTTTGATCATTGTACTATTTCCATCCTTTCAATAGTGGCATTGCAACGGTTTAATTGTTTTTCTGGAATAAGTTTTGTAAGTGGAAGTTTCAAAAACAAAAGAGAAGTGACATTATCAATGCACTGTGTTACAGTTTCTTCAGGTGAGAACCAGCTAGTGGCATATTTTTCTTGTATGTTACTTGGAATTGGATCTGTTATTACTTTTGCATCAGCTGTGGGATTCCTTGGAAGTGTTAAGGAAATCAAATGTCTACTAGTTACAGTAAGTGTAAATCAGACTCCAACTTTCTCATAAAATGAAAAGGAGTTTTGTGTACATGTGTTGTGGTTTAACCCCAGCTAGCAACTAAGCACCACGCAGCCGCTCGCTCACTCTCCCCTTGGGATGGGGGAGAGAATCAGAAGGGTAAAAGGGAGAGAACTCGTGGGTTGAGATAAGAACAGTTTAATAATTGAAGTAAAATAAAATAGAACAGTTAAATAGGTAAAGCAAAAGCTGCGCACACAAACAAAGCAAAACAAGGAATTAATTTGCTACTTCCCATGGGCAGGCGGGTGTTCGGCCATCCCCAGGAAAGCAGGGCTCCATCACGCGTAACGGTTACTTGGGAAGACAAACGCCATCACGCCAGATGTCCCCCCCTTCCTTCTTCTTCCCCCCAGCTTATATACTGAGCATGACGTCACATGGTATGGAATAACTCTTTGGCCAGTCTGGGTCAGCGCCCCTGGCTGCGCTCCCTCCCAGCGCCCCCGCCCCGTGCACCAGGCAGAGCAGGGGAAGCTGAAAAGTCTTTGACCAGTGTAAGCGCTACTTAGCGACTATTTAGCGGTACTTAGCATCGACATTGTTCTCGTCCTAAACCCAAAACACAGCCCCATACCGGCTACCAGGAAGAAAATTAACTCTATCCCAGCTGAAACCAGGACAACATGAAAACTGTGATCCTGTCTTGATGTTGTGATTTCCACATACAGTGCTTAACAAATCTGATAGAAACATATTTTTAGATAATGTCCTGGTTCAAATGAAATCTGAACAAAACTGAAGATCCTTCCATATCGCTGCATTAACATTTTCAATGACAAAACACTTGCAGTTTGATGCAGATTTTAACGACTGTATTTATTAACTTAGAGGTTTTAAAATTAATTTAGCATTGAAATTGTGCAGAGTAACTATCTCTCAGTATGTGCTCACATGCTTAGTATGTGCTGAAGAAATAAAGAAAAGCCTGCCACAAAATGTTGCAGGTTGAAGGCACAAGTAGTTACAGTATGGCTACAATATTGAAACGGAGAGTATGATTAAAAAGCTGTTACCTACATAGACCTACCTGGATACTCCATATTTATATACCATTCCTGCTTTTCAAGGGAAGAACACTTTGATTTCTGAAAAATTTAACTGTAGCTATACATTCTTATGATCACTTTGATTAGATTTTTTCCTTTGTCTTTTGTTTACTGTCATCCTTTTTGAGCGATCTGTTTTAGACTATGTGAAGGCTGAAGCAGAGAACTGTTCTGCTGATTCATTTGTTAAGCACTACAAATGTTCACTGGAACAGGAGTGAGAGGAGCCCAGGTGCTATAACCAGGAATCTTGTTCTTTCTTCCGTCCTGCTCCTGCCTTAGGCATGTAGTGTTTGCCTCACAATTTATTAGATGATGAAAGAGAAAGAAGTGTCTCATTTCCAACTTCCATGGAAGTATCTAATATCACAATATCTAGATACTGTAGGTGAAAATTTGGTCTCACTGAAAACTATCTTTTTGTTTTATTTGTGTGTCTTACAACTCCGAGGAGTCCTTGAATAGGCATGAAACTTAGGTACCATGATAATTCAAGTAGGAAATAAGGAAATAAGAGATTTCTTCAGTGGAGCACAACTGCTTAACAACAGCTTTTGTTCTCCACTTCCAAGAAGTTATGGCTTTGTCTTTAAGCCCACAACAATGAGTTGTTCTTTGCCTGAAGCCTGCCTCTTAGACTATGATGTCACTTTCTGAGGGTTTCCAGGAAAAAAATATTTCTTATTTTTGTTGGACTGACTCTAAATAATAGTCATGAAAGATTATACATGAGCTTGTGGAATTTTTTATTGCATTGCTCACTTGTTCAATGTTATGTTTATACAGAATTTGGTTTTTTTTTCAGTATATGAGTTTTCAGATCCTGGTGTTTGTTACTCAGATTGCAATATCAGTGCTGACATTCATGAAGAAAGAAGAGGTATGTAAATAATTTATGTGAGACTGCAGATAATTTCAAAATAGTTTCTTGCAATTATTTAAAGAAAAACCTACTAGTCAGCTCTCACTGTGTTGTGTATCACCATTTGTCTGAACTTGAGTATTCTACATGTTGACCAGGTATAGCAGAAGATGTGGAAAACTTAATTTGAGGAATTCAGCATCGTTCAATAGTTGTAAAGGAGAGTGCATGGAAATATATTTCTAGTTTCTCCTCTGCAACAAAACATACTCTTCCTGTTCAAGAATGTGGAATCAACAGTGTAAAGGACAGCTTTATTCCTTTTTGAGGGATGACCCAGAAAGTCCCTCTTTTCTGGACATCAGCAGAGGTCAAAGAAAGCAACACTTAACTAAGGTTGAGATCAAGTGCAATTACAGCTGATATAAAATAAATTTAACTGCAATCTTTCAACCAATTTTCCTAGCACAAATAGCTGACTCCAGAATGCATCATTCCTGACAGTTCAAATGATGGTAACATCATCATTCACTGCGCAAGCTTTTGAATTTTGTTTTTAGGATGGCTGTAGCAAGGGGAATGATTTGGAGAAGCCTCATTTTTTTCTTGTTTAGTAATGAAACCTTTCAGTGGCCTAGGAGTTCTCCTCTGCATGTATTCCCTGCTACACTCTCTATAATCACACTCTGTGTGATCAGCTTGTCCACTTCAATTACTGTTGAAGGTGTATTTTAACAGTCTCTACAAAGATGCTTAATCTAGGGCCAACATGAGCTGCTAACTCCCCTAGCCCAAAGCAATACATGTCCTGGCCAGACTGTATGGTGCTCACACAAGTTTGTATCACATTAGGTGTAGAATCAATTTTGGTTTTGTGCTTATTATTATATGGTGCTGTGCTTATCAAAAATGAGTATGAGAGGTAGGATTTAGTATTTCACGACAGATCAGGTGCATCTAAACTATGTTCCCTGGCTCTTCTGGCTCCATTTGGGCTAATCGCCTTGTGTCTGCCTGTGTTACGTATGTGATTTGGGTCACTTCATTTATCTTCCCCTTTTGCTTTCAACTTTCCCATTAGTGCAATGGCTATTACATGTCTTAGATCATATTTGGCAAATTGATTAGAATGCTGCTGCTTGCAAGTAACCCTTGAAGAAAGCTGAATATCAATAAAAGATCAAGGGTTGTACTATCCATCCACACATCAATATGCATATACTAAACGCTATAAATATTTACGAACAGGTACACAATCAATGGAACAACAGAATTGATGAAGTTATTTCTGAATATGGGAATGAGAGTCTGGCTGAGCAGGAACCCATGTGGAACATTCTGAATGCTGTGCAGTACAATGTAAGAAAAAAACCCACAAAATATCATCAGCAAAATACTGCATCAACCAAAAAAATGTTTATACCAATCACAACTTAGTTTAAAAAACCAACTCCTTTAGTAAAGGATTAATTTTTCAAGATCTGCTGCTAATATCTGACATGAGTGGGCAGATTCCTTGCTGTTATATGGATTATTATGGATGAGATTAGGCTTTTGAAGGACTTGTCAATGTATGTAGGTACAGACGGTTCTGGTCACTGAAGTTTACTGCAGCTGAAAAAAACGATGGGTTTCCTAATATCTTCAGCAGTGCTAGATATCATAAAACACTTGGTCTGCTTAAGTCTCAAGACTGACCTGAACCATGGACAAGCAGAGATGCTATGAGGTCAAAGCAGAGCTCCTACTGTGAGAGCATTTGAATAGGTATTGCACTGAGACTTTCTCAGAAATAATGATTAAAGCCTCAAATGAACTTGCAAATCAATACTTTCAGCACCCATACTTAATTATTAATCATAATAATTTTTGTGGCCTGGCAGCGTGTAATTTGTTTCCTTTTTCAGAAAAGTCCTTTAAAGCATTTGTATGGGATCAATTATTTTGGAAGTTGTTAGCGATGGTTTTGACCAGTGGCCCTTCAAATTAATTCTGCATCATGAGCTTTTAATTACAAACACTATAGCATAACAGTTTAATATGGTTTAATATGCTTCTATAGAGCAGCTGTGAGTCCCTTAGTATGACTTCTTGCAGAGGTGAGTTCTATAGTTCTTGACAAACGTTGAAGATAATTTATGATTCCAGATAACTCACAAAGCGTATATGTCTAGACTCAAGATTACAAATGCATTTGTAATGTATATTTTAAATCTGGTCCTTGAAAATCCAGTCTTCTCTCATTGCATTCATGACTTCTTTAGTGATTAATGGTGACGTCATTATGTCAATGGTGTGGCTAGACAATGTGCTGCTATACTTGAGCTCAGTTTCATTGAACTGTTGTGGGAGCACAGATTTCAGCAAAGCTACCTACCCACCACCTACTCTGGTGGGCATGTTTAAATTGTGGCACCAATTGCTGTTGGTACCTAAGCCAGGTAAAATTATATTAAATCTGCCAAGGTGACCTATAATCACACTTTTGAATGAAAACTGCCATCCCCAAGTCTTGTGTTACCTGCTTCCAGCTCTTTATAATATCATCAGCATCTGCCATGAGAAAAATAAAAAGCCTAAGATCATGAATAGTATTAGAGAAGAACTAGATTTTTATACATTTGTGGTAAAATTTAATGTACTGCTTAAAGCTGGTAATTTTTTTAACTGAACATATAGGGTCGTTGAAATTGAATGTTTTTACAGAGAAAGGACAGTTTTGGCTAAATGATCTAATTTTTCAAAATTTAGAAGCAGTATATTTTGGATTGACTCTTCCAAACACCAAAATTAGATGCTTTTGTTTAGCATCTCTAAGCCAAAATATGGCAGACTTTTCGTCCCACACAGAAAAAAAAAAAAACAAAACAACCACAACACAATAGAACAACCATTTCTGAAGTTTCATCCTGATTCAGAGTGAAAAACTGCTTGAATTTCCTATGTAACAAGAATTCCATTCTCCGAGCTGTTTGATGGCTTGGTTTGGTTTTGTGTTACTGGTATTGAAATGGATTATTGGGAAGAGCTAGCTGACAATCCATTTGAACAGGGTACAGTACTTGCTTTGTGCTTTGAGTTTGAGCTATGTGTTCACAGGAGATCAATTGCTGGTAAAACACAAGTTGGAATAGGGAGACTTTCTAAAGATCTCCCCTTGCTAAGAGCAGAGAATTTTTGCAAATATGACATTAGAAGTGACAAAGGAATGACTAAAAACTGGAATAACTGACACTGGTTGGAGTGGAAATTCCTCAGTGTGACAGTCTTTATAGGAGTTGCGGAGTTACAAGTTAAAGGATTTCTATTCTAGATGGAATGCTGTGGAAGATACAATGTCACACAGTGGGAAAGGAATAAAAACAAGGAAAATAGTACTCAGATCCCATGTTCATGCATAAAATCTAGTCTGAAGAAATGGTTTTGTGATGTCCCAAGGGATTCAACATACAGTATGGTAAGAAATAAAAAACATCTCTTGAAGAATGTAACTTTTGCTACTAAATGGTCTTTGGAAAAAATATACAAAACGTGTTTTCCACTAAGACTTGGCTTACAAATGCCAAAGTATTAATAATATTCATTGTTTTGTCTTTGGTCACTCTGAAGTGACCTTTTACTCATTAGGTGTTAGTCATGTAGGCAGTTCTAAATTAAGGATATTTCATGAAAACAGGAGTTGTAAATATCACAGATCAATATCACAGGGACATTTAGTAGTGATTTAAGAAGTAGTAAGCATCTCAGCATTCAAAAATCCATGATGTGCAAATCAATGATGACAATGGAAAGTGACAGTATATAAAAAGTATACAGTACATTTTCCACTAGTAGTTACTATTCATTACTTACAGAATGTCAGCAACATCTCCACCTGTTTGTATTATCTGTTTCCATAGCATCTTCAATACTATACAGGACAAGAGGAATGAGCAAGGCATTGATATATGAGATGTGTTTCCCGAGACCAGCTCATGTTAGCATTTACATGTCTTAATATCAAGGGACCAGTTTGCATAGGACCATCAGATACCATCAGCTGATAACAGAAAACTGGAGCAAAGCGATACATATTATGCTCTTCTGTAAACCCTCCAGTGTTAATAGGACTGTCCAATGAGAACAAAAATTCAGTGGGCAAAGGTTGCTTCTTGACAATGCAGGACAGTAAATAATAGAAGGGATGTTGTTAAATAGCATCCGGTATTGTCTTCCTTCACTCATTGGTTTGGAATTGTTCCCTGTTTCTACAAATCCTTGTCATTATTAAAACATCACTTCAAAATATAGAAAGCATTTATTTATATGTTTTATTATATTTGTAGCTATTTTAAGCTATATAATAATTTATAATTTCTTTTAAAAAGCAATATAATAAGAATAGACTGTAATCTGGAAAATATGCACATCCATTTCAGGATGCATAATGTATGAGAATCAGTGAAAATTTGAAAATATTCTTTCAAGCATTTACTTGTAAGATCATCTCTCAGTTATACTCACAGAAAAGCAAATTCCCTTTTGATTAAGTCACAAGCTCTGGAATATTTCCATACAAAAATATCAGATTTATTTACGAACAATCTGTTTAGTTCAGATAATTTTTAAAATGTTATAGCTAACTGTCTGCAGTACACATTACTGATGTATTTGTTTTCTGGCAAGTAAATATCAGTACCCTTCATAACATGCAGAAAGTTCTATTCTATACATTTTAAAAATATGTTCTTATAAAGATGCAATATGAATTCAAAAGTTGAAATGATTTTTCTTGAAATCTGTTCATCTGTACTTGCTTAGGGTTGTGAAGAATATTTAAATACATGGTTTGAAAACAACGTTTTGATCTTAACTGCAATTACTATCAGCCTGCTAATTATACAGGTAAGAGTACTTTTAAGCAAAAAATCACAGAATATTGATATTCTGCTGGGGGTAAAAATCAATTCAGTGCCATTTGGCTTTGGCATGCTCTCCAAAATTTTGTAAAGCTTTCCATCAATTTTAATTAGAAGTAAGATCAAGCAATGTTTACCAACAGACTCCCATATATTCAAGCACCATCACAGATGTTGATGTCCAAAGTTTGCTGAATGAAATGTTTGATCTGACTTGTGAAAGCAAACAGCATTTCAAGGACAGAAAGCAGTTAAAAAGAATGTAAAATCTGTGGAGCAAAAGTTGTCTTTTGTCCTCTGTACAGAACCTAGTCCATGAATATGCTAAATCAAACACCACAAAATCACAAAACTTCTCCCCCTACAGATCTATGAGAAATTTTTGGTAAAAAGGAATAAAGCTTTCAATATCAAAACAAAATCATATGAATAATGGCAACAAGATTTGATTGTTCACTCCACAGACACCTGGAAGGTTGAGTACCATCAAGCAGGCAGAAGGATTTTTGATAATATCTAAAATCATGAGGTTGAAAATGAGATAAGTTCACTTATACTCAGAGAATTAAAAGTATGACCTATTTTACCTCTTCAATATGTAGTACCTTCCCACAGAGGTATGTAGTGAAAACATTCTGGCTATGGAGCGGGCCAGTTCAGTAATGAAAATGTTTCTTATTCATACTCACCTAATCCTCACTAGCGCAGTACACGAGTGTCTCATGATCTTCAATGTACTATCATTGCCACCTTCTTGTTGGGTGGGAAAGAGCTGTTATCCCCATTCAAGAGATTAAGACCAAGATTCATAGGACACTGAAACACTTACACTTATCTGAATCATAGAATCACAGAATCATAGAATCATAGAATCATAGAATTGTTTAGGTTGGAAAAGACCTTTAAGATCATCAAATCCAACCGTTAACCTAGCATTGCCAAGTCCACCACTAAACCATGTCCCTAAGCACCACATCTACCCATCTTTTAAATACCTCCAGGGATGGAGACACAACCACTTCCCTGGGCAGCCTGTTCCAGTGCCTGACTACCCTTTCAGTGAAGAACTCACCTTTTAACTCACCTTTTTTTCCTTTCTCAGGTATTTTTGATCACACTAACTGTTCAGCTATTTAGAAACATCAGAAAGAATAATATTTGGCCAAATGAATCATGAACTCTTCTGAGCATTGCTGCAGTACAAGAATTATCTGATCCGTGCCTGTGACAGTCAACGAAATTACTTCCACTAAAATTTCGATTGGGCTCTACATATTGTAATCACTAGGATATTAACATTTGGGCTTTAAGATGTTTGTTTATTGTTCATGGCTATAGATAGTGCAGTATGCTACAAAATTACGTGTGTTAAAGTCTGAAGTACTATGCCATTTACTAGCTGGTTAATAAAACTTCCTGATAAGCTGAATATTAGTTTCCTGAGTCTCCAGAGCAACTTTTTCAGAGTGTTCTAAATAGTACTGTATAGTATACCACACTTTGAAACAGAAGGAACCCTTTATCAGGTTCAGTCGAGAAACACATTTACTAAACCTTGCTAATACTTCTTTCGACCTTCACCTTTCTTTCTAGTCTTTCTCTGTTTTGTCCTTGTCTGTTGTCCAATTTAATCTCCAGAAATTTCACTGAGTCTTATAAATATTGGACTCTTGTCAGCTCTTTTCCAAGAAGTGTTGTAGTAGACATCTTTCATTCTTTCAATGGCTCTTACCATTCGTTTAATCAAATGGCTTCAGTGGCTTAGGTGGAATAAGCTTGAAACCCTAAAACATTCTTTATCCTCTGAGCAGTGAGGTGACCTGGAATATCCTGAGAAAAACAGAGGAAGGCATGGTATTACAAGTATAGGTGGTAGCATTGTTAATTATTTTTTGTTTAAAACTTCCCATTTCAGTAATCCATTTTCTGATGCTTATAAATTTGGTAACTTCTTTTTATTTAGTCTAAAAAATTTCCATTTCAAGTGCCTGCCACAGGCTGAATTTCTTAGAGAACTTGAAATAAAAGAAATGTGTTAATTCAGAGGTGAACCGCATGCTTGGAACAGAATCTGAATTCCAAACTTGTATTTTTTGCTCTGCCAGCAAAAATCTAAGGAACACAGCAATGAAGTCTCTCATCCCACTCAAAGGTTTATCTGCATTAAGAATGGCAGATACCTGTTACCTTGATGTCTGTGATGGTTTAAGAGGTTTTAATCTTGCCAACAGCCCAGGATGCAGTTGGCCTTCTCTGCTGTGAGGGCACACTGCTGACTCATGTTCATTTTTTTTCTAGCAGGAGCCCCAGGTACTTTCTGCAATTGTGCTTTCTCCCCATTTGGCCCCCCATGCAACCTGTACTGCTACATGGGGTTATTTCATCTCAGCTGTCTTTACTGAATGTCATGAGTTCCCTGTCAGCCCATTTCTCCAGCTTTTCAAGGTGCCTCTGAATAGCAGCTCTGCCTTCCAGATTATTGACTGTTCTTCCTATAAGTTGCTATTATTTGCAGAGCTGCTGAAGGTGCAGTTCATCCCATCATTCAGGTAATTAACAGAATTGCCCCAATCTTGATCCTTGAGGAGTGACATAATTAACCAGCTACCACCTCAGCTTTATACTGCTGATCACAATCATTTGAGCCAATTTTCCTCCCAATAGTCCTCTTATCCTAAAGTCCATGTATCACCACTTTGGCTGTGGTCATTACTCTTTCAACTCCTACTAAGCCAATCATCTCATCATAGAAGGTAATCAAGCATGGTCAGACATGATTTGCCCTTGGCAAAGCTAAGCTCGCTGTTCCCAATGACTGGAGTTCTTCATGTTTCCGGAAGGATTTGTCCCATAATATTCCAGGAGTGTAAGGTGAGGCTGACCACCCTGTAGTTCCCTATACCCTTCTTCTTGTCCTTTTTGAAATTGGGTGTGACATTTGTTTCTCTGCAGCTATCAGGAATCTCCCTCAAACACCATAACCTTTTGAAGATGATAGAAGGTGGCAGCTCAGTGATATCAGCTAGGTCCGTATGGATCCACGGACTTGTGAATGTCCAACTTGTTGAAGCGCTCTAGCTTCCTGTACCATGGGTTTTTCTCCCCTCCCTCAAGACCCTCCTACTAGGCTCAAGGACCTGAGATTCCTGAGGATGAACATTGCCTGTAAATACAGTACTTCAGCCTTTCCATGTCCTTTATCACTAGATCCCTTACCCCATTGAACAATGAGCGCACATTTTTCTTAGACTTACTTTTGCTGCCCATCTACTTACAGAAGCATTTCTTGTCCCCATTCACATCCCTCAATAGTTTCAACTCCAGCTGAGCACTGGCTTTCCTGCATCCATCCCTGCATGCTTGGTCAGTATCTCTCTTTTCCTCTTGGGTAGCCCAGGAAGGTATACTTCCTTTTATTTTTCTGAGACCAGTACCCAGTTATCCCAGTTTTGTCTGAGACCGGTTGTCCGTTATCCATACTAGACTTCTGCCATGCTTGCTCAACTTCCTGGACATCAGCATGGATAATTCTTGCACTTTGAGGAGGTCGTCCTAGCAAATCAACCAGCTCTTTGGGGCCCCTTTGCTCTTCACGGTAGTTTCACATATGATCCTGCCAAACAGATACCTGAGCAACCACTTGATCACTTATTTTAGGATTTTAAAGTCCACAGTCTCATGGTCATTGCAGATAAGACCCTTGATCTTTGCATTTCCAACCAGCAGATCATCTTCTCTAGCTGTATTGTTGACCACCTGCATTGACCCAGTATCGTCAACACACACCAGAAATCTCCTGGGTTGCTTGCACCAAGCCATATTGCCCTTCCAGCAGATGTCAGGTGGTTTCCCTGGGTGCAGGGGCCAGCAATCATGAGGCTTCCTCCCTCAGTTGGCTAAAGAAGACTTTGTGGACTTCACCTTCTTGATCAAGCAGTCTCTGGTAGATACCTGCTATGACATCAGCTGCATTGGATTGTCCTCTGAGCTTTGCCCATAAACTCTCAACTGGCTTGTCAGCCCTTCAAAGGCAAAGCTCTGTGTATTCTTCCTGAGATATCAAGTCAAGTTGGCAGGGGAGCGCCTCCTTCCCTCCAAGAGCTACATTTTCAGAAGTACAGAATACTTCAGTCAGTGTGAAGTAGCTTCTGCAGATATAAAAATACTTCTGTTCAGTCCATGTGGGATGGTTGTTCTTTAGTCTAGTGCAGTAAATTGCATCCAAATCTAATAAATACCTATTCATGTTTCACTAGTTTGTTACACTTAAAAAATTACTTATGCACCCCCCCTGTTTTAAAAGGATATTAAGGGTGCTATTATCTGGATAAATGTAGCCATGTAAAAGCTGGACAAGTATTCTAGCACATGTGGAGAGTAAGGTACTCCTGTAGAGTAATTCATCCTACTTTTCCTAGATAGGTATTATAGAATGACATCCTCTAGAAGTACCTTTATTTTTCTGGTTTGAGTGGGAGCCTAGTTGCACTAGCTTATGACTTCTACAACTTGAAATGGTTAACACTAGATTAATTGGATCCCACTTTAATATTATGTAGTCAAGAATTCAGAAGGCACCAAATAAAATCACATGTAGAATCTGAATTTGTTCCTAATGCATCTGTATTATAAGATGGTCATCAATTATGTGCTCACATACTGGCTTTCCACAGTAGGCTAAAATCCAAATTCTGTAAAAATGCACTGTGGTCTGTACCCAAATATTATTTTAGGATGAATAGAAGCAGCTCCTACTGTCCTTAGTGACAGTTTGGCATGCCCAAGTGAGAGGAAAATGTGCTTCAGTATGTAAGAAAATACTGCACAATACTTACCAAGACCTGTCATCAACATTCACAATAAAATGTACATACTGGCTGCTAAAATCTCCAGCAAGCACACAGATAATTAGATAATACATATATGTGTGTGTGCAAGAAGATTATATATAAAATTGGCAATACTGCCACAAATGCTGCTGGTGCTTAACAAGAATAATTATAAAAACCTCTTTAGTAATATATTAGTTAGTAAAAAAGGAACAAGAAAGAATAGAGGAGAAAATTTAAAGGATGGAAAGTTAAATCTTTTTTTTCCATGTTTTGAAATAAGAAAATGGAAACAAGTATTTCCCAATTTGTGCAATGCTGATAGGTAGACACTAGAGGACACAGGGAGCTTAAGAATTATACAGGACATAGAAAAAGAAACATAAGATTTACAGAATGACATAACATACACACCTTATACATAGTCCATACTTTAAAACATATTGAATAAGTCTGAAGGTGATAGCCATGTGGCACTGCACTGTCAGAGAAAATGATGTTCAGAGACAGTGTGCTTCACAGGACTGCCATAGGAAACAACTCACGGCAGCTGTGTTAAAGCTCAGTAAGGTAATGAGTGAATCCAGTTCAGCTTATTTAGAAGATGTATCACCAAAATTAGGAGATGTCCCAAAAGGGATTATTAGTGTGAGAGTACAGGGGGAATCATAACTGCATAAATTCCCTATACAAATCAGTAAAGAGAGGAAACAGTGAGTGTGGTTACATGCTTTCATATGGCCTAGAAGCACTCTACTGCTAAAGAGATGGTCCCACTGTCTTCATGTTCTTACCCTTGCTCCCATCCCTGTCTGGGCGCTGGCCCTGGTTACCATGCAGCTTTGTGGGGAACTGGTCCAAAGCCTTGACTGGTCTAAAAAATAACCCTACAGAAAAAAAAAAAGTGATGTGTTTAGGGTTTTTTTTTTTTTTGTTGGTTGGTTTGTTTGTTTTTTGGTTTGGTGGGTTTTTTTTGTTTTGTTTGGTTTTGGTTTTTTTGCCAATAGTAGTCCAGTGTAAAATATATATACATTTCAGGGGTTGGAATTTTAGTTCTGCCCCTTTGTACCTACAGTGTCCTAATCCCTATGCTAAAACAAGGCTCCCTCTTGCTTTCCTAGTATCTGTCCCACCATGTTACGTTCCTGGATGCACAATGGTTAAGCTTCAGTGAAAGGACACTGAGTGCTCTCACTCACAATGTCTCATGACTTGAGGACTAGGATGCTGTCTTGAAATGTCAAGGTGGGTTCAACCCTTTGAGGAGAATGAGACTGAAAACTCATGCTTCCTACCTCTATAATGGGTGTTCCAATTATTATAACAATAGATAATATAAGGGGATGGATCACTGTCAGTATTACATCAAATAGTCATGGTGTTCACTGTGACTAATGTCTGGGGAATTCTCCAGGATCTTAAGGTGGCTCTGAATAAATCCTACACTGCTCAGTTTGAACTTGATTTTTTATAGAGCTACAGATACAAGCTAGATGCCAGGTACCAATGAAGCAGGCACCTTGAAATTGCATAGTGACTGAAGCTCCCAGAAAATTTTTGGACAAGGTAGGAAGGCACAAATGAACTATATGCCTGCCTACGTGGCTAGGGAGTCCTAGAAAAACAGTGGTGTGAATGCCACCTGGCTATTTTGGTTTCATATTCTGAAAGAAATAAAAATTATAGTTATTTGGTTTGCACTTATATCACCATACTGCTCATCTCCTGAGGGAACAGAATCTGCAGTTCCCACAGGACATTTGTAATTTGTGTTTGGCACTTATCCAAAGCTAATCTAATCATGTCTTCTGTGAATGTCATGTGTATGTTCTGAATGGGAAGCTACTGTAACACTATAGATAAAGCTACTCCAGTACACAAGTCATGGGGAACAGGTCCAGATATTTTAAATATTAGTTTGGGCTAGAACAGATGAGACAATTTCAGGTATGACTTCCAGGAATCTGAGGATCCAAGCTCAAAAGAACAGGACATATCAAAGAGATAATTTGTTTAGGATGAAAAGCTCTTTGTAATGAAAAATGGAAACCACTTTTTAATGGAAGAATACTAGCAGGCAGGACACTATCATCCATCAACAAACAAAACAAGAAACACCTAGCATGAAAATATAAAAGAAAAAATAAGGTGTGAACAGCCTTTTTTTTGAATGAGTCAGAGCATCTAGCTCTTTGAATAATCATTAACCAAGCTCCTGTTTTCCATTCTAATAAAAATATTTAGAATTTTAAAAAGAGTACAGTAAATAATATTCTTTTTGCTTTAACAGATGTAGTGACATTAACATATGATCCCAGTGATCTAATGATATTTCAAAATGAAAGGTGACCTTTCTTTCTTTAGAGAACATTCTTAAGCCTCAATTATGCTAAATACACATGCAGACAGTCCTGCACAATGCTTTGATCACAGAACTTTTGGAATTTATCCCTTATGACAATAAGGTGATTAGAATGATTTGTATATTTCATATTTTATAAAACAAAACTTCCTAGCTAGATTCCCATCATGTATTTTCCTGTGGAAATAATATATGTTTATATTTCAGATTACCCCAGTCTGAACTATTTTTAAGTAAATCATATTTATTTAATATTGACTTAAATAAAGAGTTTTCAAAGACAAAGGATCAATGTTTTATTCCAAATCAGCTGAATAAAACATTTCAATACCTTTAAAAGACACAGAAATTATTTTTCCCTGTAAATTACTGGAATTAAGGGCTCATTAAATGATTTTTTAAAATACTTCTGTCTGTAAATAAAAATTAGTTTTCATGTACATTGGCAGTTTCAAATTCTCGAACTACTGGAAAGTAACTATAAAATTAGTTTACAGTAAGTGTTGTCTTTTATGTAAAAACATTTAACACTTTGGCTGTATTTTTATTAAGGCTTTTAATAGTCTCAGAGTGTGTTAATTCTTAGGGTTTGTTAAATGTGAGATAATACTTGATTTATTTCTTGAAGTTCTAGATTCTCATGTGAGAACAGTGGCTTTCATTAAAAGTTCATTTGTAGCCCTCTTGGCTGAAAAGTAAAGTTTACAATAAAAAATACAGGCTTAAAAAAAGGCTGAGGGGGACGGGAGCCACAGACTGAATTTTTTTAAAAAGCTTGTAAAAATTGATAAAATCTCATATTTTGTGGGCACTTGGCTTGGCTGGAGTTGGCAATACTGCATCTCTTGGGGTTTTGGTCTACCTGCAGCTGGTTTAAATTCGTATTACTGTTTGGCTTCCCAACTGCATCTGAATGTTTTGCAGGCACAACCCAACTCATTATTGCAACACCCAACAGGGCACCTATTGTCTATGAACTGTAAGTTCAAATCCAGTGAATGAAAATGAAAGCTGTGAGAGAGATCAATGGTAATGCATGCTGCTTTGTCTGTAAACACTATATTGGGATTATCCTACAGAATGTATAATTCTGCCCAAACTTATTAGACATTTATGATGACCGTGGGAAGTGCAGGAAACATGAGACAATTCCCACCTCTCCCCTTTTTGTTGAATGTAGGATAAAGAATATAATGATGTCCCAAATGGCTGGGTGGTGCAACCCCAATCCTCTCCACTGTATGAAATAAATGCAGATGGTTTACTGTTTCTTGAGACTTACTCCTACCTGGATCTCTGTCTGTAGTTCCACACTTTCCCAGTGCTGGGGAAGCATTGGTTTACTATCTGGTTATCTGTCCTGTTTTGATATAGATTGCAGAGGTCAACCTAAAGTATTGAAGTCTAGTACAGCACATGATTCTTAGATACTATATTATTTGCAAACACCATGAATTGACAATGAGTGTGTATGATCTTGAGCAACATCATTCTAGTTTGACTGTGGATAGTAACATCCATATTTTTGAATGGCTACGTTGAAACTGATTGTGGTTCTTGAAAGTCTGCAGCACAGCTTGGCAAAGCACTGTTTCATTTAATAGCTATAGTTTCTGGAAACAAAATATTGTCGCAGCATGTAAATGAAATGTTTCCCAATGGCTCTTGAGTCTGAACTAGGACTCAGTGCTGAATTATTTGATGAACATGGCTGTTAACAGCCTTCACAACCTTCACCTCTATTATTCTTGGGCTAGTACCTGTTCTCATACCACATCCATCATGCTCTTATTTATAAGTAACTCCATTCATCAATCATTATCAGAGTGATGGAGATCTTAGGTCTTCTATCTTATTTTGAATAATGTTTCATATGCTTAGGTGGATTAGACAAACTTTTAATGTTTCCGTGAAACCGTCTTGCTTCCTTCATTGATTCAGACACAGATACATGTAATTCATTGAGCAGCTCAAAGGAATGGAACAAAAACTTTGGGTAACATCCCTATATTCACCACAGAAAGTAAAGGTAACAGGAAGTACAATTTAAATGTTCCTAGCTTCAATCTCACATGCATTTTGCTATTCTGACCATTTCTTTTCTGTATAATGTCTTACGTTACTAATCAAGGGTATGTTTATGTAGCAGCCCTTCCTCTAAGATGCTTTCTCCTATCCTCAGTCATCTGTTTTCATTACTATAATAGGAACCTGAAGATTTTTAAACCTTTCAAACCTTCCTCTTGCAAACCTGGTTGAGAGTGGCAACAGATGCAAAAGATATGGGGAAGGAATGACAGATGGACACTCAGGCAAAGATGTGTCTGCATATTCCTGCACACACACTTGTACCCATGTGCACTCACGGAGGCACACCGTTACAGCATGGCTATGCAATCGGGTCTCATTTTCCTAAGAAATGCAGCTGAAGAGTTAGACTGTTAGCAGACTTCCTGAATCTGCTGCCCTATAGCTCTGCATGACATGATCTCCACACTCATTACACTGGGGTATGACTGTATCTAAATAGCTTGAAATAGGAAAGTATTCTTTCTATTACCTCTGACACATAGCTGTGTTCACTAATAATTTTCAAACCCTCAACATAACCGTGGTAAGTTCAATCATCTGTGGGAATTCACACTAGCTAAGGGTCTGATCCATGTTAGAAAGTAGTTATGTTTTAGAGAAACTAAACTAAAAGTAACAGAGGTAGTCCAATATTTTAAAAGAAAATAGCAGAGTCAATGGTATGCTCTTTCCAAAGTGCTGTGTCATGTCACTGCTAAAGATCATGGATTTCTTAGTGATTCTTGCTTTTATGTACTAGCTCAAAACCTCCAGGCAGTGATTATTTTTTTCCTACACAAACTTCTTATGTTTTGCAGAAATAATAAATACAAATGAAAAATCTAAGAGCAAACACATTTAGAATGTTGGCATGGCTCTGCAAACACAAAGGGAAAAAAGGCCACTGGAATATTTCTCCGTATTTATTTACAGCCTTTTCAATTTCCTCCCCCTCAAAGACATATTTATTTTAAGTGCATCATGAATATACATATATATCTTTCAAATAATGCTGTAATTGGTTTCTTTGCATTGCACACATTTCATTGTGTCCTGTATAGCTGTAAAAGCCAAAGAGGAATTCTTCAGGAAGAGAAAGGCCAGGTTCTTCTCACCAGTTCACATGTGTCTAATTCCACCACATTTAGTGGCGTTCCTCAAGATGAATAACAGTGCAAGCAAGAACGGAACCTGAATCACAACGCTTTCTTCAGCTTTTTTGGAGAAGAGAGGAATGTCTAAAGAATTGAAGGCATGTATTCCCTTTGCTGCCTTCATAACAATAGATGAATATTTGTTGATGTGTCAAAATGGGATGAGAACTCCTTTAGACTGTATTTTCTGTAAAATATATAATGTAATATACTGAATGGGTTATGTATAGATAGGATAAGCTATTGTGAGGATTATTAGAAATTTAAATAGAAAGAAGAGGTTTAAGCTAAAAAAATTATTTGAGACCACCGTTAGCTGGGTCTTGATTTAGAAATAAAGTGTTGAAATCAGCTTTGGAGCGCTGTACTTAGGACAACAGACAGAGACTCAGAAATTCTTGATTCATTTGTCTTCTCTGCCATTGACATATTGGGTCATCGTAGGCAAATCTTTTCATCTCTTATTGTTCCAAATCCCCCTCTGTAAAATGGAATAAGAACACTTCCTTTTTGCCTTCATTTGTCTGACTTGTTTGTTTTAAATTTTATGCCTTTTGGATATAGGGCTTGCTTTTTAACTCTGTATATTTGTTTAGTGGCCTTTGTTAGGAGTCACTGGGCACTACTGTAATAAATAATAGTTCCACTGTTACTAGTAAGGTTATTTGAGTCAGGTTCTCCAATGGTAAAAGTCAAAATTCACATGCTAGGATCACAATAAACTCATTTATAAAATTCAAGTGAAGCTGCTTAAAATCCAGCCATCAGCAGGCTATGTCTGCTCCTATTAGCAACAAACAGTGCTGCTGCTCTCTATCAGTGAGAAAGGTGTTCAGCTCTTTTGTTGAAGCCAGTTAAATCCAGACAAGGGCCAGACAGCTTCATCCACAGATTTGCACAAAGCTTATACCATCAATAGTAAATCCAGTCTAAAAAGACACAAGTTTGGATAGCATTTCTATTTATATTACCAAGGTATTTCTACCAAATGCGTTTTAGTACTGCATTGTTA
Source organism: Theristicus caerulescens (assembly GCA_020745775.1). Taxonomy (NCBI): domain Eukaryota; kingdom Metazoa; phylum Chordata; class Aves; order Pelecaniformes; family Threskiornithidae; genus Theristicus; species Theristicus caerulescens. The sequence goes on along the minus strand of CM036560.1, from coordinate 47,954,963 downwards.
GGGCAAATGTCTGTAGACATTTTCATTATTTTCTGGCAGAGAAAAGCAAGGAGTTTATGAAAGTACAGAAAATAAAATTCTTCTAAAGTAGGTACTGTCAGTGACAGTACAATGGAGTAAATTTTGAGATTAATTTATGTTTCCTTGGAATCTCTAGTATTTTTAACTGTTTGCTTTTGCTTTGTTATGCAAAAGTGTCTTTAAATAACTTTTGCAATAAAGAGATTATTGATTGCAATATCCCCATGCTGACAGAGGATTCTGGTGGACAAGATCATTTGAATGTTAAACTAACTTACTTGTGGTGGGTAAAATCCAGATTGATTTCTTATTGAATTTAGCCTTAAAACAAACCCAACTCAATGAGACACATTTTTACAGTCCATGATTCAAAAAGAGTTACTCTACAAGATATCAAATGGTGCATAATCACTTGGTCTTGTTATGAATTCTGACATCCAGTAAGGGCAAGGGAGAGGGAGTTTCAAGGTTAAATATGAATCCTTGCCTTTTCATAGTTTAAGTCAGACTTCTGACTTTATGTTTCATAGAAATTAAGAATATTCTCGGCAAGTTCATCTCAAAGACTGGAGAACTGGGTCAGCTAAGCTGCCCAGAGTACAAATTTTTAAGATCATCATAACTAATTAGGTTTACAGAATTTTTCTAGACAACTCCTGAGTCACTAGAACTCCTCTGGATGTGTGAACACTGACAAACTGGGAAATACTTTCTTTTATATATCAGCTAACCCTATTAGGATGATTTCATTGATAGTGGCCAGATATGATTCAAATCAGAAAAGCTTTGACCCCATCTTTCAAGTTTCCTGGACTTTTTTGCTTAGTTCTTAAACAGATTTTTTTCTCCACAGCCAGGGAAATACATGATCTCAGAAAGACCCTCACACCAACAGCGACTTTTCAGTTTTCCTCCTGTTCTCCTGTTTCGTGAAGGAAATGGAAACCTGCAGCTCAGCTCGCCCGTTTAGAGGCAGTAATCACTAACACTTCTTTTTTGCTTCCTACTTATCTGATCCAAAGTGAAGGTAAAGCAAGCACTCAAGATGTAACTAAGAGACATAGGAACTGTAATCCTGTTGAAATTCTACGATTAGAACCTACTTATTGCTATAATCTCAGGTCTAAGACTTGTATAGCTAATGGAGTGCTATAAACTTACATACTTTTTGCCTCCCTTACTTGAGTGTGCCAAGTGGCATGTCAGGACAAATATTTCCCAAATAAAAGGTGTGTTAGTATTCTAGTTCCTAGCTCTGTAGTTTCAAGTTCTTTACTGTAATTCATGGCATGACTGGGTTTTTAAAATTTTTTTAATTCTAGTACTTCAGAAATTGAGACATCTATTTTTAACTTCACACCTAAAAACTTTATTTTTGTCTTTTGACATTTAAATGCACTTAAGCATTCTGTTTCATAGAATAAATAAATGCATTTAATCCCCAAACTTTTACTTCCTGCAAAATGGAAGAAAACATCTGTGAAATCTGTATGAAACAGAGCTTTTAAGTGTGAGAAAAGTCATCAGTCAGCAACTAACTCAACAGGATAGTTTATCGAGCTGTGGTGGAAGGTCAGCCCAGCTAAGCACTCAATAGTCATCTACGAAGACCAACCTTGCAGACAAATTGTAAATACATATAATAACAAAAGTTTCCCTGCACTCCGTGATGACTATGAACTGTTGTTCAGAGAGTGTAAATGATTTCTGTAAAATCACATGCAGAGACTCAGACCATGGGTACACATTATGCAAGAGTCTGTGCAGCTGGCAGAGCACAGCAAGCAACATGGCTGCAAGAACAAGCAGGTTTGAACAGGGAGTGAAGAAGCAAAAGAGATTCATGCCGTCGCTACCAAGAGATTGTTCTCTAACCTACACCTTAACGGCAGTGAAAGCAATTATAACCTAAATCTAATGATTGTGAATTTATACTTAATCCACTTGGCCATGATTGTAGGCCAGTACAGTGCATGAGAGGGTGTGTTTGTAACATCAGAGAAATTTGCCTATGACACAAAAATGAGGTACTGGACTGTTTCATGGCATTAATGAAAAAAGTTTTTATGTGGTTTCTAATGAGTTTTAACCTGTTCAAATAACATCACATAATAATTTAACATATCTTGTAATTGTCTTCAATAATTATAAACTAGCCTTAAGGGCAGCTGACTAACAGCAGCTGCCAACGATTTTCCTGCATCAGCAGCTACAGAAACAAATTCAAACCCTAGGATGAGAAGGTCAACTCCACTGAAATAGCTGAGGCCACATTCAGCCCAGGCTTCGTGTTTAACAGAGAAACATCTATATGTTTCCTTTCTAGCTTGAAGTCATTTTCCTAAACAGGAAACTGTCTTTCTTTCACTCTCAGTAATGTAGAGGTATAGAATTCCTGCATGATTTTTATTCACATGGCAGACTTGCCACAGTGCTGTTGGATTCTTTGCTGTTAAAGTCACCATTAATAATTTTAATGTTTGCTAGAAATTTGAAAATAATTTGCAATATACCTGTCCTGTGCATTAAAACAAGATTGGGTCTCTGCTACATTTTGTTGAACCTTAGTATATGACTTACCCATCCTGTGGTACAGTGAGGGCCTTGGATCCTGACATTTTTTAATGATTGATGGAAATATCTTTTGACAGTAAACAAGATTTTTCTCCCAGAAACTGCTTAGCCATTAAACCAGCAAGTTTCACTTACCTCTGGATATGTACTGAAAATGTTCAAATCCTCAAGATTCCTTAAATATGGAATAATAAGCTGCATTACTCCCAGTAAGTCCAAGAATACATCTTGTATTCTTAGTGCATTTTCTATCCTTTTATAAATGGTGTCGTGTGAGCCTCTTCATATCTATACTTGTAGCAGCTTGATGAAGTTTAATTATCATTCAAATAGTTTCAGTTATAAAGAACTAGGACTAAGAAACACAATTTATTTGTAACAAATACAAAACTCAAACCAGTTAAAAACATTTACTATAATATGCCCACTGACAGATGTGTCATGAGACACATTGTTTCACAATGGTTCAGCATATCATTTAATATTTGACAATGATAACACTTGTAAGTACAGGAGAAGTCTTGGCTTTTGAACAGATCAAGCAATAACCAGGCTTACACAGGATCAGCTGAGTGCCCTCAGGTTAACAAATAATATGATAATCCAAACTTCAAACAAATAAAAGAGTCTACATTTAACTAACGTTAATATCAGGAAAAAGGAACAAGTGCAGACACTTTAGAAAACCAAAGCTATGGGTCTGAAAAATCATTAGATTTTTCTTGCTTTCTTTTGTTTAACTCTATCTTGTGAGGTGCATCCATCTTCATAACCAAAGCTCAGATGGTTGCTTGTCTCTAAGCCTGATCAGAATTCACCAGCTAGGTCTTGTCCATTGAGGGGCTCAACCCAGCCAGTGTCCTCAGATCTCACTGACCATGTGGGGCTCTAGCCAAGCAAATTTGTGGGTGCAACTGCACACTCAACCAGCATGTGGAGGACTCGTGGGTGCTTGCAAACTGGATACTGTGGAGACGTGACCAGGGAGTGGAGCTCTGCAGAATGGGAGAGAGAAAAGTAGTGGGGTCAAGGGTTTTTTTGTGTCAAATAAGCAACTTTCTTCTTTCTCCACTTTGCCTCTTACCATGAGAGACTGGCATCCGAAAAGGGAAGAGAAGGAATAATCCCAGACTGAACTCAGAGGTAGGGACATGCAGACCAAGAGCAACAGAGTTCAAATAGGGAAAGGGGAAGATAAAAAGGATAGTCAATCTCATTTTCAACTGAGGGAGTCTGAACACCTTCAATGGCTAATTTTTTATTTCCTCACTGTGAGAGAGAGGAAGAGAAGAGCAGCAGAAGTTTTCTATGCAACCGAATGCACAGAGGTCTTAAGCCCTTCTGGAATGAGATGCAGCAGTAGGTAGAAGTAAATAAGTAGGTTTAACAGCCCACTGAAGAACTAGCTCACTTGTGGGAGAGTGTCCTAGTCACTGGATGAGACAGTTGAGCTTTCACTTGTTGCCTGTTTGTGCTCCACTGAATCTGGTGTTATTTTCTTTCAGAGCATTGCTATTCCAAAGGCAGAGGTGAAGTTTGCCCTCTTGCACACTCTCTTGGAAAACTTAATGAGCGGTGAGCAGGGCCCCAGACACAGCTGGAGGATTGGTAGGTTATGAGACAGCCCTCAGGCAAGTGAATGTAAATGCTCTAACCACTGAATTATCACCATCTACAGCTGGGTTTTAGGAGGAAGGAACAACCTCTGTTCCATCTTTGAAAGAAGGACATAGGTGACTACCTTTAGGTAAGGATTTAGGAGCTGTGTCTCCCAAGAAGAAGAAAGTGCATTCAGCTAGTGTTAAATAAGGTGAAAAAAATAGGCACTCGGCCGCCTAACTTTGGCCATTTCACTTTCCTGCATGGTGTTTTTGAGACTTAACTGTGAGGGGCTCTGAAATGTATCCTGGCACTGGGCTGAGAACCTGCACCATCTCTGGATCTGGGCTAACTCATTCTTCACTCATGTCAGACAAGCTTGATAACAGCACACATTATAAAAACTAGCCTCAGACATGGTGTCTCTACCATGGAAGGACCAGTATTGTAAGACAACAAAATAGATTCCTTATAGACACTGCAATGGTAATTAATGCTTCAGACTGCTTTTCACATGCAGACTGCAGTTTTAATTTTGCTTCAAGTCATATTCATGTGCTTGACAACAAAATCTTTTTCACACTTATCACAGAGATAAGGAAAAATTCAGAAAGCCCAGGTAGAATTCCCATACATTTAAAGTTAAGCAAACAGGTAAATGTTTTCTGAATAAGAAAATATGCAATTTGTCCATGATGATAACAGGAGGTTCTGGCAGAGCACATACATTCTGGAGTGAAAACTTGAGCCCTCAAAACCAGTAGTAAAGCTTTCTTTGACTTCAGCATACTTCAGCTTTCATCACACATCTTTTAATGCCCAATACTTTACCTTAATCACATCATCTCTCCCTGCATGTGTGAGAATGAAGCATGTATTTATGCCCGAGAACTTGGTTTATAATTTTTTTTTCTTTTTTTAATATATATAAAAGATTCAACAAGTACAAAGTTATTCAGGTCAAAAACTAGCTAACATTAGAGGCTTTTCATTTTTTCTGTATTCACAAATGTGTCATATTAAATCACTCCATTAAGAGTAGTCTCTTGGATTTCTTTTCTCTCCAGCCAGTGAATGTTCATAAGACAGTAGTTCTCTTTACAGAAGTGATGCTGTTGCCACGATATAAATTTCCTGTGAGGAAGATCTAAAGCTTGTAATGACTTCCACTCCCAAGGAAAACCTTACAGCAGAATTAGTGAGGAAGTTATTTGTTCTGGGCTGCAGAGCCTGACAATGGAGTAAGCAGTGAAACAACACCCACATAGTCCTTATTGGTCAGCTATCAATAGGTATGCATGCATTTCATTTTTTTGACAAATAATACTAAGCCAGAGCTATTCAGATCTCTTCATGCAGTATTTTTCAAGGGGCTATCTCTGTTTTTCAGAAGTAAATGCAGTGATTTAACCATTCAGTCCCTCCTGACATTGACTGGATTTCTGTATTTCAGCCTTGTATCACTTCTGAGTTACAGGAACAAATTTTAGCTTTGTCCCAGATTTTTATCTGTATAGTGTGTCTGAAGAAGAGCTATTATTCACTAAGAAAGTGTAGTGTAGACTTGTATAGTTTCTGAGGCAGGAGCTGTTCCTGTAAAGATAAGAAGGCAGTAATGTTCAATAGTTTGAAGCAGAATCTCCTACTAAACTGTTTTCCCTGTCTGGGCTCAGGTTTTAAAGGTAGTTTCCATTTTAGGAAATCTGTACCCATTTGGGATCAGGAAAAGAAGTTCAACCTCACATTGGCCCTGCAAGGCAACACGTATAATGCTAGGTCCTGGAGGTAATGGTAGCAGTACACTTGCTTTTCCCTTGTTCTGCTGATGCAGCTGGTCAGGAAGTGGGTGGGTGGCAAGGAAGGTTAATTTTGCTGCCTCCAAGCATGTGAGAATCATGAGTAAGGCCTGAAAATACCATTTGTCTGACTTGAAGCTCACAGGATTTAAAAAAAAAAAAAAAAGAAGAAAGAAACAGTTTTAATTTCTTTTTGATTTATGATTTCTGAGTCTCCAGACTACACACAGGTTACATGTTCAAGCTTTTTTCCACATATGGTAGGATTAGAGCAGTACTGTTAGAAAGCAAAGCTTAAATTCTTACCTAATCATATCATTTTGGAGCAAGAACTTAAAAAGTAGCAAATATCATGAAGTTTGCAATAAGGCAATGGGAACAGACAACATGGAGAGGAGGGAGCAACAGGCTGCTAGACAAGCTAAAATGTCAAGAAAAGGGGACAATTTGTCACCACTACAGTACGTTACTATCTCTCAGAAAAGGGGAAAGTGAAAAGCTATGCTTGTCACTCTCAGAGGAAATTCTGCAAGATCAGAAGAAAAATCTCTGCTTTCATGATAGTTTGCTCTTACAAGTTAGATCCCAGATGCTCACCCCTGTCCTCTGCCATGAACTCTTTCCCCCACGGCTGCAGCAGCAGAAAACAGGTCAGACATCATCACCTCCATGCTGGAGTTACTGAAGCATAGGCAGCTGTCCCATGGTCTGCTGCACCTGCCTGTCCTCGTAGCAGACACAGCAGAGAACGAGATGTGGAATCTGGGACCAGTACACTTCCCGCGCCCCTTCAGAGGCTGTCCCATCCGCTTCAGCTGGAGCAGTGAGCAGGGAATCACATCTGCACCTCTAACACGGTAGAGAAGATGAAGATGTACGCCTTATTCTCTGCTGCCCTAAATATTGGAGTAATTACTTTCAGCAGCACAACTGAATAGATGACATTTTAAATCAGTGAATTCAATTTGGGGTAGAATTTTCATGTTCTTTTTGTGATGTATTCTTCCCTCTATTTACAGGAAAAATGTATGAGAAAACATTATTCATTATCCTAATGTGAAAACTCTTTTTTAATTGTTCAATTACTAGAAAAAAATGTAGTGGCAAAATTTCCTTTTCCTAATAAAAGTTTTCTTAAACTAACACTATCAAAATGGCTAGGAGTTTATTTTAAATTAACCCATTATATCTTCACTTCACTCATAAAAACTTTTTCACTGAATGAAGCAAAGATTTCTTTGAGTGTGTTCAAAATAAAATAAAAGTCATGTTTACAAAATGACTTATTTGCATACACAAATGCAGAAAAATTTTGTGTAAATGCAGATATACTCCTGCAAGGACTGGAAGTATATCCAACAACATACATTATCAAGTTCCTTGCCATCCCAAGCAGAATTCTGGATCTAACTGTGCTGTGGGTTTGTGTTACGAAAACACAGGAAGACATGGTCCTTAGTCCAAAGGATACATAATGGGATGGTAGGCTGAATATTTAGCTCCAGCCCCTAATGAGAGAGAACATATAATTATTGGCTCTGAAATATTAATGTTTGGATTAAACTGTAATTCATATCCTTGTCTCTCTTTCCTTCAGGAGGAAGTATATTGCACAAGTATGTATGTTTGGTCATGGTTATTTACCCCTTTTAGTTATTGACTGAGCTGTAGTGGCTCAGAGATTAGATTGGAGAAGAATCAAAATTCTCTTGCATCCTGCCTTTACCTGCAAATCAAAGTTGATGTCTTCTCTGTATGAGATGGTGGGTAATCTTCATGTGGTCATAACAGGGGAAGGACTCATTAGGGCTGAAAAATAAAATTAGGGATTTCATTCCATGAAAAATAAATAAAAATGGTAGTTATACCCAGGGGATGACATACGTGGCCCAAAAAGTCCATTCCAGGACTATATCCTATGTATATGCAAATGAACATTACAAAGATGGAAAGCGCAGCATATATGCGAAATAAAAAGAATTGTGGAAAAGCAGCAATATTCAAAGCTAGAAGTACTGTTCTCAGAAGAGGTTCATACTAGGTTTCTTTAGTAAGCCACTAATATAAGTGGCTTTGCCTGAGGCGTTCCTGAAACCTTCTATAAAAAGAAAATAGGAAATGTTTATCTCAAACTGAAGATTATCTCAAATTAATCCTTAACTTGAAATAAACTCTGGCTTAGGAGGGGTTTAGACTTGCAATTTGCATCTAAATTAAAGGTTGATCTAATTTGTGTAATGAATCTAAAACCATGGTTCTAAAAACACTTCAAGTTTTGGAGAAGACCAATAGACTGTTCTAAAACAATATTACACCTATATTACAATTATCTTCTTAATTTCATGTAATAATGGCTGTAATAATGACTGGAAAATACAGTCTATTTTCTTACAGAGAAGCTTAAATTTAAAAGAAGAAAGATCAGACTTAATAGATATCTTCTCCATTTTTTGTCATAATAACATGAATCACAGATGAATTGTGTTACAAAAGCACATTATCTCACTGAGGAAGAAAGAATAAAATCTGAAACCTGTAGCTAATTAAAGATTCAGCAAACATAAGCTTCCTAATAAGTAAGTGGTGGTGGGACCATGACCTTTGTTGTTGTATCTGTAATGCAGGCAGATGAGTTAGGTACTGCTTTGGACTGGGTGAGTGCCTTCACGGACTATTTCCCAGACTGTTTCATCCTTCCCACAGCTCCAAAGAGTTTTTGTCATTTTAACCCCTTCCCAGCCACTACTAATTTGTGCTAATGTTGTGGATGGAAACCTCCTCAAGCCTGAATTTTTCTCATGCTGTCCCAAGAATATTCCTGGCATAGATCATGAGCTTCTCTCTTCATATGTTTTCTTTAGAGCACTTCATGAACCATCATCTTTTGTCCCATGATCTGCCCTTCCACTGAAATCTCTTAGCTCTATATTACTAAGACAAGTGCCTCTGGAGAACTAGAGTAATGGAGTGGAGCAGTGGAGCAGGGAAAGAAAATATAACAGCAGTTTCTCAGATATTACTCACCAGTTGTCTTCATCAAATACACAAATCACTAAATGGACTGAGCAGGGTGTCCCCATGTTTGTGTCAATACACATCCCACTGTGTTCTGTGTATCTGCAGTGGTTTTTCTACAGAAGTATTTACTTTTCAGTGTGATTCATGGAATTTCAGTCAGTTTTAGCTATTGAGCCTCAGTAGAGAATTATATTTTTGTTAATCCTGGGCACTGTGTGAGGACTTCAGCCCTTAATACTTTTACTGAGACGGTCATGTAAAATTTTACAGAGTTTGCATTTATGTTGTGAGCCACTACAGCTCAGATTATAAACCAATTAAGACTTAAATCTTAAACCTGCATGAAATGTAATAGTCACTTTCGACAAAGTAGTCTCTTTGCCAGTCCTTTATTTTTTTTTCCCAAGAGTTGTTCTTATTCCTCTAATAGGATTATAATTTACAACACATTATCTGAATTTTTAACTACTATGACCCTCGAAAATGTCTGGGTTCATCAACATTGTCAGTTCTACTTTGTACCAATTACTGAGTAGAATGAGGGTGCTTGACTAGTCAGCTGTGTCATCACATACAAACATTCAAGCATGTTGTAAGTGTGGGTGTCTGTCGATTACATGAATACCATATATTTTTTGAACTGGAATCTTAAGGATGCTGAGTATCTTTAGTCATTGCTGTACTTTTGAGATTTGAGAGTGCAGAGGAGTTTTGTAGAAGCAGCTTGCTATACTTCAGGGTCAGACCTTTTAGTTTCTAAAATACCAATTTCTTAGGTTCATTGATCTAATACAGTGATTTAAATTTACACAGTGACTGTCAGCTTGATCTTTACAAGGATCTTCACAGAATTTGTTAAAACTTTATCTCCCTATTCACATGGATAGATCATTCTTAAACGTAAGAGTCTTCACATGGATAACAAAAAAAGCTGCAAATGTATACAGCTTACCTACAAAAGCGTTATAAAAGAAACATTAACTACTGACTGTAGGCACAAGTCAGTTAACCCAACTGCACCGTTTGATTTCATGTTGTCATTCATTGTATTGGCACAATAGTCTTTCTCCAATATTTAGGTTTACTGGAAGTTTATCAATTTAAAATATTTTAAATGAGGATAAATTTCAATACTTCTTCTGTTCACTGGTAACAGAAAACAAAAGAAAATTTTAAAAGATTTTTAAAGAAGAATTTTAAAAGGTTGTAAAATATTTTTAGGCAGTGTTTTTTTAAAATGGTATAAGGATTTTTACAGTGTGTTACATTGCAGAAAATTTTTCCTGGTCAAATAAGAGGGCTAAGAGTCATCCTTTGGATACCTTTTCTATAGAATCTTGTCCTATATGTCTTTAAGGCAATAAATACACATGTGTATATACACATATTTATACACATAAACAGCTTTTATTTCCTGGACTAGCCCTGTTATGTCTATTCTGTCACTCATGAATCAGCTATAGCATGTTTCTAAGAGCAAACAAACACTAATAAGACACGTTCTGTGTCAGCATATCTACTGCTGTTGAAGGAAGCCATAGATCTTCTTTTGGTCCATATTAAAACTAGATACATTCTTTGCTTCTACTACTGTATTTGGAAAATTGATGCAGAAACTTCTGTCTAATCTACATCCAAAATTTATTCCTGGCTGTTGGTCTTATGCCAATGTGCTTTAAATAACCAAAAAGACCAGGAGGCTCTCACTGTACTGGAAAATATTAAACAGGTAAGTATAATGGACAGAGAAATCTTTTTCTTTCTTTTTTTTTTTCTTTTCTGAACTCCTTGTTTTTTGCTTAAAAATAAAAAAGTATTCCTGAAAAGACAACTCGACTAAGGGATGCCAGGTGTTGTATGAAGAGACATACTTTCCTGTACATTTTTCTTCTTTTCACCTAGCTAGGATTTTTCAATTAAACCAACTAAAATAGGATTTAGGACCTGAAATGCCAGTGGAATTACTTTTGTCTTTGAAGTCTGACAATTCAGAACTACTTATGTCTTTAAAATTAAACACTGCAGAACTAGGTTGAATTGTCATTGTAATTATGTTTACTGACCAGAGGTATTTTAACTGATTTACTAAAACAGGTTAGAAAATCAAAGCCATCTATGGTGAAACAAAGCCACTTTGGTCAAACATTGGAACATGCTGTCCAAGAAGTTGTGAGATCTCCAGCCTTGGAGATTTTCAGAACTCAGCTGGACTAGATCCTGAACAACCCACACTAACATTGACATTAGCCTTGCTTTGGGAGGCGCTGTGAATCTCCTATGGTCCCTTCCAGACAAAGTTGTCCTTTGACTCTATGAAATTTATGAAGCAGTCTAATAAGCATCATTACTGTGCAAAGATGTCTCAAACAATTTCCAATGTTTTTAAAGGACATACCAGCTATGACACATTTTTACAGGACATACCAGCTATGACATATTTTTAAAGATCCATTTAATTGAGTGCATAAATCTGTATGACCAAGTAAACAGACAAACAGACATTTCTTGTATGCTTAATTTTTCAGGAAATCTGAGGTCTTCAGAGTTTTACATGGGAAAATGCCAATTGTATAACTTATATCTTAATCATGTTTTCTGTCATGGACATCGTTAATGCAATGAAAGATGTTTCATATGCAGAATACACTTGAAAATATAAATAAAAAGTCAATTTATTTCTCTAAACTAAATGAGTGATCAGGGAATTTTCTAATATGTTTAACATTTTTAAACATACACATTTTATTTGAAGCTTATTGAAAATAATTCCTAAGAATCAACTTCTATGTTAAATCCAAATACCCATGTGGATGGAAACAGAATGGATGAACTCCCAACCTCCACCACTAGAAGAAACCCCTAGTAATAACCCAGCCAGTTATTCTGAGAACTCTCTGTGTATTTTTACCTGCCTAAATAAAGGCTGACATTTCAAATGAAATCCGTTTCAAAAAATAAAACATAACCAGCCCTTTTGGAGACTTATGATTCAATTCCTTGGACAAATGGTCAGAGAAATTTTTCTTTCAGTCTTTTCTGTGCACCACTGTATCAAAAGAAGCACATTTATAGTTTAATATTTCACTGTACATGGAATTAGAAGGAGAAAAAATTGTGCAAGATGCAACCAGTAATCCAATAAACAGTCCATTTATGATTAAATAACTATTCTTCAGCAGCTCAGCTTGCCAGTCATCTACAAAATATCAGTATTGAGATTCCCTGTGCAGCCCAAGCCATGCTAGAGATACAGTCCCAGGGTAAGACAGCTGTGAAGGCCAGTTGGCCAGCAGAACCCAGCACCTGTGTGTTTCACTCTTACAGCATTTTATATCTACATTTCCCTTGTGCCCTGGAGACTGAATGGAGAATGTTAGTAACCAGCTTTGCCTCTTTCGGAGACATCACCCTGGTGAGGGAATTCACACCTACAGTGAGTCCCCCACTCCTGCTCTCCTTGGGTGACTTTCTGGGGAAAAAAAAAACAACTCTTGGTCCTCCTGACAGCTATGAATTTATACTGTAAATCTCCCAATATCAAACTCTCCAAGACTGTACGGGGCAACATACAGCTACTTTATGACTTATGGAAAACGCAAGTACTGTGCAAAACACATATTTCTTACATATTGAATTAACCTGTGACAGTTAAGTGCCAAATAGGCACTGACCTGAAAGAACTGATATTAGAATAAATAGCTACCAGTATTCCATAAAACCAGGCAGAACCCAGCTGTGACTGTTGAAGACCTGTGTCAAAGGTGGTGTTTGATTTAAGAACAGTCTGACTGTTGCTCAAATGTTTCTTAATTTTTCTAAAATTTAGTTATCTTACTACAACATAAGGTAGTTGGTAATGAAATTACAACAGATTTTTTTTCTTAAGGTGCCAATATTTCATGCAATAAGGATAATTTTACAGTTCATTTATAAATAGCCTTGCGATATGTTTCTAAAGCTCTATCACAGTCAGTGCAGACTATGTTTTCCCTTTCTGACTCCTTACTGTTCTCTCAAAGATACAGGTGAGAACAAAAGGCATTTTATGTAGTATTTTTATTTATCAAAGAAGTTTTGAGACTCTACTTCTCAAGAACAACAGAAGCTTCATACACAACTTAAATCTATTTTTCAGCAACAATCAGAACTGCTTTTTATTTATTCCATTTGCATAGCACTATTCACACTCTTGGAAATCAGTAGTGTTAAATGTGGTGGACCAGTTCAACATGAGTAATATGCTGTGCCTTCCTCTCTGTAATGAACCAGTATTTTAAAATTGTCCTTGTGAACAAAACAACTGAACAATAAATGCCCAGCTTTGATCTTGTAATTGTATCTTCCCTATGAGCTTTTGCTACCTGCGAGCTTTTGCTCACTCATCTCTGTGCATCTGATCCTCCTGTGCCCACTGAATTCTTTACGGTTGACAAGGTCTAAGGGAGCGAGGCAAAAGCAGAAGGTGACTATGCTTTGTCAGAGATACAGTTCATGCCAGCCCTTTCCCAGTGCCTGCTTGGGAGCAATGGGTGTATTCCTGTCACAGCCACTGAGGAAAATCTCAGTAGTTGGTTCTATGCCAGCATTTGGGGATATTGCGCTGCCCAGGAAACAGTATAAGGCAAAAGGCCAGATCTAGACTGCAACGGTCCATATCCTTCCAAGAAAATTTATCACTCTAAGCATTTAAAATCTTCAAGTTTACCTGCTGCTTCTCTAGATGTCTCATTCTAGACAACTACACAATGAATCCTGTTGTATGGGTGTGGACACCGATCTCCTTGCTAATAATCTCTGTGATACATGGTTAAGCACATAGCTGCTGGTATTTGGCTTTCTTCTGTGGGAAAACCTGAACAGTTAGTTGCAGTTTGTGGGAAAATTATTAATCTGATCCGTTATGCTTATTCATTTGAAAACATGGCTGCCAGGGTGATGACTACCTTTGCATGATATCAGAGCAATTAGAGCACGAAATATGACTTCTATTGTAAAGGGATAGGTGCTTTTTGGGGTGCAGCTTTTCACTGTTGCCTGGCTGCAATACACAGAAGGATAAAAGGCATCGTTTATTCTACTTACTTACTATCTATTGTTTGTGATGCCAGGCAGTCCAAATGTTCTGAGGTCACTCTTGAGAAGAAGCTACCTGAACAAATGTCTAGTTCACACCACCAGGGCTTGGCATAGTTCTCTTGCTTAAGCCAACTAATTATCATCTGAATTTCTACAGTTAGCTGTAGCTTACTGCTATTGTGTTTTAGGAAAATGGTCAAGGAAATTAGTTTCATGAAGCCACTTAATTGCACCTCTGTACTAAATTAGTAGAAACAGCTGCTGTACCACTAGTATCTATTGAAGTACCATTTTGCAGCCAAGCTCTGTTCTCTTGGAAAATAATATTATCCATCGTTAAATCACTTTTAGCAGTATTATTTCTCTCCTTTTCCAGATGATCCCAGGTATATTGATTAAAGGACAGTGTTGCTTTAGAATCACAATGAAAATTCTGGTGCTGTGTCAGGTCAGAAAATGATAATGCTAGTAGCATTTCTGAGAGGATATTATGAAGATGCAATGGCATAAGTTCAGCTACAGTTCTCAAGGTGAAACAAAACAAGCTAAAGATTAAAAAAATAAAAACTGGAACAGGGAAACTTCAAAAACATATTCTTTGCCAAATTTCATTTACATTCTTCACTTTGGAGGAGTGATTACTTCTACTTAGAAAATGAAGAAATGTTGATGTGTTTTATTTTCTGGAGGTATATAAAGCACTTTGCAAAGGAATATTTCAACATTTTCAAAAGTAAAAATGTTAATTTTCCCAGTCAAAAGGATCACAATTTAGAAGCTGAAGGCAGATGTAGTACAAACTTAAAAAAAATTAAAACTGTCTAAAAAACTGACTTTTTTTTTTCTTTTTGAGTATTCGTCCTGTTTTGGGATAGAAATGTGTTTACATTCACAGAATGAGAAGTATGGCACTGAGCTCTCTGCCTGGCTGCTGCTGTATCTTAAAACACATCTAGGGAAATGTAGAAATGTATCAGAATGATGTCACAAGATAAAATAGTAGGGCTGGCACTGGGAAGTCCAGATGGTCAGTGATCACAAGGCAGTAGTAGAACAGCAGGTGATCAGAACAGTCGTAAGAGATACCAACTGAGAGGAAAGCAGAAATTTTCAGTTACTACACTGCCTACTATTTCAGCACAGCTGTTGCAAAAATGGCAGGGAACATACTCAAGGCATGTCCATAGCTTGGTGGATATGTCTGGGATAAGTGTTTGAGGCATGTCCTGCAAAAATAGAGCAAAGTGGAGTACAGAACTGAAAGTGCATGTGCTGAAGGCATTCTCAGCTGAAATGAGGTTACCATTTAAACAAACTGGGGCTAGTCAACAGGAGGCTCAGAAGTGCCAATTTTAATCAGAAATATTCATTTCAAATACAATTTGCAGTTCTTGCATGGTGAGAAGTGATTCTCACTAGGTGAACTCTCCAGGTTATCCATAAAGTTAAATAAATCAGCTTCTCAGGTAGTACACACTTCTAATCAGTCATAACACCTTTACAAAGACTTGAGTTTGACTTCTGGCAACATTTAGGGATGAACTACATTTTAAAAAGTTATCATCTGCTTTATAACAGAATATATATTTAATAATGAAAATTATAATAATAAAAAAGTGTTTCTTTCTTCTATTCTCACTACAAACAATGAGAGAATGGGATTTCAATCTCCTCAAGAAAAATGTTCTATACAGTTATACTTAATGTGTGAGTGGTTGTGGAGGCACATTCCCTTCTTTTGAATCCATTTGTAGATGTCAAATTTGAAAAAGAGACAGAAGCCTCAAAAGTGTTTTGCTCATAGAAATCCAAGTTTTCTGAAAATAAGCAACTTGCATAGAGGAACATTCCCCCAAACTTTGCTCTCACTGCTAATTCGACACCAAAGAATCCTATCCTCATACGCAAACACATAAGAAAACTGGCTCCATAATTTCTAATTCAGATAAAATAGTAAGCACTAGTACAAGGCCATCAGACAATATTTGTGAAAAAATCCAGCAGTGCTGCTCTCTTTGTTCCTCTCTTTCTCCACCACCACTGAGCAGAGTGCACAAAATATCAAAATCAGAAAGTTAATGCAGACTAAATGTGGGTAGCATCTCTACTACTTAGGAGTGATGGACTAATGATATCAAAAGAAGTGGCTGGACATAAAGACAGCACAAAAAGTACTCTGTAGAACACTTACAATAAGAAATTGAACTTCCTTAAGCAATAAAGACACCACTCATGTTAGTGTCATCAGCAAACTTGGTGAGGGTGCTTTCAATCCCATCGTCCAGATTATTTATGAAGATGTTGAACGGCGTGGGGGCTGGTATCTACCCCTGGGGGGCCCTGCGTGTGACAGGCCGCCAGCCTGAGTAAAAACCATTGATCACCACCCTCTGAGTGCAGCCTCTGAGCCAATTTCCTACCCATCTTGCCAACCACCCACCCAGTCTGTATCTTGCCAGTTTGTCTAGGAGGACACTGTGGGAAACACTGTCAAATGCTTTGCTGAAGTGCCGGTATTTAAAACTGCTTTAACTGTTCTTAGCCCGTGAACTCTGCTGCATCTCCAAGAAACCTTAGAGAATTTTAGAAGTACTAAAATTTTAACAGAACAAGTTAAGGAAAATAATAATTTTTTTCCATTTTGGCAATTTCTATCATTACTCCCATTTGGGAATAATTTGCTGAACTGGGAACAAAATCAAGATTTTTGATACTTAATCTTGTGTATCTGGAGAAGATGTTGAAACATTGAACTGAAATTAGGATTCTGGGTGTTGTGTTCTTTTCTCTCTTTTTTTTTTTATTAATCCATACTTTACTGTAGCTGTAGTTCTTAAGTCCCTCCAAATATTTGGCATGGGTTGCTCCTAAATAGCAGCTATTATGATTATACTCCTCAAATCTACTAGCTTGCTCTTTGCCTATATAAATACAAATTATAATTATGTTATATTGCTTGGCCAGGATCCCCTACAGTTTAAAATTCCTAAGCTATGAGAAATAAATTCAGAATGCATGTCAGGGAATGTTCAGGTTCTTTCCTTGTAAATTATTTCATCTGTAGGTTTTCCAATAAAACAGGCTAAACAATAGATGATTTAACGATATCATTCTGCCTAGCAGTAGACTCTTCAAATACCTTTGGTTATTGTTCATTCACTTTAAATGTTATTTTTCAGTGAAACAACTATCCAAAGGTACATGATGGCACTTACACAAGGTAAGTCAAAAGTCAATATTCAATATAAATTTGTGGGCTGACCAAAATGTTGCCTAAATGAAATTAACTGTTCAGACTTTATTTAAGGGTATAAAGGTACAGAAACGAGAACTGCATGAAGGAAAAAGGAAACTGCCTGTCATGTAAATGCAAGTGTATTTGTCACCATCCTTTTGTTATATTTCTCTATATGGAATAGGTACTTATACGTTCATATACCTTGTATGTTCATTCATGTACCTATATACATGTATGCACATGTTGCTGTCCATTGTAATATTGTACCATGGAAATTAATTCAACCTCTCAGTGCTAAACTATGTAGAACTTTTATAACTATTGGACTTATTACAGTCATATGTTTTTTTCCTCCTTTGATGACTTTCCCAATTATGTGATACCATGAAGCAGGGAAAATGTTAACAAAAGTGGTGATGGTATATTTAAATCAAAGCACTCCTTCAGACTCCCTCTTTGCTGCTCTGAAATCTCTTATCTGCAGTCAAGAGAGTAATCTTGATATGAGATATACGAAGATCCAGAGAATTAAACTGCATAAGATTACTATGATTGAGTGGATGTGGAGGAAAAAAGCTATAATCATTCCATTTCAAACTGGCATCTCACTTTTACTGTAACCAGCCATTTGAGTGTAACTGACTGGATGTACAGCATCCAAATTTCTCTTACAAGTGATTTCCAGTAATGACTGGACTGAGAAAGCAATCCTAAAGAGGAAGTTATCTAATTTAGAAAGTAATGCAAGGCTTTTCACATCACAAATATTTAGCTTAGACATAAAATAACTTTTTTTTTCTAATTACTTTGCACGCTTTGAGCATTCAGCCAGGTTCTTTCCATTTCTTGAATCTTTGCATTTAATGAAGAATTACGTTAAATAAAGTGCTCATTTTTAGGCATTTTTTCTTGGTGGAAACTAAGTTTTGAGTGAGACACTTTTAGGTTTCTTATGAAGAGGAAGAGGAGAATTAGCTGTTTCAGAATGGCATCCAGAAAGAAGACACTGCGAAAAGGCCAGTCTGCACAGCACGCTGAGGAGCACTACATTTGAAATAGTGGTTTGCAAATGAAAAGCAAGGACTGAAGGAGAACACTTTATTTTTAAAAGGTCCAGGTGAGTACGTACAAAGTATGGCAGACACTTCCATCCAGTCTTTTAAATGGCTGTGGGGCTTACTCAGAGAGAGAGAGAGAGAGGTGGAATAATTACTTGTCTTTTACACCTCTGTTAGAAAGTGTTCCCCACTTGGGTTCAAAATTCTCCTTAGTCAGAGAGTTTCAAAGCCATAAAGCTTCATTATATGGCAGCAAGGCCACACATTCACTGAACAATCATTATTATGCATGGTTAGATCCCATTTTGCTGTCCCTCTGCTGTGTCAGCACTGAAATTCATGAGGCGAGTGAAAGAGGACCTTGGTGCCATAAGCTGATGGCCAGGACTTGAACAGTGCTGGAGGATTTTCTGGGTCTCTTCTCCGAAGACTGTTTTTGTACTTTAAATCAAAGATGACGCAGGCTCTCTGTGCTCAGATGGATGTCCAACTAAGAACCCGTAAACCCATCTGACTTCTGCTTTTAACCCACAGAGGTAAAATGCAGGCAGAATATGCAAAGAGCACCCCTTCACATACGTGCTTTACTTCTGTTCCCTCAAATAACCTACAGCTTCGTTCTTACATGACTCTCTTGGGAGGTAGGTGATGTGGATTTGAATCCCTCAGGTGAAGGAGAGAACTTGATCCAGATTGCCTGTTTCCTGGTTGAATGCTTGAATCTCTGTGGCTATTACCTCCTGCCTCAGCTGCAACTGGAAAGAAAGCAGCTGCAACATTTTTGTGAGGTCCTGTCAGCCTGTGTCAGACCCTGGAGGTTCCTGGCAGAGAAACACCTCGTTTCTGGATCTTCATCAGGCTTAGATGGGAGATAAACATCTCCTGGGGCTGGGGAAGCCCTGGGCATGCACTGAAACAAAATTGTATGAGTTTAGAGAACTTTAAAATCAAACAGGGAGGAAACAACTGATCTTAACAGCCTTCAGATTTAGACACCATTGAGTGGCAGTATGAGGGGATTTTTTGTTTTAGTTATCTCAGATCTGCCCAAGTCCTTCTTAGGTCCTCTACTACGTCTAATGGAAAGATCCTGTTGCAGATTGAATTAGGCTGTTGAATACTTGCGCAATGTGATGGTCAGATGGCACAGGTTTCTATGATGTGCATGTAATTCTGTTCTTGCAAAAAGAAATTTATGCAGAAAAAAGCATTTCCTCAGAAAATATTTCTGTTTTAAGAGAAAATAAATGAAGTATAACAAATAAGGTGTTACTATTAGAAATATGGCTCAGATAAATGCAAAAACCTAAAATTGCTCTAATTCAATGCTGTGGAGAATTTTACTTAAAGTGCCTTATCCGTCAGACATGTGAGTGATTTTTGCTGCTCTTGCTGTTTGAACACAGCCTATAATTAATTATTATAATATATACTCACTAGCATGTACTCATAACAACTGCAAAGGTGTAGGGTTTAGGTATTTCTGTCAAATATATACATTTTCAGAAAGAATAAGGCAAAAAGACAACCTATTATTCTGTTTTATAACTTAAGTAAATTTTTGCTGCAAATATAAGGTTATGAGCAGAAAAGGACTTGAACTTCTGTAGACTTTTGGCAATTTTAATTTTTTTCTGTTTAGAAAAAGAAAAATAAAAATGAATTTATATTAAATGAAATTTCAAAATTATTTTTTAGTTACTCAGACATCTAAAGGGTGTTTTGAACCAGCACTGAAGGTAACATATTCTCCAAAATATAACTTTAAAAAATGAATCAAAAAATTCAAATATGAGAAAAAAAGTTGAAACACTGAAACATGCAACACAGAAAAAATTTCCAGTTTGTGAGACTACCCTGAGTTATTATATTGCAAATATCTCATCAAAATATATTCTGTAGCATTTTCTGATATAACAATATTCCATTTAGAGATTTTTAACTTGATGTACACATAAATGCTTCTAGATATCTACTGGAATTAAGATGAAATTAATGGTTTTGAGTTTCTGGGATATGCCAGGAGCATGCCATTCTGTCAAGCTGCAGAAGTATGGCATGGACATAGTAGGCTAATGCAAATTTAAAATATGGATATATTGACTTGAAGCCTATGAGCACTATTTCTCAGCTTTGTTCTCTTTTTTTTTATCATTTCAATTCCTGGGGATAAAAGGACTCTGAAAAATGAATAAAACTTACCTTTTCCTCTTAAAGGTTTATACATTCTACTTCATTCTTTATTTTCATTACTGAATACATGATAATTCCTCTGTTAATGTCTTGGACATTCTTTTTTCTTACATTATGATATAGTAGACAGAGATGAAAAAAAACAAGCCAGTGTTTTTGATGTTAAGATAAGTGCACCTGCTTCATTTTTTTTGCTATAAATAATTCTTGGAAATATACCTTAGAAAATTAATTGGCACTTCTGCCCACAGGTTTTTTTTTGATACCTGTCCCCTTTTCCACCAGAATTATCAATCCGCATTATCACTGCAATGCACTGGGAAACTCCAGCTGTCCAAATCAATATTTCTACCCCTCTCATTTAAATCTGAGCTCTCACTGTTGCTGGGTGGCTGTAACACACCAGAGCCATCACATGCCTCTCTGTTGCTACAGGCAACGGTGTGGCGGGTGAGAGCTGGTCCCTTTACATCACATGGCGAGCTTCAACATACCATGGTTTTAGAGGGCCTCTCCTCGAATTGCTTAAGCTGATATTAAGGTCACATGATCTTCCAAGAACTGTACTAGTGCCAGTCAAAAATAAAATTATATTTTCTTTGTTGCTGTTATAGATGTGTAGCAACTGCATCGAACCACATGCCTGACTTTTTCTGCTAGAAGGAAGGGGCAACCAGCTAATCAAAATTTATTGTCCTACTTTGACTCTATTTATTCATGCTGTGAAGGTATCTCAGATTTGGTTTCATCAGAAAATCATATTTTTGAAGTATTCACGTCAAGATTACAGCCAGCTGAACACCAGTTATTAGGCAATGGTGTTATAGATTGGAGAACACTGGATTACTTCTCTAAGCTGTTTTATCTGGAGAATTGCTTCAGATCACAAGGGGAAATTAATATCTTGATGTTACTTTCCTGTTAACTGGCTACAGATTCACATTGCCATAGTTTGCATGACTGTCAGAGTTTGCTCAGGGGAGGCTTAGGACTGGAATAGCAAGGGCATTGCAGGTCAAGCATGCTGTGCATTGGCAGAAATACAAGACCCAGTTCTAAAATGAACTTCTGTCACTACCATGAAAATTACGGTGAGTATCATTGGAAAAAAATCTATTTTTCAGATTTATATTCTTGCTTTCCACACCAAGGCATAAGTACGTAAGTAAAAACCAGCAACCACATATATCAATAAATTTTTACTGTTTGAGTTGGTTAAAGGTTTTCTAAAAGAATCATGTTTCATTTGTTAATACTGGCTCACTTGAAATGTTTGATTCAAAATATCTCCAGGTTCACCAACTTTCAGCAAATCTAGTGCCACTCAAAGAGTTCCCACCAGGTGACTTCTGGTATGGGGGTCCCAGGAGATCTGGCTCTCCTTACCTCGGGCAAAAAAACCTGGGTCTACCCCAGACTGGGGATGGTAGGAGCTGCTGGTAGCCGGATTTGTGGGGTTTCAATTAGGAAACTAAACATAGATTCCAGAATGCTGGAAACCTACAGAACAATGCAGGAACCTGAATTATTTAATCTTTTTTGAGGGGGTGAATACTGAATATTTTTTAAGTTCTACTCTAATTTCAAGAAATGTAAGGGTCTTCTGAATGTGAAATCCTGCTTTTCAAGAAATGTTGCTTATCAAATCAGCTGAACTGCTCATCACAAGTTATCACACCTAGTAATCATCATAAAATATCCCCTTATAGTCTAGATTATTAACTCCTGTCTTTTCAAAATGCCTGGGTTGAAATGTCAGTATGGAGTTGAGTCTGTATGTAGCTAGAGGTAAGAATGGTATGCCCATGGCAGGAAGACTAGAGGAGTTCTTATCCACACTGAAATGTTACAGTCATCTCATTTCACACATTTTAAAAACATGTCTCATCTATTCTTTCTCTAGTTGAACTCTACAGGTTATGTATAGTTATCCGGGGGGGAGAAATGCAGAAAGAGGACTTTGCTTTCTTTTACTTCAAGACAAATGTGGGAAAATGTTAAATAGTTACAGAATCTCAGAATTAAGCCATAACCCCAAATTTGGAAAACAAACAAACAAACAAAAAGCGCCAATTAAAATCATTGCTCTCTCCAAAACACAGAAACTCTGTGGGTTAAATTTGCATTTTTTTAATCATTCCTGCTGCATGTCTGGGCACATGAAAGCCATTTCTCTCTATTATATTTACAATTCATTCAGCAAGCTTCCAATAAAACAGAACAAAATGTAGGAAGCAAATTCACTGTCCGTAATTAACCACCCACAATGAACTTTGCATTATTGGAAGTCCAGCTTTTTTTTTAGAGTTCTTTCATGTTTGATTTTATAGAAGTTATTCCATTTCCTTATCAAGATGCTCTGTTGATAAAGAAGTGAGTTTAATATTTTCCAAAGCCCTTGGAATGCAACTTTTATAACTCAGTTAAAGAAATTACTTAGGCTCCAGGTGAGGCAGGAGAGATGGCAGGTTCTAAATTGTATTTATTTCACTAGGGTATTCACTTCTCATGCTACATCCTTTTACTTATATTGCCAATATCAATTGTGGGGAAATGAGCAGTAAAATTCAGAGTAAGATGCACAGTGAAAGGGCTAAAATACTATAGGAGCTGAGACTTATCCTCTGACACTGTTGACTGTCCTTCACAGAATCAAATCTCTAGGATTTTTGCTTAGGTGACTTACTTATCTTTTCCTTGTAGGGTTTTGTGTAGATCCTATCACTATGGCGTGTAAGTAGTCATAGATAAATCCAATTAGCACAGCAAATATTAGGAGCTGGACTTCCTGAAGGAACCTGGATTTTGACTCCTCAAGATTATAAAAAGCTGGAATATGCAGTTAGCATTTTAAGGTAGAACTCTTTCAAGCATAACCAAAAACCATAGTAGAAAAGACTTATTAAGGAATTTAATTATTTGAATATGCTGTGGCAGTTCCACATCTTATGAGCAGTTATAGAAGAAGAATTTGTCCAAGTTAAAAATATTTTGTTTTTACTGTAGTTAACTGTACTTCCCTCTTGCCTTGATGGATCATACAGGAAGGTACAGCCATTGATATACCTAGGTCCTCTCTAGATCTGACTGAGAAATACTGATTAAATACTCATAACCTACAGCTCATAGCCTTGTAGTAAAGGCATTTAACTACAAAATAGAAGTCCCAAGTTTAAGTCTTGGTTTAATGATTTCAAATGAGGACATGAACCTGTATTTCTTACATCTCAGGATCCTATGATCAGTATCCTACTCAAAACAAATTATGTATGTAGCCTGCAAAACTGGGAAACTAACTTTATAATTCGAATCAGAAAGGAAAAAATTTAACCCCTGTCCTCCATAGGCAAGACAAGTGTGATAATTGTAAAACTATTGCTTATTACATGGAGAGGAAAGAAAGAACTCTCTTATTCATTATAACACCCACCACTACCACCACCCCCGCTACTCCCCCCCGCCAAAATCCCCCAAAATAGTAGGTCTCATTCCATTCTGGAATCCTGAAATGTGCTGCAGATCTGG
This sequence comes from Theristicus caerulescens, assembly GCA_020745775.1. NCBI lineage: Eukaryota > Metazoa > Chordata > Aves > Pelecaniformes > Threskiornithidae > Theristicus > Theristicus caerulescens. The sequence goes on along the minus strand of CM036560.1, from coordinate 47,930,865 downwards.
AAAGACTATTGCTGGAGCCAAAATGTTGATACATTCTTGGATTTGTTAGGAAGCTGAGCAATGCAACTTCTTGAACAGGGAATGAGAAGTGATTAGGAGCTGATGGATGGATTAGATCTACAAGGAAAAGGTAGTGACTCACCTAACTGAGGAGCTGTCTGTCCCATTCCACCTGGCTGGAGCTCTACCCTACTCCCTGCTAGAGCCAGAGATATAATGGCTTATAGTAATGTAGCCTGGAGATGATAAGCATGTGGAAGGGATAAAGATTTTCAAATGAAAAAGTCCATGGGAAAAGCCAATTAAGAATTTTCTACTCAGATTATATAAAATCCTAATTTTGACATCTGTGTTGGACACTTGCTCTATTCCAGAGTAATAAGAGTTCACTGTAGCTATAAGAGTTTTTATGTTCAAAGTTGAAGCAATAAACATATATAACATCTTACAGTATAAGGATAAAGTAAAAGTATGAAAGTACTTTTTTTTGCAAAACCAGGTTCAAGAAAATAAACTACTAACAGTGGCAGACTGATAGCACTCAGAGAGACTGAACACAGACGAAACCTTAGTCATAGTTAAATTAAAACTAATACTCTACCCTATCAGTACTACAAATATTTCTTGTTTCTTGCCAAACAACTTTCTGTTCTTGTAAACTTGTAGAAAATTTTGTACAAGAAAAAAAAAAACAGAGAGAAAAAAGGCTGAGAAAATTATGGTCTTTGGTAAAGATGAAAATGGGTACGTATGACATACCCTACTTGAGATGGTCACTTCATGGAGCAAAAGTTGTAGAATAAAATATCAATTCATTGCTCAGGTTATAGTCACCTATTGGAATGAATTGAACCTTTTCTATTGTTCAGCTGTTCATTCCAAGAAAAATTATCTGCAATAAAATAAAAATATAACTTACAAAGGTATGGATTTACAAAATGTATTTTCACTCATACTATTTTAACTAAAATGAGCTCAATTGTGAAATATCTAGATGTTTTCTTTTTGACACTAGCAGAACTAAGATTTGAACCTATTTTTCTGTATATTCCTTTTATTTGTTGCTGTTGTATTCATTTTGATTTGTATCTGCTATGTTCTGTTTCATTTTATGGTGACTCTAAGATTCTGTATAAACAAGAGGAAGGTAAAACCTTGAGGCTTCTAATTTCAACCTGTGGTCATTATATAAACAGACCCGAAGCCAGAAATGTTTCATCCTGCCCCACAGCCTAAGAAAATCTCTTATGAT